>JASXSY010000171.1:0-138707 GCA_034509805.1 Sipha maydis
CTCTTCAAAAATCTTTAAAAAACTTTATGAACCGGAATTAGACAGGAAAAAATTTTATGAATTTTTAACTACAAAAAAACTTGCAAATTATCGTGATTTTTACATATTTCGTATAAATTGTAACTTTGAGCACTTATAAAAAAAAATTGTGACTTACGATTTTAGATTTTTTTTTATCAGTTAAGGAACAACTTATAAGAAACCTTGTATTAAATTTTCAAGATTTTCTAGGCAGCCAAAAAATTTTTATCGTTATTTAAAAAAAAAATACTTAAAAATATTGAAAAATTTCAATTGTCTATAAATAGCTTAATAAAAGTCAAAATACTTTGAAAATTTAATGGTGTATAGAGAACGCTTATCTAAACATTTGGTGAAAATTTCAAGTATTTTCATTGATTGGTTTTTGAGTTATAGCAAAATAAAAAATTTGATTATGTCGAAAACTGGTTTTGCTTAAAAACTCCCGTTTTTCCCAAATTTTTTTATGGTTTTTCCCGTCGCATTTAAAAAATATTGGAAATTTTTAACTTTTGACCCCCCAAAGTACCAAATAGATTCACTTTCCTTTCAGAAAAGTTGCTACATAAGGCAATCGAAGCATTTTTACTGCCCCAAAACGTGTCGACAGACACAAAAAAAAAAAAAAAAAAAAAACACACATCATTGTAAAATCAATACATTCTTCACTCCGTTCAGAATCTAAAATTAAATAACAAATTAACAGTTTTTGTTTTTTAATGCTATTTTATATACTTCCAGGTTATATAAATACATTTGTTAAAAACATACTTGTTATGATCTCTGATCAAGAACCTCGATTGAAGTATTTTTTGTAGAATATAAAAAAGTATAACTAAAAGTACTAAAATACTAAAAGTACATAACTCGTGGTGATTATTATTAATTTGTGTTTCAGCCAAAATGTAAGGAAAATATAATAAAAGTAAATTTAACGCGTTTATAACCAAGCTTTAGCAAAAACGCATTAAATACAATACTTCTCAGAATGTTATCTTTCAAAAAAGTTTGAGTAATGATCCAGAAAGACAGAATGCTTATCAAAAAGACATATTATTATTTTTTAAAATATATTTATATCACAGGCATTTGTACGGAGAGAGCTGTATGTATCTGAAAACTCCTGAAATGTTGTTAATTAGGTTCTATAATAATCTAAGAGTGAGGTATTCGTATTTTAACTGGTGTTGATGATTATATGATAATTTGTAGTACCTTTTCAAAAAAATAAAGTTTTATTTATTAAATTCAGGGTGCGGCAAAGCCGACTGACGAGTTTTGATGGGCTATAAAAAACGAACAGTAAAACAGAGAATAACTTTTTTTTTTAATTTAAATCAGTATTTAAGCCTATTTTTTAAATTATAATTCCAAGATGGCGGCTGTCAGCATTGATACACTGTTGTAGACGATCTTTGGAGCTCTTATATGATTTTCGGCACATTTCGACTGGTATGGCATCGTCTTCCAGTTATTTAAAATTACAAAACGTTTTTATTTTTACAAAAACTATTTTATTTTTTTTTTAATTTCATATTTTTTCTTCATTATTAATAAAATTGCTCGGTTGTACGTAAAAAACCTTCCTTTATAACTTATACAGTTATTATCAAAAACGATATTTTGGTTAACCTGACTATCCATAATAAATTTTAAAATTTTTCCACGATAAAAAAATAGCGCATGACAAAATAATTGACGATTATTAGTGATAAGGGTTTCAGTTTCTCAAGCCATTTTGTTAATATCTAAATCAAAAATTTAAAGGATACATACAAGATAATTTCAATAATTTAAACACTGTTTAGTGCATTTAAATAAAAACGAGTGAAGATATTTCTTATAAATTATATAAAGTGTATTTAAAAAAAAATAGAAATGTTCTTATAAAAATATTACAATATAATGATAATACTTCGAAATAGTAAAAAATGTTAACCCGCTTATTTGCGTGGAATTAATGTTTCAAAACAGTGCATAATATATATTATATAATTTTATATATTTTATGTATTAAAATGTAAAAAAAAAATTAATGAATAAGTAAGATATTACAATTAAGAGTATTCTTCTTCTTCTTCTTCTGCCTCACCTTCCTCCCAACTATTTGGGGTCGGCCACCTTTGTCCCAGTGCCATAGACAGGATTTGTTTTCGGGGGGGGGGGGGGGCTTAAACATACTTAACTCTATAGGAAAATAGGAAATAATTTAAAACATATATATACACATAGTATTTAATGTATTATGCATTCAATATATTAATGTCAATTGTCACAATTTAAAATCTAAACGCCTTTCCTTTTTAGACGCAAACATATTTAAAATAGCATCTGTATCAATTTGTATGTCTCTGTGGTTATTCATTAGAGCTAACCCGTTTAATCTTGCCTCACCGGTAGAGTTTCTTAAATAGGTCTTGATTCTTTTTAAAGAAGAAAAACTTCTTTCAACCGATGCCCTTGATACAGGCAAAATAGCGTCCTCAAAAAAAAAAAAAACTGTAAATTTAATACAAAGTTCCTTATAAGTTGCTTTAATCAAAATTCAAAAATATTAAAGGTACATAAACATGATTATTTTCATATGTATTTAAAGTTCAAATTGTTCACAATTGGAAATTATTTTGAGATAAAATTCATAAAAAATTGTTTTTTATTTCTAAGATTTAATAATTTAAAAAATCTATACCTACACAGTTTTTTAGATTCTGTTCGGAGTGAAGAATGTATTGATTTTACAATGATATGTTTTTTTTTTTTTTTTTTTTTTTATGTGTCCGTCGACACGATTTAAGGCAGTAAAAATGCCTTCGATTGCCTTATGTAGCAACTTTTCTGAATGGAAAGTGAATGTATTTGGTACTTTGGGGGGTCAAAAGTAAAAAATTTTCAATTTTTTTTTAAATGCGACGGGAAAAACCCTAAAAAATTTTGGGAAAAACGGGAGTTTTTACGCAAAACCAGTTTTCGACATAATCAAATTTTTTATTTTGCTATAACTCAAAAACTAATCGATGTAAATACTTGACATTTTCACCAAATGTTTAGATTAGCGTTCTCTATACACCATTAAATTTTCAAAGTATTTTGACTTTTATTAAGCTATTTATAGACAATTGAAATTTTTAATTTTTTTAAGTATTTTTTTTTAAATAACGATTTTTGGCTGCCCAGAAAATCTTGAAAATTTAATACAAGGTTTCTTATAAGTTTTTCCTTAACTGATAAAAAAAAATCTAAAATCGTAAGTCACAATTTTTTTTTATAAGTGCTCAAAGTTCCAATTTATACGAAATATGTAAAAATCACGATAATTTGCAAGTTATTTTGTAGATAAAAATTCATAAAATTTTTTTTGTTCATACTTAAGGTTCAAAATTTTAACACTAGGTGATCTATGAGCTACTCTTCAAAAATCTTTAAAAAAATTTCTACCGGACTAAGAGGAAAAAATTGTATGACTGTTTGAAATTTAAATATTTACGAAATTGCATAAAATAGCGATTTATTCTCAGACGATTTTAAATATTTGTTATAATTCAAAAAGTATAAGTCGCAGATTTTTGAAATTTCTACCAGCTGTTAAGATTGGTATTTCTTTTATGCAATATTTTTTTCAAAATATTATATTGATTTTTAAGCCACTTATAGTCATTTAAAATATTCGATTTTTTTACATTTTATTTTTATAATCGGTGATAAAAAAAATTTGGCTTCTACAAAATACTTGAAAATTTAATCGAAGATTCCACAGAAGTAGTTCTTAATGTCATTCAAAAATTATTAAAATCCATAGGCACAATTTTTTTTTATAAGCGTTTGAACAGCGAATATTGACATAAAATTACATGTAAAATATAATATAATGTATAATATTCTAGACTGACAAAGATATCGGTTTTTTTTTAAATGCTCTAACTCAAAAACGAAAAACTGCAACAACTTGAAATTTTCACCAAATCTTTATATTGACGATTTCTATACATGGTTAAGTTTTCAAAATATTTTGACATATTTTGACTTATTAATAGACAATTTAAATTTTCGATTTTTGTAAAATTTTTGTTTTTAAACATCTATAAAATTTAATTGGCAGACCGAAAACTCTTGAAAATTTAATACAAGGTTTACAATAAACCTTTATTATTTTTTTTTTTTTTTAGATTCTGTTCGGAGTGAAGAATGTATTGATTTTACAATGATATGTTTTTTTTTTTTTTTTTTTTTTTATGTGTCTGTCGACACGTTTTGGGGCAGTAAAAATGCTTCGATTGCCTTATGTAGCAACTTTTCTGAAAGGAAAGTGAATCTATTTGGTACTTTGGGGGGTCAAAAGTTAAAAATTTCCAATATTTTTTAAATGCGACGGGAAAAACCATAAAAAAATTTGGGAAAAACGGGAGTTTTTACGCAAAACCAGTTTTCGACATAATCAAATTTTTTATTTTGCTATAACTCAAAAACTAATCAATGTAAATACTTGAAATTTTCACCAAATGTTTAGATTAGCGTTTTCTATACACCATTAAATTTTCAAAGTATTTTGACTTTTATTGAGCTATTTATAGACAATTGAAATTTTCAATTTTTTTAAGTATTTTTTTTTAAAATAACGATTAAATTTTTTTGGCTGCCCAGAAAATCTTGAAAATTTAATACAAGGTTTCTTATAAGTTGTTCCTTAACTGACAAAAAAAAATCTAAAATCGTAAGTCACAATTTTTTTTTATAAGTGCTCAAAGTTCCAATTTATACGAAATATGTAAAAATCACGATAATTTGCAAGTTATTTTGTAGATATAAATTCATAAAATTTTTTCTGTTCATACTTAAGGTTCAAAATTTTAACACTAGGTTATCTATAAGCTACTCTTCAAAAATCTTTAAAAAAATTTCTACCGGAATTTGAGGAAAAAATTTTATGACTGTTTGAAATTTAAATATTTACGAAATTGCATAAAATAGCGATTTATTCTCAAACGATTTTAAATATTTTTTATAATTCAAAAAGTATAAGTCGCAGATTTTTGAAATTTCTACCAGCTGTTTAGATTGGTATTTTCTTTATGTCATATTTTTTTCAAAATATTATATTGATTTTTAAGCCACTTATAGGCATTTAAAATATTCGATTTTTTTACATTTTTTTTTTATAATCGGTGATAAAAAAAATTTGGCTCGTACAAAATACTTGAAAATTTAATAGAAGATTCCACAGAAGTAGTTCTTAATGTTATTCAAAAATTATTAAAATCCATAGGCACAATTTTTTTTTATAAGCGTTTGAAGAGCGAATATTGACAAAAAATTACATGAAAAATATAATATACTGTATAATATTCTAGACTGACAAAGATATCGGTTTTTTTTAAAATGCTCTAACTCAAAAATGAAAAACCGCAAAAACTTGAAATTTTCACCAAATCTTTATATTGACGTTCTCTATACATGGTTAAGATTTCAAAGTATTTTGACATATTTTGACTTATTTATAGACAATTTATATTTTCGATTTTTGTTAAATTTTTGTTTTTAAACATCTATAAAATTTAATTGGTTGAGCGAAAACTCTTGAAAATTTTATACTAGGTTTATAATAAGTTAAACTTATCGTAACTAAAAAATATCGGTGATCGGTTAACTCAAATTTTTTTTAAAAGCCCTTAATGCTCAAATTTGTATAAAATGTGTAAAAATCACGATAATTTGCAAGTTATTTTGTAGATAAAAATTCATAAAAATTTTTTTGTTCATACTTAAGGTTCAAAATTTTAACACTAGGTTATCTATGAGCTACTCTTCAAAAATCTTTAAAAAAATTTCTACCAGACTAAGAGGAAAAAATTGTACGACTGTTTGAAATTTAAATATTTACGAAATTGCATAAAATAGCGATTTATTCTCAGACGATTTTAAATATTTGTTATAATTCAAAAAGTATAAGTCGCAGATTTTTGAAATTTCTACCAGCTGTTAAGATTGGTATTTCTTTTATGCAATATTTTTTTCAAAATATTATATTGATTTTTAAGCCACTTATAGTCATTTAAAATATTCGATTTTTTTACATTTTATTTTTATAATCGGTGATAAAAAAAATTTGGCTTCTACAAAATACTTGAAAATTTAATCGAAGATTCCACAGAAGTAGTTCTTAATGTCATTCAAAAATTATTAAAATCCATAGGCACAATTTTTTTTTATAAGCGTTTGAACATCGAATATTGACATAAAATTACATGTAAAATATAATATAATGTAGAATGTTCTAGACTGACAAATGATATCGGTTTTTTTAAAATGCCCTAACTCAAAAACGAAAAACCGCAACAACTTGAAATTATCATTAAATCTTTATATTGACGTTTTCTATACATGGTTAAAATTTCAAAGTATTTTGACATATTTTGACTTATTTATAGACAATTTAAATGTTCGGTTTTTCTAAATTTTTCGTTTAAAAATAAAATATACTTATATAATATTTATAAATAACATTGTATTATATTCTAGACTAACATATGAACTCCGTTCAGAATCGTTATTCGTATACAATGATATCTATCATTGCATTCAAATTTAACAAATCCATTATAATAATGACCTATCCTATAAGCGAGGTGCACTCCACCCCTAACTGTACAGCAGAGCGAGGCCCATCCGGTTCTTTTTTTCTCTTAAATTCTTAGATTCCAGATTTAATATTTTAATGTCTTTATGAACTATAACAATACGAAGTTGTTATCTTAACCTGCAACCTTTAGAAACGATACGCGACACCTCGTCTATTAAGCCACAAGGTGTGTATGGACCACGTAAATTGATCAAACATTCAAGATAATGTCACACCAAGAATAAAGTGTATAGAACGACCGACGTACGTTCATGTGTTTTCACTCAGAGCTGGCAAATGTTTTGGTCACGCCGAATACCACTCGGACGGCACCAACCAGTCGGTGATCAATGAATACACCGCAGTACGGAGCGCGTCTTATTGTTATTTCCCGAAAACGGTCATGGAATTCGGGTAGTGCAAATACAACAATATTAAGGTGCATTGTGTACATAACATCGAAATATTTACAATCCATGCGTTCCCAAGATCTTTTTTTTTTTTATATTTGTTTTTAAAAGTATTTAGAATAAATACTCGAATACTTACAAAAAATAGTATTCCGAATATGTATTCAAATACTTTATACAAATTGTATTCCGAATACATTATTTAGAATTTTTCAAAAGTATTCCGAATACTTTTAAAATATTTCTAGTTTTTCATACTATAAAAATTATAGATATCATGAGAAATATTTGAAATTGTAGACTAAATATATGTTACTTTTTTGCATTTTTATGCTATATAATTGTTATAGATTACGATTTACAACACTAATAAAAATCTGATAAGAGCTTATATCTACAACATATGACAAAGAAGTAATAAATCGTTTAAAAAAAGAGATGATTTAATGTTTAAAAGGTATTCGAAATAATGTATTGAGAATACTCGTTATAAGTATTCAAAATACTTTATTGAATACTTTCAAAAAAAGTATTTAAAAAGTATTTGAAATACTTAAAAAGTTTTCTGAATACAGTATTCCGAATATTGTATCCGGAATACTACCCAAGTCTGGTGATTTCTGAAATGCAAAATTTTAGCCAAACTCAACTGTTTGCCGACGTAGAAAATACATAGCTGAATATTAGTGTTTCACTGATTAAAGAAAATAATGTCAAAATACAAAGTTTATTTGGACGTAGAATTGTCGACATAGCTTATATTTTTGAACAAATAGTAGATGTTGATAACCACAAGCAGGGTCGGACTGGCCCGGACCGCAGGTCCGCGATCGCGGACTGGGCCCCCAGCTAGTTTGGGCCCCCAAACTTCATGTTCATAAATATAAAATTAAATTAAAATAAGATTACCATTTATAGTAACTGTATTTAAAAATGTCTTAATATTTTGAAGGGCTCCTTATTAATTTTAGATTTACAAAATAAAATTAATATTATTAACGTTTATCTAACAACTGAATTGTAATTCAGTATTAACATTATAAATTATAATAATAATTATCTTCTGGGTCCTTCTGCCTCGACCGCACCGCGTACACACACGCACAAACATACCAATATTAATACAGATATAATAGATGTATTATATAATTCGACTGCGGGCGACTATCGTTATTCCCGCAGCTATCTAAAAATAAATTTTACAAACACCGTCGGTTAGTTAGTGTCACCTATTTCTAAGTTTCTTCAATCTCCGTCATTAAACTATCTAACTGCTTTTAATATGATTAACAACTTGCATAAAGAAATTAGATCTAGAAGAGATAATGCTGATAGTATATTCATTAATCATTATTCTAAAGTTAAACATTTTATTACAGAAATAAATAAAGAGCTAGAGTTAAACAATAGTAATTTCACTATAAAAAATGATTTTAATAAGGGAAAATCTGTAGGTAGAGTATCAAAAAAAAAAAAATGTCTGGTGAAGAAGCTACAGATGAACGGCCAAATATTTCACCAACTGATATGTTTAAAATTGAAACTTTTAATTATATACATGATATTTGTGCAAATAGCTTGGATAAACGGTTTATAAGTAATACAAAATTACTAAGCAATTGCATTTGCCTGGATCCTAAAAATTTTAATTCGATAAAAAATGAAGTACCTGCAAATGCGTTACTAGAACTTTCAATTCTAACAACTATTGATAGAAACACACTCGCATATGAATTACAACAATTTGCTTTACAGTTTAATTCTATTACTAAAACTTTTGAAGCTACTTTCACATATTTAACTGAAGACTCCCAATTTCCTATTTATGAACATGAACTAGATTTAGACGAAGATCAAGCATCTGTAATTGATCCATCCAATAATTGTAAAACATGCAATAACTGTTTACGTTGTGCTTTCAATGTGTTACATAATATAGTTCAACAGTCTGGTTGTTTTAACAATGTATATTATGCATATCAATTTGTATTAACGTTGCCATGTACCCAAGTTACTTGTGAAAGAACATTTATATTTATGACAGCTTATATTTTTGAACAAATAGTAGATGTTGATAACCACAAGTCTTTCGATTGTTCTTTTAAAGACATGGTGTGCGTGAATGAAAAACGCGATGGATTAATATCAAGCTTTATACTATATATATCATTATAACTTAGCAATACAATTCACATTTTACACATTAATTAACGGATACCTATAGCCTGTATGTTAATTTGTAATATAATAGAGACACTAACATCATAATATGAGACGTTCTCGTATATGTGCAACATTTTCTACGCAAAAAGATGTGTTAAAGATTGCATATTTTTATTAATACAATTAAACGTAAACAATAAACGGGACTTATTCCAAGAAGACACCGCCAACCGATGACCAATTACTGGTCGGTTGGGTGGGGAGTGGTGAGTGAAATATTGTACTATGCGGGTTACTACTACTATAAAAAATATCATGATGATATTTCATAATGTATCATAATGATCATTTACAAGGCTGATTACCGCATGTCTAAGAAATTGCCTATAAAATGTTCCTAAAAATCTAGTAGTATGGAGAACCCTTAACTATAAAAACTACTAAAATTGGTAGTAAATTAAACATACTTCCTGAAGTTTGATTGAAATTTAAAAAAAAACGGTTAAATTTATAATCTTCTATGCTCTTTAGGAATCACTTTTTTGATTTAAAATCAGATATGCTCAAAATAAATACAAATATAATGCAATTATTTCATGGGATTTTTGAAAAAAATATCTTAATTTTAAGGTCTTTTAAAATTGAAAATCAAAAATCGACTTCCTAAAAAGCCTAGATATTTTGCCAATGAATTCATACATGTATTAAAAATTTAAATCGGACAATCCGAAGTATGTTTAATTTACCACCGCTTATTGGTCTAAAACGTATGATAAATACGCGTGCTGCAGTCCCCTTAATTCTCAATCTCCAAAGTGATCGGCCTTTAACTCTAAGGTGAGAGATCTTGCTTCCAAAGCACTTTAAAACACTGGTTACAGACAATGATTCCCTTAAATTTAGAGTTTCTACCATTGAAGATAATGTTAAAAGTATTATGCATAATATTGTATAAAAAGTATTGATTGGTTGGTGACTAACAAATAATGCATTGATATCTGAAATAATAGACAGACAAGACCTTCAAAAATTGTACAATATATTTTTATTATTCCATATTTGCGAATCCACTATTAATTCACACAATTTCAATGAAGATTTAACTTAATTAAATAATATACTTCAATTTCTTGAAATTTGGGATCTAGATAGAATCTCAATAGAATTAGTGTTTATATTCTTGTAGACAAATTTGAAAGGAGCGATGGTCAGTATCGGTAATTACCTGCAGGCTTAGCCTTGAAATAAGAACGAGGAGCTAATCGAGTCTGCTAATTGGTAAGTACAATTTATATAAAATGTTATGCACCTGTAATATACTCGTTCACTCTAATATTATTAGTAATTAACAACTAACATTGTGGATGTGTGATTAAAATTATAATAAGTAATAGTGAAGATAAGATGAAACGCTCTAAAGGGTAAGAATAAGACATAAGTAGTTCATTATATATAAATATTTATTTAGAACAACTTAATGTATTTCAATATCACAGGTAAATACTTAAAACAAGATAAACTTTATAACAAATAGCATGCATAAATATAGTTATTTTCACAACTGTATTACACTTTTTCCAATTACTTCTTCCACAGTGGCAATTATAAAATTCAAATAATTCAAATTTTAAAAATTACAAATATATACATTTATAGAATTTAATATGAAATTAAACTGAAATAATTATTAGTACTTCTTTTTCTTTTTCTCCTTAAGATTTCACGTTTTTTATACACTTTCTTTGCTTTTTAACATATTCCTCCATTTAATTATATCCGAACTGTCCGTTATTGTTACTCCCTGTGTACGCCAGTTTACATCATCATTAACCTTGTATCCATTTATCCAACTGTCTGTAATGTGGTTTACGTATAGTTTCACATAAGCATTGATTACAACACTTTTTCTCATAATCATTTATCTTGATATTCGATATTTAAATTCCTGTATGGAACATGTTTTGCGAAAAAAAACTGATAGAATTTTTTTCAGGCTTAGTCGAATGATGTGGCGCAGCATACTTCCAGAATTAAAAATTCCTCTACAATGTTTCACAGAACTGTATAGGAGAATTTCTTCAAAAGTGAATAGCAATGTATGGATGTACTATAGAATGTGTACCATACATGTTTAGTATTACCAAAATTCACTGTGAAATAATGTATCAAAACAATAAAATCTACACATCTTAAACTATAAGCTAATAATTGTATAGTAATTGTATGATAATTATAACTTGGAACGGTCTTCAAAACATAAAGTTTTAGTCTAACTCAGTGGAAGAACTAGACATTACGGTACGCTCACTTACGGAGTATTTCGAACCACTGCTCTTTTTGTCGCCTTCAACGGAAATTTCCGAAGCAGTTCGATAATATCGATTTCTGTAAGAATACTCCGCTCTCGCGATCGTTTCTTGTCCACCACGAGTACGATAGTTGCGTCCTGAATATGCTGGATGGAAACGTCTGTTTTCCGGGTCAAACATTTCTGAACGCCGCAAAGGTACAGTCATACCCGACGACTCACTGGATACACTGCCGTTAATATCACTATCACTGTCACTTTCGTTTTCTTCTGAAACGTCCGACGGCGCATAAAAATCGTTTTCCAACGACGATCGATTGGATTTCGATTCTTGGTTATCATCGGGAATCGATGTTGTTTTCGACGTATTACTCCATTCACCGGATTCGACTGACGTTTCCGATGCCGTTGGGTAAAAATGGTTCTTATACGAGTATTGACGCAAAGGTATTGTCATACCTGAAGATCCGCTGGAAACAGACGCGTCACTTACACTTCCATGGTTCCCACACAATTCTTCGTCTTCTTCTACTTGTTCGGATGCCGGTCGATCATAATAATTATTTGTTTCACTTACATCAGAGTTTTCCGATTCCGGATAACAATTATAATCTCGTTCATATGTTATCAGGTCGGAACTTGGTCCTCGATCGTGGGTGGCGATATAAGATGCTTCTTTGTCATTTCTTTGTCCATCGCTTATAACGGTAATTTCTGAAGCCGTTCGATAATATCGATTCCTGTACGAGTATTCGGCTCTGGCGACCGTTTCTTGTCCACCACGAGTGAGATAATTACGTCCCGTATGCGCTGGATGGAAACGTTTATTTGATGGATCAAACATTTTTGATCGGCGCAAAGGTACAGTCATACCCGACGACTCGCTGGATAAACTGCCGTTAATATCACTGTCACTTTCGTTTTCTTCTGAAACGTCCGACGCCAAATAAAAATCGTTTTCCAACGACGATCGATTGGATTTCGATTCTTGGTTATCTTTGGAAATCCATGTTGCTCTCGAAGTATTACTCCCTTCGTGGGAATTGAATGACGTTTCTGATTCCGTTGGATAAATATGATTCCTAAATGAGTATTGGCGCCAAGGTATTGTCATACTTGAAGTTCCGTTTGAAAAAGAAGTGCCACTTTCATTTCTATAGTTGTAACACAATTTTTCGTTTTCGTCCACTTGTTTGGATGTCGGTAGATTATGATTAGTTTCAGAAAAAGTCTGTTCAACTTTTAATTCATTAGCCTCAATGGCAATGGATGGTTCGGATGACTTTGGATTTTCATCACTACGTTCAACAAGGTCCTTTAAAGATGGTTGATAAACATCCTTACTGTTGTTTTTACGCTGTCGTCTTGATCGTATTCTTAGAATCAGGGTACGTACTCTTATGTTGATAGCTCGGACAATTCTTCTGAAAATTTTCATTTTGTAGGATTTAAATATAGACTGTAAAAAATGCAAAAAAATTATTTATGTCATAAAATTAACTGACTTAACGCTTGCGTTTATTAATCTGTATTACTAGACATAATTATAATAAACAATGACTAGATATTGAAGGTATTTTAATTTTTTTTTGTTTGAAACCAACTATTATTTTTCTTTTAGACTAAATAATAATGATAATATTTCAAATTTATATACATCCAGTAGAATTTATACTATAAATGAAATTTATGATTGTAATTTTTTTTAAATTTTTTCTATAAAATGAAATCATATTTTTTTTTTTTCTTTTTTATTTTTACAAGAAATTTACAATCTGTTCTTATCTAGAACAATAAGCAAATGTGCGTAGGGTATTTACATATGAATTTTTTGATGGAAGAAACCACCCATTGGTGATACTACCTATTTTGTGTTCTTAAGTTTTAGTTAAGCTAATTTTAATTATTAGACAGAAGGTCTCGGCACCATCTTCGCTTAAGCCGTCTAGGTGGATTACCTGGAATGGACAAGGTAGATAGTTTTTTAATTAGAGGATTAGGATGAAGAGGTAGTTTGGTGTGAAATCTTTTATAGTAGCATTTAGCTTCGTCAAGTACTGTTGTTATTCTTAGATCATTATGAAGCGTAAGATTGGATACAAAGGGAGGGGCATTAGTGATTTTTCTTAGGGTAATGTTTTGAAAAGCTTGAATTTTTTGAATATTTGATTTTTTTGCACTACCCCAGAGCTGGAGCCCATAGGTCCAGATGGGTTTTAGAAGAGCTTTATATATTATTAATTTTATATTTAAGTTAGTGTGTGTGTTTCTGTGTAGCAATGAGCTTAGAGTGCGTAATCGATTGTTTAATTGTAACCTTTATGATTTTATGTGTGGAGCCCATGTAAGTCGATGGTCTAAGATAAGTCCTAGATATTTTACTGTTTGGGAATGGGGAATTTGGATTCCGTAAAGATTGACGTTTGGACATGGAGCCTGTTTTAGAGTGAATGTCGTATGAAAGGATTTATCTTGGTTTACTTTGACTCTCCAATTAGTGTGCCATTTTTCCAAAAGATGTAGATGATTTTGTAGATTTCTAGAGGATATCAGAGGGTCTGCATTGATGGAAATTATTGCCTTATCATATGCATATTCTGCAGTTAACGTGTGAGGTGTCGTAGGTTGATCTGATGCGTAAATGTTATATAGTCTCGGGGAAAGTATGCCTCCTTGAGGGACACCACCCATAATTAAATAAAAAAATTGAATATAAAAATAGGAAATTAATATATACTGATTGGAAGACAATTGATAGGAGTACGCAAGAATATCTGATAATTAAGTTGGGCTACTCAGTCCCTCCACGTATACTCAAATCAAGTACAACGAAACAATATAATCAAAGAGTAAACAATTCAATATAACTTCGTTCGTAACATATTACAAAAAAAGTAGTAGTATATATTTGTGAATTTTTTATTTAAACTAATTAACTTTTTTAAAATTATCTATTCCAACTATTGTCTCTAGTGCCGTACTAGACATGTAGAAATCGATATGATGACGATGTTAATGATCCAAAATATTCAGGAGAAATGTAATATTGTATTAAAATTTATATTTGTGAATGTTTTCATTCAGAAATATGCAGCATTTAACGATTGTATTATATTTAAACATCTGCCGTATCTAATATGTTTGTTTCCTGTACAAAGTTAGTATTTGAAATATACCAAAAATAGTTTTCTCATCACAATTATAACATTGTCGACATTCAATTGCATACAATTTTTTATTTTTATTTTTTTTTTTTTAAAAAACCTGTTGAATCTAGTGTTATAATTTTTTCAACACACTTATGGTAATAGTTAGTGAATTACAGCTACTTGTTGACGTTTTCAATCAGCGATCGGATCCGGCTGTGAGTTTTGATTCCTAGTGGCTTCTACTACAACAATTACATCAAAACAAAGAAAAACTAATATACATATAAATACACATTACACATAAAGTCACTGTACTGTTCAAAAGATTAATAAACATAAAATATAATTCACTTATTCACTTACAGTATAGAAAACACAAGTACACAATGTATATCATATAGAAAACAGACAATATATGTTAGGGGGTTGGAAGCGCTGTGTTTCTAAGGAGTATGCAATAGGCAATTCGTTTAACGTATGAAGTCGGCTTTAAATAACTAAATGAACTTTAGTGTGAATGTGTCTTATTATTTATGGCTCGTAGTATTTATTCACCATGAAAATTTCCAATTGCATATTTTTTTCCTCATTCTGGAGTTAACAAAACTGTTCTAAGAAGTGTAATGATTGATATTCTTAAAAAATTATTCGAAGATGGAATGTCTCCAAAAATGATTGTGTGCGATCAAAACACAACTAATCAAAGTACTTTAAAATTATTAAACGTTTCAGAAGACAGTCCATGTTTTTTATCAATAAAAATAAAATATTTTCTTTGTTTGATGTCCCTGATTTACTGAAAAGTACAAGAAATAATTTGATTAAAGCTTGTTACATAAAATATGATCTCATTTACGACATAAAATAAACATAAAAGTTCGATAAACAAAATCATGAAAGTAGATCTCTAATCAAAACAACAGATACACATATTTACCCATATTCTTTTAAAAAAATTATTGTTAAATTAGCAGCACTAATATTAAACAATTCCATGACAGCAACGATCCGGGGCAACTTCAAAGTAACACTTTTTCGAATATCGCAGATTGTATTCAACTCATTAACAATTTATTTGAATTTCATAATAGTAGATTTTTACATAGTCATAATCCTTATCTCTGTGCGATAACTGATTTGGGTATAGTAAAAAAAAATTTAATAGAAACTTCACAATACTTTACAAATGTACAAAAATTTAAAAAAGGAAAAATAAAACAACCCCCTTGGTTTAAAGGTATTACGCAGGCCATTAATAATGTATTACAAATTTTTGAAGATGAGAAATTTAACAAAATTATATTTTTAATTGTTAATCGTTTAAATCAGGATATATTAGAAAATCCTTTTTAGTATTTTTCGACAAAATGGTGGTTACAATAAAAACCTAACAGCTTGAGCAATTAGAATTTCGATAAAAAGTAATTATACTGTTCTTTATGGACATCTAAAAGGAAAAATTGTGAAGCAACTCAAGAAGATTCTATTCCAGTAATTTTTGACCCAGTAATAAAACCACAAAATAAAATAAATTTCAATACTTTAACATCGTCTTCTGATCCTATAATATATTTTGATATCTAAATAATTTGTTTATATGCTTCAGCCAGCGTATCCGTGTGTTTATTTCAGTCCTTGTAACCGTGTGTTTGCGTTAATATTTGTACATAATAATTACAGTGAAACCTCCCGTGATGAACACCTCCTAATATCGAACAATACTTTAGGAACCGGGACGTTTTCATTACTTTTCAATGTAAATACCTCCAAATAGCAGATTGTAGAAATAATTAGTAAACTAAATGGAAAATTTAAAAAAAAAAAATTGTATTATCATAGTTTATATGATTCTTTTATTAGTTTTTACTCTGATTTTAATAAATAATTTTTTTCAAGTAATAAAAAATAAAACAGTTTACATACAACATTAACAAAAAAGCTAAGAAAATAATTGAATATGGTTTTAAATATAATAATTATTTAATACAAAATCGTAATACACGTGTATTTAAGATACACGACCTCTCGAATAATTACACATGTATCAATACACGTGTACCCGGATTTTAGTTAAGGTACGATTTCCCTGCAGCGTCTAGACGCGACGTCTGACGCCGAGACCCTAGGTAATGTATTTTGTGTGTGACTGGTTTCTCTACACGCGTTTGACGCGGCGTCAGGCGTCAGTACTAGTCCGGACTAGTATTGCGTTGTGACGCCTGGCGTCAATAAGTCAAAATTTTCATTTTCCTCCACAGAGGACGAGGCTTTAATAATTCTCGTGCAAAACAACAAATGTATTTTCGATAGTAGCCATAAAAATCTTAAGGATAATACTATTAGATATACTATTTGGAAAAATATATCCGATGAAGTAGGAAGATCAAGTACGTATTGAAAATATAATTATTAATTATTCATAGTTAGTTTTTCCTCTGGAGATATTGGCTCAGGTATACGTAATGTTGGTTTTTTATTATTTCTTCTTGAATCAAAGATAAAATAAAATTGTTGACGATTTAGACGAAAAAATTCCCGAAATTTTTCTTCGTTGTTAATGAGATGACCACCAATCAAATTTTTAAAGAATCCTTCGGAATTCCTCGTGGAAAACAAATTATTAAATGGTTTTCTTTTTTTTGGAATTAAGTTCATTCGTTGTCCACTTCTTCATCACGAAGTAATAACTCGCAAATTATATTATTATTATAATATTGTTCAAAATTAAATTTTTATTCATTGTGAAAAATGTGAAAATTAGAACTTATAAAAATAAAAGCTGGGTGTGAATGAGACAACGGTCGCATTGGTTATGATTTAATTTTGTAAAATCAAACTAATAGAGTGGTATAAAATAATAAAATCTATGGCGTCTGACGCTACAGAGAAAAAAGCGTCAAGACGCTGCGTTTAGTAGCGTCTAGACGCGGCGTCTGGACGCTGCAGGGAAACTGTACCTTTACACGGTTATTAATACGTATAAGATACAGGTACACGGATCCGTGTACATGTGATCGTTAACACACGGTGAAAACCGCGCGCTCTAATTTGCATTGTCCATTCTCGATGTTATTAATAAATTGTGCCTTAAATACAATTACAATAACAAACGAAACCACAATATTATTATTTACATGACATTGGATTATCATTATCACAACAAATACTAAGCGGGTTTTTATGGAGGTATCATTTTACCTATGTAGTTTGTGGAGATATCAATAGCAAACCATTTACAGTTTTCAATCAATATGTATAGTTATTTATCAGATTTCCAGCCGATCTGCACAGAATTTTTATTGGTGCCTTTATAGTGGGCTTAAACATAGCTCAATGTCTTACAATGTTCTTTGTCGGTCTTATATTAAATTAAATATTGATTATGATTTTATTGGTGTTTAACTTACTGAAATATATACATATCGTAACTTGGCGGTAGTATTCTACCTAACTTATTATATTCCTCTCATATTCTTGAACAACTTGATTTTCGTATTCCCACTATTACTAGGCTGCAGTGCTCTTTCTACCCCTCAAATAACAAATCTAACTTTGCCAGAAATGTCCCACTCTCAAGATTAATGCGCTAAGCAAACTTGCCTCAATACTTTTAGTACCTTCGGAAACTTACATTTTTGCTTGTTGTTTTCTATTTCTTATATATCATTTGTTATCTTTATTATTCTTAGACGTTAAGTTAATCCTATACAAACAATACTGAACAATATCTTTTATTCGTATTATGTTTTATTTGTAAAATCCGACTGGCGTTAATTCTAATAAATAAATAAAAATAAAATATTTGTTTTGTTAATTTTTTGTATGTCCTTAAACTTTTATTAGTCTTAGTTACTTAATTCATTTGGAAACGCATTTTCATATATCGAGTGTTTTGAGAGTATTTTTGACATACTGCCCAGCAAAACGCTAATTAATTAACTACCCACATGTAACAAGAATCATCGTGCAATATTGAAGAGTGTGGTACAAAAAGTTGAGCACAGGATTCTTCATCGACATTTTTCAGTTTGTTGGAAAAGTGGCAAGTTATACGCCTTTTTCTTATCCATTTTTGTTAATTTAAAAATATTTATACTATTTAAACTAGTTAATTAATTTACAGTCTCAAAAATCAATCTGAACTATCGTGAAAGTAAAAAATACTGAGTATTGACTATAATTTGTACTAACTGTTTGAGGACTATAATGCCAGTTATGTAAATACTGTCAATATTTATAGTGTTAGTAATATTGATCTTGTGAGGGCCGCTTAAAATCTGTTAAAATATCGCGATGATTCAAAAATGATTGTTATAAATGTGTAAAGAACAAATCAGTGTATGGTATATGAATTATTCAACCATCCGGAAACAATCTTAAAACAAACAAACCGAATCAGTTTGCACGTAGGAATATCCACAATAAAAAAAATATTAAGTTCGAAAATTTCTAACAAATATCTGAACAAAAAAAATGCATTAAATTGAAAAAATAGCTTCTGTTAAAACAAAAATTTACAGTTATATATACATTCTCAAGTAAGCATTAGCCTAAAATTGTTCCATTTAAATTGAATTATGAAGCTTACCAGAGACACTTAAATAATTGACTTGGCGGATAGATAAGTTGTATAAAAATGTTATTCATTGACTATATGGCTTAACTTTTGTTGAAAAGACAGATTTAACACTGGATTTTCGAAATGTATATAATATATACCTATTATATGTGTTGTTTTTTTATATTATGTGTTTGAAAAAATGTTTTAAATAAATTTTGAAAAAAATTTATTAAATCATGAATTCAAAGTAGTAGTTAAGCTGCGTCCACACCTAATAAACGTTTAGGGAAACAAAGTTAGTTAAACGTTTGTAAAACATCTAAAAATGTTACTTGAAATGAGAAAGAAGTGTATAAGGGTCATCAGCTACATCCTTTAAGTTTAATCATGGTAACTGTTAATTTATTTTGAAAATATGATAAACATTATAATTTAAAAATATTAGTATTGGAGATAAATAAAAAAATTATAATAATAAATAAATAAACTTTGTTTAATCAAATATCCGCGTTTATAAATGATACATAAGACAACACAAAATTAAAATTATTTAATAATCGTTTTTATATTTTGACATAAAACGAACAGTTAATTTTAAAATCCCGCGAGAATCTAAATCATATGGTTTTGGTGTTTCATAAAAATAATAATAATTAGTAGTTGTCATAGGCACTCTCGAAAAGTCAACTAATATCTTTCGTGGTTACCGCTGGAGACAGTTGTTGATACCTCGTAATATAGGTAGTTTCAATTCCGTATTTTTTGACGTCGACTTGATTAGTTTTTTGCTCCGTGTTACGAATAAATTGTGTAATTTATTAATTTCAACCATACGTACAGAATATTTTATTGTATATAAAATTGTATATTTATTATAAATATATATTTAATTTATTTACAAAGGTAAATTTAAATAAGATGAACAACATGGACGCAAGCTGTATCTGCATCGTGATCGGCCATCTGAAAGTGAAGAAGTTGATATACACAACGAAGAAATGTTCGCTGTGCGAAAAGAAATGTCTCTTTAGAATCAGAAAAATGGTTAAATGCCTTGGTAAGCTATAAATGTATAACTAGAGACAAGATTTTGATATAAAAACAAACATTTCTAAAAAATACAATTTCATCATCAAAATCCTCATTGTGTTGTTGGTGTACTTACTGGGTTAACCATTGTATCCTAACAAAGTTGAAATGTCCATGTTTAACAGCGTGTAAGCGTGTAATGCACAAAAAATGTCTTGCAATGGCCATAAATCGGTTTGTGCCCTCGACGTCCGGTGATGATAAGGTCGATCAACGGTTTAGTAAAGATATGACGGACTTGGCCATTCTGCACCAAAGCCGCAAAACGGTCTTGTGTAATGCAGTCAATGAAGCACAGAATGCAGGCGACTGCGGATTAGATGCAGTTTTAAAGACCGAATTATCATGGCTGTGGAACAATGAAAATTCGGCAGTATTTAGGATGAAAGTTGAATTGAAGTTTCGCGAAAAGTATTATCTAGAGTATTTCAAGCTAGACGTCAAAAAGAAGCTGTGGAATGACGTGTTGATAGACTTAATGTCGAAAGAAGAAACAAAGGGACTAAAACGTGATAGTAGCGGTGGTGATCATGCCAGAAAATGAAATAAGTATACGAAAGAAAGCTTATATAAGTTATTTTACCTAGTCAATTAAGAAACCGGTTGATGTAAAACTGTAATTGAACATAAATAAGTACACCCAAATAGTCTTCATACAATTAAAAAAAAAAAAAATATCGAAGCCATGGGCATGCAGTGTTCCCAAGTGTCCACTCTCTTTAGAATTAATTATACGTTCTTCTAGAGACTAATATATGTTTTTATGAAAAAGATTGGACTGTTGCGACTTTAGTCACCGCGACCGACGATACTACTGCTTTGAGTGTAGTACCGGGCGGCATATCATGACGACCATAAACGGATATATCATATTGTTATAAGTTATCACTTGAGTGATCGGACGAGAACTGATGCATTCGTGGAAATATGGTTGTTGGCATTAAATTTGTACATTTAAGAATGATCTAAAAAAAAAAGTGCCTTTACACAGATCGACTGTGGTCGAATGAATGTCACTGTGTGGAAAAATCGAAAGGAAATTTAACGTGTTAACTCATTTTTGACTTTTTCACATGGATAAATGGTTCGATTCGATTAAAGTCGAAAATAAGTTTATATTTGGTCGATTTTAACAAATTGGCCGTTGTCACATGGCCAACATTGGTGATATAAGCTATTAGGCCATCAATTTATTTCTAGATAATGCTATTTCAGGGTTTAATCTTGCTGTCACTGATTTTCGCATGTCGGTATTTTCCAAGAGAAAACTTTTCTAGATGATAAAAAACTTATCATTGTTTATTCTTAAATGACTGAAGAATAATTTTGGATATTTTTTATATATTATAATGCATCTAAAATGTTCCTATGTAAAATTCATTGACAAGTCCATAAATTAATTTTTTTGTGTTTTTAATTTTAACAACTCTTCACATTATTTAAATATTAATAAATATTATAAAAATGTAATAAATGTGAGTTAGTTAAAATAAAAAATAAAACAAAATTCATTTATGGACTTTCCAATGAATTTTACTAATTATTATTTTAGGCTCATTTTCATACATTTTCATTTTCATTTTCATATTCATAATCTATAGATTTCTGTAGAAGATTCAAAATCATATTTTAATCATTTAATAGTGAACATATATAAAATTATATATTATACATATATAATTTTATATCTTTTAAAAAGAGTTTCTTTTTATAGTTAAAAATAAAATAACAATACACTGAGAAACACTGCCAGCAAGATTGGTAGAGATACCATTACCTATGTACAACTTGATGATTTTGTCTAATTTTTTATATGATTGATTTTCACTATGTGAGTCGCAGCTTTAGATTAATTTAAAATGTACTAATTTAATATCAATGACCATACCACGTTGAATATACCAGTTCTCATCCGATCACTGATATTAAGTAAGGTCGAAGAGTGCATATTTAAGGAAAATCATGGTCAAAACCGAAAGAAACAAAAATATGTTTATACGATTAATATCGATGGAAATTTAAAGATTATACATCAGAGTTTAAATTTCAGTTAGATAAACAAGCTTAGTACAACTCAACTAATGTATACCCAATCTATTTATCCACCACAAGTGAATACTTCAAATAGTGGTTTATAGTTTGAATGTCATAACATAATTTTTTTTATACTTGATGTTTAATTAGTTAATTATATAAAAAATAAAAGTTATTTGTTAGTTATAAAAGATGGAATCTATCCTAGCTTATTATAATTTAGACATTGAAGAAAATATTAGAGAGTCTTGTACAAATTATGAATATAGTTGCAAGTTGTAGTTTATTTGAAAAAAACTTTTTTGTTAATTTTTTTTTTTGTACGTTATCATTCTCATATTAATATAGAAAATAAGTTGAGTATAATAAAAGAATCACTCTGTTTATGTATAACTTGCTCTTAAATAAAATAAAATTTGCAATTTTAATGATGCTATATCACCTTGAGATGTTATTTAGGTTTTGACCAGGATTTTGTTTAAATACGCCACTGTGCATCGGGCGTATTTAGTACTTGAATGGACGACTATTTGAAAACACTGATAAAACGTTCCGTTTTTTTTTTTATTTTTTATTTTTTTTGTTTGCAAAGATATTACAATAAAATTAAAAAATTTTGATTTCATTTTGTTTTATACAGAGTGCTGCAGTGAATTGGGCGATTTTAAAATAACTATAAGAAACTAACAAATATGTTTTTAACAAATGTTCTTATTTATCCTGGAAGTATTTAAAATAGCAACAAAGAACTGTTCATTTGTTATTTATTTTTATCAACAAGATGGCGTTCATTTCGAAGCAAACATTTGTTAAGGCGTCCTTGAAAACTGGTATGACGTTTCTCAAAATTTTCCGTAAGATTTGTGTCACCTTTTCTCGTATTCTTTCTTTAAGGTTATCAAGCGTTGTTTGGTATACTCTACTCTTGATATACCCCAACGGAAAAAGTCATAGGTATTTAAATCAGGCGAATGTGGGGGCGATGGAATATTCCCATTTCGAGAAATCATATGGTTCGGTGATTGCCTCCCCACGTTCGTTCTTGAAAAAATACGGAATATTTTATGGCCCCGACGTTCGCCTGGTTTAACAGCCTGTGATTTTTTACTGTAGGGATGTATCAAGAGTAGAGTATATTTAACAACACTAAAAATACTTGATAATCTTAAACAAAGAATACGAGAAGAGGTGACACAAATCTCATAGGAAATTTTGAGAAACGTCATGACCAGTTTTCAAAGACACCTTGACGAATGCTTGCTTTGAAATGGACGTCATCTTGCGAATAATTTATAAAAATTAAATAACAAATTAACAGTTTTTGTTTTTTAATATTATTTTATATACTTCCAGGTTATATAAATACATTTGTTAAAAACATACTTGTTATGATCTCTGATCAAGAACCTCGATTGAAGTATTTTTTGTAGAATATTAAAAAGTACAACAGTTTTTCCTAAGTACTTAATTCGTGGTGAATATTATTAATTTGTGTTTCAGCCAAAATGTAAGGAAAATATAATAAAAGTAAATTTAACGCGTCTATAACCAAGCTTTAGCAAAAACGCATTAAATACAATACTTCTCAGAATGTTATCTTTCAAAAAAGTTTGAGTAATGATCCAGGAAAGACAGAATGCTTATCAAAAATTTTCCAGCATCAACATATTGCTGAATCAATTACAGCAACAACAATTACAGAAATAATGTGGTGTACTGAACACTGTTTTGTTCATGGCGGACGACAGTTTGAACAATTTATACTTATAATTAATTAATAACTAAAGAAACTTGTAATTTAATGTGAATTAAATTTTAGTTGAAATTGTAGTTATGTATAAATATCTCAAATAATTAAATAAACAATTAGGAAATGAATAATAAGTAGTTAAAATAGATGGTAGCTATTTAAGAAAAAAAAACTGTATCTTGCGAATGCGCTCGTCTAATAAAGTTAAAAAAAATTCAGAGGTCATATAAATGTGTATTTTTATGTTATTATAACAAACTAAAAAAATAATTCAAATTGCAGGTTTCTACACAAAGATACAGAGTGTGTCCTCAATTGAGAGTTTTTACACTGTATAGGTACTAAGACATATTATTATTTTTTAAAATATATTTATATCACAGGCATTTGTACGGAGAGAGCTGTATGTATCTGAAAACTCCTGAAATGTTGTTAATTAGGTTCTATAATAATCTAATAGTGAGGTATTCGTATTTTAACTGGTGTTGATGATTATATGATAATTTGTAGTACCTATTCAAAAAAATAAAGTTTTATTTATTAAATTCAGGGTGCGGCAGAGCCGACTGACGAGTTTTGATGGGCTATTAATAACGAACAGTAAAACTTAGAGAAAACCTTTTTTTTTTTATTTAAATCAGTATTAAAGCCTATTTTTAAAATAATATTTCCAAGATGGCGGCTCTCAGCATTGATACACTGTTGTAGACGATCTTTGAAGCTCTTATATTATTTTCGGCACATTTCGACTGGTATGGCCTCGACTTCCAGTTATTTAAAATTACAAACCTTTTTTATTTTTACAAAAACTATTTTATTTTTATTTAATTTCATATTTTTTCTTCAATATTAATAAAATTGCTCGGTTGTACGTAAAAAGCCTTCCGTTATAACTTATACAGTTATTATCAAAAACGATATTTTGGTTAATCTGACTATCCATAATGAATTTTAAAATTTTATCCACGATAAAAAAATAGCGCATGACAAAATAATTGACGATTATTAGTGATAAGGATTTCAGTTTCTCAACCCATTTTGTTAATAACTAAATCAAAAATTTAAAAGATACATACAAGATAATTTCAATAAGTTAAACAGTGTTTAGTGCATTTAAATAAAAACAAGTGAAGATATTTCTTATAAATTATATAAAGTGTATTTAAAAAAAGTTAGAAATGTTCTTATAAAAATATTACAATATAATGATAACACTTCGAAAAAGTAAAAAATGTTAACCCGCTTATTTGCGTGGAATTAATGTTTCAAAACAGTGCATAATATATATTATATAATTTTAATTATTTTATGTTTTGAAATGTAAAAAAAAAAATTAATGAATAAGTAAGATATTACAATAGAAGAGTATTCTTCTTCTTCATCTTCTGCCTCGCCTTCCTCCCAACTATTTGGGGTTGGCCACCCTTGTCCCAGTGCCGTAGCCAGGATTTGTTTTCGGGGGGGGGGGGCTTAAACATACTTAACTCTATAGGAAAATAGGAAATAATTTAAAACATATATATATACACATAGTATTTAATGTATTATGCATTCAATATATTAATGTAAATTGTCACAATTTAAAATCTAAACGCCTTTCCTTTTTAGACGCAAACATATTTAAAATAGCATATGTATCAATTTGTATGTCTCTGTGGTTATTCATAAGAGCTAACCCGTTTAATCTTGCCTCACCGGTAGAGTTTCTTAAATAGGTCTTGATTCTTTTTAAAGAAGAAAAACTTCTTTCAACCGATGCCGTTGATACAGGCAAAATAGCAAGAAGTTTTAATAAAATATTTACATATGGGAAAAAATCTTCGGGGCATTTTGATATTGTGTCTAATGCATTTTTTGGTAAATCATTTTCTTCATTAGACCATTTTTGCTTCCAAAATTCAAATTTTGAATTGGTTGTTGATCTATATTTTAACGTTTAAGGTATGATATATGATTAATTTAATATTCATGAGTATATAAATATATGTATGAATTTAATATTAAATATACTGTATATTGAAGTACCTAACTCACCTGTTCATTGATGCAAATATTTGAAGTAGTTACATTTGAACTAAAGTATGAATACAATGTTTTGGTTTTTTTTCTCTTAGGTTCATTTTCGTTTTCATTCATTTTATAAACTAATAAAACTGACACACTTTACCAAATATAATATAAAGTAAAAAGCAAAAAGCAAAAAGCGAAAAAGCAAAAAGCAAAAAAGCAAAAAGCATAAATCATAAACATAAAGGCATAATCCAAAAGCCACAAATTGATGTTGATAATTAATGATAGTAGATATATTGGCGTATTGCATTATTTTATGATGGTATCTCCACAGATAATATAAAACAATATAAAAAGATTATGTAATCTGTGATATCACGAATAAGATTATTGTTATCAATATATTGTCATGGATGAAAACCAAACCAGACCTTAATATACTGAAAGGTCGTCAACATTATTACTATGATATGAACCATAATATGATATTGTTCTGTGATATGAACCCATTACGCATTACTAAAAAAATATCTTTCCTGAGATTTCGGGGGGGGGGGGGGGGGCTTAAGCCCAAAAGCCCACCTCCTGGATACGGCCCTGCCTTGTCCTACACCTTCACTTCACTCGTTCAATCACATCTACTCTGCACACACCGACAGCCCTCATGTCATTCTCCAAAGTCTCCAACCATCTCTTTTTTGGTCTTCCTCTTCCTCTTTTCCCTTCAACATCCATCTTCATAACCACTCTTACTGCATTCGTTTCCTCTCGCTTCATCACATGCACAAACCCTTAAATTACAATTAAGAGTATAAATAACCAAATATATTATGCAATAATATAAAATATCCTAATGATATTGTATGACGTAGTAGGTATTCTGTCAAATTTATTATTATGTTTCAGATTTAAATATAAATTTCAATATAAATCTTGCTTTGAATAATATTCTTTATCGATTTACATGTATCAATACTTTTTGATTGTAAATTTGACACTAATAATTGTAATTTAATTAATATTTTATTATTCAAAGATTTTTTCCGGTAATTTTTTGTCTTTTAATAATATTTTCATTTTTTTAAATTTGTTTAACAATTAACATGTACAAGAAGTACTATAATGATGTAGAATAACCGGGTAAAAGTAGCCACCCATTGAAGGTATTAAAGTACCTTCAATGGGTATCTACTTTTACTTTTATATAGTGAATAATTATAATTTGTTGGTTCAGAAGATCACGGCACCACATTCGTTTTAAGCGCCTTTTGAGATCACCATGAGTACTCAGGTTAGATAGTTTTGTATGTTAGCATTAAAACATTCATAATACGATTGGGATATGTTTGAATTGTATTAATGGAATATTTTAATTTGTATAAGTATAACTTTGAAATGCAATATAACAGATGAATCTCACCGATACTGAATGTTACAAAGCTAAACATTTCAGGTGGAAAATTATTTAATGATGATTATTAATTTTTCAAAAAATGAATTAATAACAAATTTCAAAATAATTAGATATTTTTAGTATATATTATTATTTTTAAAGTATAAATGTTGTATTATGTAATAAAATATAAAATTATAAAAAAAGTATTATTTAAATTAAGAACATGGCATTTTTTTTAAAAATTTCAGTAGGTAACTATGTACATTATCTTATATTTCTACATTAATAATTATAATTCATTACACTTTAGGATATAAGTTAACTATATACAATACATAAATCAAAAAAATAAAAAAATTTATGAAACGTACAATGTAACTACAATATACTACAATATACATATACTACAATGTAACTATATTAATTTAATTCTCCTTGAAGTATTTGAAAATCTTTTGATAACTTCTTTAGTGTCAAAAAGAATTTCAGGGGCGTCTGAACCCTGAACCCCCCCTAGCTACGGACTTGCGAGTGATTATACATTTAAGCGTTGAATGATAAGTTTTATGTTTCTACATCTATTATGTTTGAGTTAAGATGATGATAAAAATTAAATTAATAAATGCTACGTCTGTTATTCTTTAACTATGCAATGTATATTCTTCTAATTTCATTAAAAATAAATAAAGGAATTCATTGCAATGATAGACGAAAATCAATCATGGAAATTATTTTATTTTATGAATGTTTAAAATTTATATTTAGATAAACTAAACACCAGTTATATTCATTAAACTTGTTTAATATCAGTTTGAAATTTTCGATATTAAAAACTGGATACATATAACTTAATATTTTACACAATTTTTAAATACTTATAATGTATTAATGTAAGTACAAATAAATTATAAGCAGCTGCTGGAAAAGAAACGCCAAAGGGCAGCAGTTTAATCAATCAACTAAAATTAGTTATGACAAATATATTATAGGCCGAAGGCCAACCTAGGGCGGTTAGAGGCCCCCAAGTATATTGTATAACATTCGTTTCTTATTTGTTTATGTATCAATGATGTTAATGTTCAATAAACGATGTGAGCAGGGAGGCAGCAATGGGAATCCACATTTCCCTCCCTGCTTACGATTCCAAACTGAAGAAAAAAAAAAAAAGTACTTGTAATGTTACCTAATTAATTGTCTTCTAATCAGCATTTATTAGATTCCCTTTTTTTTTTATAAAATGTTAATTATATTTTATAGAAATACTTGTTTTTGTACCAACATTTCTATTTATACATATTTACCTTACCATTATATTTGCCTTACCACTTATACATATTTGAGGCTACAATCGAGGTTCTTGGACAGAGAAAAATTATGCCAGTAACTCCGATGGCAGTGAAAGGTGTGGTTATTTCATTCTGTTTGCACAACATAATACTGTCGGTTTTTATCGAAACCTCAAAGTATTGTAACATTGAGCATTGGTGACTCGTGTTGAGTTACATTGATGGAATCGAACTCCATTAAGTAAATAGAGCATCAAAAAGACGGAGCAAAGGTGATATGCTCCTAGTGATATAGTAGCCCCCCCACTACCTATTGATCGCATTTACTATTTATTTTCTAAAAATGTATATTCTATATAAAATACTAAAATATGGTTAGTATTTAATATGATACAAATTATAAATCAGAAATATCTTCAACTTATTATCAAATTATTATTTTATTAGAAGTATCCAATGAACGCAATCAACGCCAAAAATGATTAAAATCTGTATAAGAACTGCAATTAATTTATTGTTTGTAATCCAATAATCGCAACAGTTGTACCTTTCATCAACGAATTATAAATACAATAATATGTTTTAATGTTCAATAAAATTCTTCAAGTTATATTGACCAAAATATGTAAATTAATTAATTAATCAATATCATCATTTCTGAATAAAATAAAACAATGTGTTACCTGTTTTCATATTTATTGCAATTATTAACGTACCTTAAACATTAAAGGTAATTAAAAAATCAGATGATGTATAACTGTAATCGATCTATATAGATATATATATAAAAAAAATTAAATCGAATATTTTTAATTTTATTATAATGGAATTAATTTTTTTGCGAATAAAAAAAAAAGTAGCGGCACGCAGTGTTCCGAATCAGTCGTCCATCTAAGTACTAACTATGCTCAATATTACATTAGTTAGTAACCGAGAACTAATGTATTCAACGTGGTATGGTCATTGACATTAAGTTGGTATACTTTATATTAATCGAAAGCTGCGTTTACACAAAATCGACAGCAAGTTAAATTTGTAAAATTATTTTTGACTTAGTCTTACAGCTAAATGATTCGATTCAATTCTAAAAGCAGTTTACTCTTGGTCAATTATAACAATTTGCATACTTAAAATTGAACATGTAAACTGCTAGACGATCAAATTATACCTAGTTAATGTTATTTATAGCTTCAATTTTTTTAGCAGTTTTTCTTCCAAGTTGGTACTTTTTTTTTTGAATACACGAAAAAACTATTTATAAAAGATATAAAAATTGATCATCGAGTATTCTAAAATTATTAAAGAACGATTTTAAACCTTCTAAAAAATCTCTATTTAATGATATGAAATGTATCTAAAGCAAACCTTTGAAAAATTTATTGAAAAGTCCATAGAAGATACTTTTGGGTTTTTATTTTTTAATTTCATCAACTCTTCGAGTTAAATAGTTTACGGATAAGACATTTTTAAAAGTCTTATTAATATATTAATTAATGTGAAAAGTTGTTAAAATGAAAATATTATAAACCCAAACATTTTCGTTTATGGACTTATCAATAAACTTTACAAAAAAATATTTTAGATGCATGATCACATATTTTAATAAAGATTTTGTAGAAGATCAAAAATTGCTCTTTAATCATTTAAGAATAGACGATGATAAATTTTTTTATCTACTAGAAAAAGTACCTATTGGAAAACACCAAAAGGTAAAAAGCACTTTCAGCAAGATTGAAGTTTGAAATTGCATTAACTAGGTACAATTTGATCGCCTAGCAGTTTACATGATCGATTATGGCCATATGACAATTTAGTAAACAGATTTTCGACTTAAATCAAATCGAATCATTTAGTTGCAAAACCAAGTCAAAAATAAGTTACAATTTTAAATTTACTTTTGATTTTGTCGCAAGGCGACGGTCATTCAACCATGCTCGTTTTAAATTTAAATCTGAAATGTAAAAATTTAATATATGTCAACTTTCACCGATTATATCAATTTAATGCATTAGTTCTCGTCTGATTACTGAAGTAATAGCCTGTGTGGTATATCTGTTTATAGAAGTCCTCACGTGTCACATGGTACTGCACTCAGTGGATAAGTATTTTCGGTCGTCGCGATCAAAAGTTGCGTAATGTAAAACAGTTCAAATCTTTTTCATATAAACAGATAATGGCAACTTGGAAAACGTACCTTTTGGGTGGGTGGAAACACTGCATGCCATTGGCTTTAATATTTTATTATTCAATAGTATGTATACTATATCGATGTTACTAACATGTTCAATTATAGTTTTACATCATCAGATTACCTAATACGAGTACACTAGATATAATAACTTTCCTTCGTATACTTATTTCAGTTTCTGGTATGATCACCGCCACCACTATCACGTCTTAGTCCCTTTGTTTCTTCTTTCGGCATCAAGTCCATCAACACGTCGTTCCACAGTTTCTTTTTAACATCTAGCTTGAAATACTCTAGATAATACTTTTCCCGAAACTTCAATTCAACTTTCATCCTAAATACTGCCGAATTTTCATTGTTCCACAGCCATGATAATTCGGTCTTCAACACGGCATCTAGTCCGCGGTTGCCTGCATTCTGTACTTCATATTCTGCAGTACCAACAACCGTTTTGTGTCTTAGCTGCAGAATGTCCAAGGCCGTGATATCTTTACAGAACCGTTGATCGATCTTAGCATCACCGGACGTTGAGGGCACAAACCGATTTTTGGCCATTGCAAGACATTTTTTGTGCATTACACGCTTACACGCTGTTAAACATGGACATTTCAACTTTGTTAGGATACAATGCTTAACCCAGTAAGTACACCAATAACACATTGTGGATTTTGATGATGAAATTGTATTTTTTAGAAATGTTTATTTTTATATCAAAATCTTGTCTCTAGTTATACATTTATAGCTTACCAAGGCATTTAACCATTTTTCTGATTTTAAAGAGACATTTCTTTTCGCACAGCGAACATTTTTTCGTTGTGTATATCAACTTCTTCACTTTCAGATGGCCGATCACGATGCAGATACAGCTTGCGCCCATGTTGTTCATCTTCTTTGAATTTGCCTTTGTAAATAAATTAAATATATGTACAATAAGATATTCTGAACGTATAATTGAAATTAATAAACTACACAATTTATTCGTAACACGGAGAAAAAAACGAATCAAGTCGACGTCAAAAAATACGGAATTAAAACTACTTATATTACGAGGTATCAACAACTGTCTCCAGCGGTAACCACGAAAGAAATTAGTTGATTTTTTGAAAGTGTCTATGACAACTACTAATTATTATTATTATTATAAAGCACAAAAGTCACATGATTCAGATTCTCGCGGAAAAAAGAGCACAAATGAATCATTTTAAAATTAAAATATCAATAGCGAAAGGTGATATAGGTATTCGGTGAAAATTTGAAATGTTTAAAAATTATTTTCTTTGATTTACGATGAAAATAAAAATTATATTTTGTCAAAACTCGGTACATCGTAAATTATGTTGTGATTTTTATAACTTTCTATCAGTTTACGCATACCTTTCCATATTTTCTCAAAATATTATGATGGAGCTAATTTTTAGTTTACATTAAACCGTACATCTTTAGCTTAATGACAGAAATAATATAAAAACTATAATAAATCAATATAAGCAGAAATAAAATTTATGCAAAGTAAAAAATCGATATAAATTTTTTGATTGATATCAATATGGGTGAGATTTCTATTGATAAAAAGGATTTGTCTAATTTCTGTTTTTGAGCTCAAGATGTATGGTTAAATATTAACTAATAAAATAGTTTAATCATTAATTCAGCTAGAGTGTATTATTTAATTGTAAACACTTTTACATCACCATATTTTGATCAATTTCAATAAATTGTTTATTTTAAATAATTTTAAATTTTTGTTCAAAGTATAATTTAATTATTTTGTCATCAAAATATCGAAAGCAGTAAAATACGGAAAATTTTGTCATTTTTAATGGGCCAATGAAATTGTTCCATTTCATATATAGTATCGAGACCACTTTAACTTTGTTTATAATATAAACATATTATGCTTCTGGATTTTTCCGATCAATTTTTAATATTCCTAGTCATATTTTCGCAGTTTATTGGTAACTTCAGTTGAAAATAATTACAGTATATTTTTACTGCCGAAGAGCAAATTCTAGTTCGTGATACTTGCATCTGGCACCTATAATTAGTTTCTTAATCTTAAGTTGAATTCATTAATAATCGAGGTGAACCTTAAATATCATGCGATTTTTTAAGTATCCCTAAATGGTTTTACATTGTAAAATTTACAACAAACTTGAACTTTTATTTTCACATAGGATTGAATTGTACAGATTTTTAACATAAATCAATATTGTTTTACCTGAATAAGCAAATATTTTTATTGATTACAAATAGTAAACTTATATATTCATACGTCTAAATCATAAATCATAATATATAGAGCATATTCATTTACAATTATAGTAATTATGAGTAGGTATTTACTATGAACAGATCTATTGAAATCAGTAAGACAATTGCTTAGTCAAATAAAACACTACTAATTGAAGTAGAATATTAACTTCGTTACAAAATCAGCTACATATAAAACTAAATTATAAAAGCATAATATGATTATTAATTAATCGTATTTAAAGCTTGGACACTACATTCGCAAGACAACAATAAAAATACCAATATGAAACATGTCTGGAGCGCCAAGTTCACCTAATTTGAGTTTGAATTTTGCACTACCATCGTAAAAAAACCGTGTTGGGAGTGTTTTTTAGGCTTTACTGTAAATTAGTTGCAAAATACTGTTTATTAATGTTTTTTAATTGACCGAAGTGTAAGAAGTGGAATAGTTCTTACTTCACATATGTGCTTTTTATTTAAAAAAATGCAATGATTATTTTTATTTGCACTGTTTTGTTATAAATAAAGCCTTTTTTACTTCTCTACATAAATTACGCATTTTTATTCATATATTTTGTCCGTAAAGCCGGCCCAACATCGTATAAAATAACATCGAAAACTATTTTCAGGTTACTGATCCGTTTACGTAGATATATGTACATATTGTATAATATACACGAGTAGTATGCACTGTACACGCGCATTTTCTCTCATAGATCCCGAGCTTTAATCGTTATCAAAACATAACTAAACCTGACTGACTAATTAAGCAGATTAGTATTATGAGTATCATTCATATCCGTGTTTGATTAACCCATGGCATTAATTTGGAAAACGGATCACGTTGGATACCTTACAATGGCACGCGAATTCGTTGATTTAATACAGTAAAAGAGCAAAAATACATTTGGAATGTGAACAATAACCTTTAATTTTTATCGTCACAGCTAATACATTTTTATACACGTTTTTGTGTGCTCACTTACATCTCTATATTTTTGTTCACTTATTGAACGAATTATCAGTATACCTAATTGTATATGCTTACTAATCGATATATTTTGAGTAGCATTACCGTTTTTAAAATTATGTCCATTTTATAAGTTTGCAAATTTATTAGAACAGTGATAATATATTTATGAGTAATGTACTAGAATAAACAGACTTAAAACGTTATGATTAATTTTTTCGGATACGTGCTATTATAATTTGTAATGTTATATTGAAATCATCATTACCAGATGAAATGAACATTATATATTATATCATTACGTCGGTATCACCTGAATCGTCTAAAGTACAGCCAGTACCAACTTTATTCAAAACATCTGAAACCATTGCATGAAAAAATGTTTCATAATGATTTATGATATTTGTTATTTATGTTAATTGAAATCCACCTCTCTACGTTTAATGAACGAATTCAGCGAACGTCACTTATTGAATTAGTTGATTAAGCAAGTCTCTATTCCTGCGGGATATCATGGACCCCTTTCCATTTTTTTTCTTCTTTTTTACATACATCTTTCAATTTTACATAAAACATAAAAATTAAATTCACTTAAGTTTGTTAAAACTCTTAATTAAATTCATTAACTTAATCAATAATATAAATCTCCCTTTAAATAGATTTAGCTGAAAAAAGGAAGTTCAGTTTTAAACTTTAAATTCATTATATAATATATAATAAGATATAAATTATATAGTGTGTAAATTAAACTTCAATTTATATTTGTTAAACTAAGTTTTTAACAGTTACAGTTTATTTATGTTATAGATAGATAATAAAAATATAGTGATCACCAAACTGATTTTTACCACACCTTTTTATTTATGTAGATAGATTAATATGTTTTGTTGTATATCCCTAATTGTTTGGTCGCTACACACATTCAATTGTAAATACAACCATGTATATTAAAGTGTTATTTACAATTCAGTTTTTAATCATTACAATAATACAAGGTATGTTTAACTATATAGTTTAGTACAATCTACTAATGTTGCTTTTTATTGTTACAAAGCATTGTGTCAACCCTACAGTTCAGTTCTGTAGAACTAAGTATCAACATTTCTATTAAATTTCTGGCTACTGAAAATAAAATAATAATACATAAAGACATCACATTTTAAATAAATAAACAAAACATAATATAGTATGGTATAAATAACAAATTTATTTTGGAGTAAATTACATTTTATGTATACATTTTCAGTCAATACTTTTATTATTAAAAATCATATTAATAACTTTAATTTTTAATTACAATATTTCTTATTATACATTTTAAGTGTATAAATAATTGAGGAATTAATTAAACAATATTTGTACATATGTGATTGATAACTTTAGATGACTTTCATTTAATAACTTATACTATATTTACCAAAATATTAAAACATACATTTTTACTAAAATACCGACAATAACATTAACATGAATAACAATAACCAATATTATATTGATATTACATTTTTAAAAATAAATATTTTTTAAGTTACATACAATATAATACAGTGTTACAGAATATATCTAAATGCCGCTTCTCAATGTTACATATTTATATCCATTAGGCCATTCCCCAAGAATTGTTAGAATCTTAGTTCTGTCACCGACTTTGGGTACAATTTCTTTAATCATTTCTTCGTTAAGCATAGATAAGCATGAAATATCAACGCCATGTTCGGTGAGTAAAGTTAGCATGTAAAGTGCAATTAAATACCAATAATAAAAGCAATGCTTAGTCGTGTGTCACAGCCGACCGATACACACGTGTGTTACCGTCTGTCGCTTATCGCATTTTGTAGCTTCCGATAGCAGTAACCAGAACATCAACGCAGTTAAGGAGGTAAGTTGTTTTGACTAAGAATCTAAATCATATGATTTTGGTGTTTCATAAAAATAATAATAATTAGTAGTTGTCATAGGCACTCTCGAAAAGTCATCTTTCGTGGTTACCGCTGGAGACAGTTGTTGATACCTCGTAATATAGGTTGTTTCAATTCCGTATTTTTTGACGTCGACTTGATTAGTTTTTTGCTCCGTGTTACGAATAAATTGTGTAATTTATTAATTTCAACCATACGTACAGAATATCTTATTGTACATATATTTAATTTATTTACAAAGGTAAATTTAAAGAAGATGAACAACATGGACGCAAGCTGTATCTGCATCGTGATTGGCCATCTGAAAGTGAAGAAGTTGATATACACAACGAAAAAATGTTCGCTGTGCGAAAAGAAATGTCTCTTTAAAATCAGAAAAATGGTTAAATGCCTTGGTAAGCTATAAATGTATAACTAGAGACAAGATTTTGATATAAAAACAAACATTTCTAAAAAATACAATTTCATCATCAAAATCCTCATTGTGTTGTTGGTGTACTTACTGGGTTAAGCATTGTATCCTAACAAAGTTGAAATGTCCATGTTTAACAGCGTGTAAGCGTGTAATGCACAAAAAATGTCTTGCAATGGCCATTAATCGGTTTGTGCCCTCGACGTACGGTGATGATAAGGTCGATCAACGGTTTAGTAAAGATATGACGGACTTGGCCATTCTGCACCAAAGCCGCAAAACGGTCTTGTGTAATGCAGTCAATAAAGCACAGAATGCAGGCGACTGCGGATTAGATGCAGTTTTAAAGACCGAATTATCATGGCTGTGGAACAATGAAAATTCGGCAGTATTTAGGATGAAAGTTGAATTGAAGTTTCGCGAAAAGTATTATCTAGAGTATTTCAAACTAGACGTCAAAAAGAAGCTGTGGAATGACGTGTTGATAGACTTAATGTCGAAAGAAGAAACAAAGGGACTAAGACGTGATAGTAGCGCTGGTGATTATGCCAGAAAATGAAATAAGTATACGAAAGAAAGCTTATATAAGTTATTTTACCTAGTCAATTAAGAAACCGGTTGATGTAAAACTGTAATTGAACATATATAAGTACACCCAAATAGTATTCATACAATTAAAAAAAAAAAAATATCGAAGCCATGGGCATGCAGTGTTCCCAAGTGTCCACTCTCTTTAGAATTAATTATACGTTCTTCTAGAGACTTCTATTATATGTTTTTATGAAAAAGATTGGACTGTTGCGACTTTAGTCACCGCGACCGACGATACTACTGCTTTGAGTGTAGTACCGGGCGGCATATCATGACGACCATAAACGGATATATCATATGGTTATAAGTTATCACTTGAGTGATCGGACGAGAACTGATGCATTCGTGGAAATATGGTTGTTGGCATTAAATTTGTACATTTAAGATCTAAAAAAAAAAGTGCCTTTACACAGATCGACTGTGGTCGAATGAATGTCACTGTGTGGAAAAATCGAAAGGAAATTTAACGTGTTAACTCATTTTTGACTTTTTCACATGGATAAATGGTTCGATTCGATTAAAGTCGAAAATCAGTTTATATTTGGTCGATTTTAACAAATTGGCCGTTGTCACATGGCCAACATTGGTTATATAAGCTATTAGGCCATCAATTTATTTCTAGATAATGCTATTTCAGAGTTTAATCTTGCTGTCACTAATTTTAGCATGTCGGTATTTTCCAAGAGAAAACTTTTCTAGATGATAAAAAACTTATCAATGTCTATTCTTAAATGACTGAAGAATAATTTTGGATATTTTTTATATATTATAATGCATCTAAAATGTTCCTATGTAAAATTCATTGACAAGTCCATAAATTAATTTTTTTGTGTTTTTAATTTTAACAACTCTTCACATTATTTAAATATTAATAAATATTATAAAAATGTAATAAATGTGAGTTAGTTAAAATAAAAAATAAAACAAAATTCATTTATGGACTTTCCAATGAATTTTACTAATTATTATTTTAGGCTCATTTTCATACATTTTCATTTTCATTTTCATATTCATAATCTATAGATTTCTGTAGAAGATTCAATATCATATTTTAATCATTTAATAGTGAACATATATAAAATTATATATTATACATATATAATTTTATATGTTTTAAAAAGAGTTTCATTTTATAGTTAAAAATAAAATAGCAATATAAGAGAAACACTGCCAGCAAGATTGGTAGTGATACCATTACCTATGTACAACTTGATGATTTTGTCTAATTTTTTATATGATTGATTTTCACTATGTGAATCGCAGCTTTAGATTAATTTAAAATGTACTAATTTAATATCAATGACCATACCACGTTGAATATACCAGTTCTCATCCGATCACTGATATTAAGTAAGGTCGAAGAGTGCATATTTAAGGAAAATCATGGTCAAAACCGAAAGAAACAAAAATATGTTTATACGATTAATATCGATGGAAATTTAAAGATTATACATCAGAGTTTAAATTTCAGTTAGATAAACAAGCTTAGTACAAATCAACTAATGTATACCCAATCAACTTATCCACCACAAATGAATACTTCAAATTGTGGTTTATAGTTTGAATGTCATAACATAATTTTTTTTTATACTTGATATTTAATTAGTTAATTATATAAAAAATAAAAGTTATTTGTTAGTTATAAAAGATGGAATCTATCCTAGCTTATTATAATTTAGACATTGAAGAAAATATTAGAGAGTCTTGTACAAATTATGAATATAGTTGCAAGTTGTAGTTTATTTGAAAAAAACTTTTTTGTTAATTTTTTTTTTTGTACGTTATCATTCTCATATTAATATAGAAAATAAGTTGAGTATAATAAAAGAATCACTCTGTTTATGTATAACTTGATCTTAAATAAAATAAAATTTGCAATTTTAATGATGCTATATCACCTTGAGATGTTATTTAGGTTTTGACCAGGATTTTGTTTAAATACGCCACTGTGCATCGGGCGGAATTTGTACTTGAATGGACGACTATTTGAAAACACTGATTAAACGTTCCGTTTTTTGTTTTTTTTTTTTTTATTTTTTTTGTTTGCAAAGATATTACAATAAAATTAAAAAATTTTGATTTCATTTTGTTTTATACAGAGTGCTGCAGTGAATTGGGCGATTTTAAAATAACTATAAGAAACTAACAAATATGTTTTTAACAAATGTTCTTATTTATCCTGGAAGTATTTAAAATAGCAACAAAGAACTGTTCATTTGTTATTTATTTTTATCAACAAGATGGCGTTCATTTCGAAGCAAACATTTGTTAACGCGTCCTTGAAAACTGGTATGACGTTTCTCAAAATTTTCCGTAAGATTTGTGTCACCTTTTCTCGTATTCTTTCTTTAAGGTTATCAAGCGTTGTTTGGTATACTCTACTCTTGATATACCCCAACGGAAAAAGTCATAGGTATTTAAATCAGGCGAATGTGGGGGCGATGGAATATTCCCATTTCGAGAAATCATATGGTTCGGTGATTGCCTCCCCACGTTCGTTCTTGAAAAAATACGGAATATTTTATGGCCCCGACGTTCGCCTGGTTTAACAGCCTGTGATTTTTTACTGTAGGGATGTATCAAGAGTAGAGTATATTTAACAACACTAAAAATACTTGATAATCTTAAACAAAGAATACGAGAAGAGGTGACACAAATCTCATAGGAAATTTTGAGAAACGTCATGACCAGTTTTCAAAGACACCTTGACGAATGCTTGCTTTGAAATGGACGTCATCTTGCGAATAATTTATAAAAATTAAATAACAAATTAACAGTTTTTGTTTTTTAATATTATTTTATATACTTCCAGGTTATATAAATACATTTGTTAAAAACATACTTGTTATGATCTCTGATCAAGAACCTCGATTGAAGTATTTTTTGTAGAATATTAAAAAGTACAACAGTTTTTCCTAAGTACTTAATTCGTGGTGAATATTATTAATTTGTGTTTCAGCCAAAATGTAAGGAAAATATAATAAAAGTAAATTTAACGCGTCTATAACCAAGCTTTAGCAAAAACGCATTAAATACAATACTTCTCAGAATGTTATCTTTCAAAAAAGTTTGAGTAATGATCCAGGAAAGACAGAATGCTTATCAAAAATTTTCCAGCATCAACATATTGCTGAATCAATTACAGCAACAACAATTACAGAAATAATGTGGTGTACTGAACACTGTTTTGTTCATGGCGGACGACAGTTTGAACAATTTATACTTATAATTAATTAATAACTAAAGAAACTTGTAATTTAATGTGAATTAAATTTTAGTTGAAATTGTAGTTATGTATAAATATCTCAAATAATTAAATAAACAATTAGGAAATGAATAATAAGTAGTTAAAATAGATGGTAGCTATTTAAGAAAAAAAAACTGTATCTTGCGAATGCGCTCGTCTAATAAAGTTAAAAAAAATTCAGAGGTCATATAAATGTGTATTTTTATGTTATTATAACAAACTAAAAAAATAATTCAAATTGCAGGTTTCTACACAAAGATACAGAGTGTGTCCTCAATTGAGAGTTTTTACACTGTATAGGTACTAAGACATATTATTATTTTTTAAAATATATTTATATCACAGGCATTTGTACGGAGAGAGCTGTATGTATCTGAAAACTCCTGAAATGTTGTTAATTAGGTTCTATAATAATCTAATAGTGAGGTATTCGTATTTTAACTGGTGTTGATGATTATATGATAATTTGTAGTACCTATTCAAAAAAATAAAGTTTTATTTATTAAATTCAGGGTGCGGCAGAGCCGACTGACGAGTTTTGATGGGCTATTAATAACGAACAGTAAAACTTAGAGAAAACCTTTTTTTTTTTATTTAAATCAGTATTAAAGCCTATTTTTAAAATAATATTTCCAAGATGGCGGCTCTCAGCATTGATACACTGTTGTAGACGATCTTTGAAGCTCTTATATTATTTTCGGCACATTTCGACTGGTATGGCCTCGACTTCCAGTTATTTAAAATTACAAACCTTTTTTATTTTTACAAAAACTATTTTATTTTTATTTAATTTCATATTTTTTCTTCAATATTAATAAAATTGCTCGGTTGTACGTAAAAAGCCTTCCGTTATAACTTATACAGTTATTATCAAAAACGATATTTTGGTTAATCTGACTATCCATAATGAATTTTAAAATTTTATCCACGATAAAAAAATAGCGCATGACAAAATAATTGACGATTATTAGTGATAAGGATTTCAGTTTCTCAACCCATTTTGTTAATAACTAAATCAAAAATTTAAAAGATACATACAAGATAATTTCAATAAGTTAAACAGTGTTTAGTGCATTTAAATAAAAACAAGTGAAGATATTTCTTATAAATTATATAAAGTGTATTTAAAAAAAGTTAGAAATGTTCTTATAAAAATATTACAATATAATGATAACACTTCGAAAAAGTAAAAAATGTTAACCCGCTTATTTGCGTGGAATTAATGTTTCAAAACAGTGCATAATATATATTATATAATTTTAATTATTTTATGTTTTGAAATGTAAAAAAAAAAATTAATGAATAAGTAAGATATTACAATAGAAGAGTATTCTTCTTCTTCATCTTCTGCCTCGCCTTCCTCCCAACTATTTGGGGTTGGCCACCCTTGTCCCAGTGCCGTAGCCAGGATTTGTTTTCGGGGGGGGGGGGCTTAAACATACTTAACTCTATAGGAAAATAGGAAATAATTTAAAACATATATATATACACATAGTATTTAATGTATTATGCATTCAATATATTAATGTAAATTGTCACAATTTAAAATCTAAACGCCTTTCCTTTTTAGACGCAAACATATTTAAAATAGCATATGTATCAATTTGTATGTCTCTGTGGTTATTCATAAGAGCTAACCCGTTTAATCTTGCCTCACCGGTAGAGTTTCTTAAATAGGTCTTGATTCTTTTTAAAGAAGAAAAACTTCTTTCAACCGATGCCGTTGATACAGGCAAAATAGCAAGAAGTTTTAATAAAATATTTACATATGGGAAAAAATCTTCGGGGCATTTTGATATTGTGTCTAATGCATTTTTTGGTAAATCATTTTCTTCATTAGACCATTTTTGCTTCCAAAATTCAAATTTTGAATTGGTTGTTGATCTATATTTTAACGTTTAAGGTATGATATATGATTAATTTAATATTCATGAGTATATAAATATATGTATGAATTTAATATTAAATATACTGTATATTGAAGTACCTAACTCACCTGTTCATTGATGCAAATATTTGAAGTAGTTACATTTGAACTAAAGTATGAATACAATGTTTTGGTTTTTTTTCTCTTAGGTTCATTTTCGTTTTCATTCATTTTATAAACTAATAAAACTGACACACTTTACCAAATATAATATAAAGTAAAAAGCAAAAAGCAAAAAGCGAAAAAGCAAAAAGCAAAAAAGCAAAAAGCATAAATCATAAACATAAAGGCATAATCCAAAAGCCACAAATTGATGTTGATAATTAATGATAGTAGATATATTGGCGTATTGCATTATTTTATGATGGTATCTCCACAGATAATATAAAACAATATAAAAAGATTATGTAATCTGTGATATCACGAATAAGATTATTGTTATCAATATATTGTCATGGATGAAAACCAAACCAGACCTTAATATACTGAAAGGTCGTCAACATTATTACTATGATATGAACCATAATATGATATTGTTCTGTGATATGAACCCATTACGCATTACTAAAAAAATATCTTTCCTGAGATTTCGGGGGGGGGGGGGCTTAAGCCCAAAAGCCCACCTCCTGGATACGGCCCTGCCTTGTCCTACACCTTCACTTCACTCGTTCAATCACATCTACTCTGCACACACCGACAGCCCTCATGTCATTCTCCAAAGTCTCCAACCATCTCTTTTTTGGTCTTCCTCTTCCTCTTTTCCCTTCAACGTCCATCTTCATAACCACTCTTACTGCATTCGTTTCCTCTCGCTTCATCACATGCACAAACCCTTAAATTACAATTAAGAGTATAAATAACCAAATATATTATGCAATAATATAAAATATCCTAATGATATTGTATGACGTAGTAGGTATTCTGTCAAATTTATTATTATGTTTCAGATTTAAATATAAATTTCAATATAAATCTTGCTTTGAATAATATTCTTTATCGATTTACATGTATCCATACTTTTTGATTGTAAATTTGACACTAATAATTGTAATTTAATTAATATTTTATTATTCAAAGATTTTTTCCGGTAATTTTTTGTCTTTTAATAATATTTTCATTTTTTTAAATTTGTTTAACAATTAACATGTACAAGAAGTACTACAATGATGTAGAATAACCGGGTAAAAGTAGCCACCCATTGAAGGTATTAAAGTACCTTCAATGGGTATCTACTTTTACTTTTATATAGTGAATAATTATAATTTGTTGGTTCAGAAGATCACGGCACCACATTCGTTTTAAGCGCCTTTTGAGGTCATCATGAGTACTCAGGTTAGATAGTTTTGTATGTTAGCATTAAAACATTCATAATACGATTGGGATATGTTTGAATTGTATTAATGGAATATTTTAATTTGTATAAGTATAACTTTGAAATGCAATATAACAGATGAATCTCACCGATACTGAATGTTACAAAGCTAAACATTTCAGGTGGAAAATTATTTAATGATGATTATTAATTTTTCAAAAAATGAATTAATAACAAATTTCAAAATAATTAGATATTTTTAGTATTTATTATTATTTTTAAAGTATAAATGTTGTATTATGTAATAAAATATAAAATTATAAAAAAAGTATTATTTAAATTAAGAACATGGCATTTTTTTTAAAAATTTCAGTAGGTAACTATGTACATTATCTTATATTTCTACATTAATAATTATAATTCATTACACTTTAGGATATAAGTTAACTATATACAATACATAAATCAAAAAAATAAAAAAATGTATGAAACGTACAATAAATCATAAATATCTTCAACTTATTATCAAATTATTATTTTATTAGAAGTATCCAATCAACGCAATCAACGCCAAAAATGATTAAAATCTGTATAAGAACTGCAATTAATTTATTGTTTGTAATCCAATAACCGCAACAGTTGTACCTTTCATCAACGAATTATAAATACAAATGTTTTAATGTTCAATCAAATTCTTCAAGTTATATCGACCAAAATATGTAAATTAATTAATTAATCAATATCATCATTTCTGAATAAAATAAAACAATGTGTTACCTGTTTTCATATTTATTGCAATTATTAACGTACCTTAAACATTAAAGATAATTAAAAAATCAGATGATGTATAACTGTAATCGATCTATATAGATATATATATAAAAAAAAATTAAATCGAATATTTTTAATTTTATCATAATGGAATTAATTTTTTTGCGAATAAAAAAAAAGTAGCGGCACGCAGTGTTCCGAATCAGTCGTCCATCTAAGTACTAACTATGCTCAATATTACATTAGTTAGTACCCGAGAACTAATGTATTCAACGTGGTATGGTCATTGACATTAAGTTGGTATACTTTATATTAATCGAAAGCTGCGTTTACACAAAATCGACAGCAAGTAAAATTTGTAAAATTATTTTTGACTTAGTCTTACAGCTAAATGATTCGATTCAATTCTAAAAGCAGTTTACTCTTGGTCAATTATAACAATTTGCATACTTAAAATTGAACATGTAAACTGCTAGACGATCAAATTATACCTAGTTAATGTTATTTATAGCTTCAATTTTTTTAGCAGTTTTTCTTCCAAGTTGGTACTTTTTTTTTTGAATACACGAAAAAACTATTTATAAAAGATATAAAAATTGATCATCGAGTATTCTAAAATTATTAAAGAACGATTTTAAACCTGTTATATTCACCGATTATATCAATTTAATGCACTAGTTCTCGTCTGATTACTGAAGTAATAGCCTGTGTGGTATATCTGTTTATAGAAGTCCCCACGTGTCACACGGTACTGCACTCAGTGGATAAGTATTTTCGGTCGTCGCGATCAAAAGTTGCGTAATGTAAAACGTAATGTTGAAATCTTTTTCATATAAACAGATAATGGCAACTTGGAAAACGTACCTTTTGGGTGGGTGGAAACACTGCATGCCATTGGCTTTAATATTTTATTATTAAATAGTATGTATACTATATCGATGTTACTAACGTGTTCAATTATAGTTTTACATCATCAGACTACCTAATACGAGTACACTAGGTAAAATAACTTTCCTTCGTATGCTTATTTCAGTTTCTGGTATGATCACCGCCACCACTATCACGTCTTAGTCCCTTTGTTTCTTCTTTCGGCATCAAGTCCATCAACACGTCGTTCCACAGTTTCTTTTTGACGTCTAGCTTGAAATACTCTAGATAATACTTTTCCCGAAACCTCAATTCAACTTTCATCCTAAATACTGCCGAATTTTCATTGTTCCACAGCCATGATAATTCGGTCTTCAACACGGCATCTAGTCCGCGGTTGCCTGCATTCTGTACTTCATATTCTGCAGTACCAACAACCGTTTTGTGTCTTAGCTGCAGAATGTCCAAGGCCGTGATATCTTTACTTAACCGTTGATCGATCTTAGCATCACCGGACGTTGAGGGCACAAACCGATTTTTGGCCATTGCAAGACATTTTTTGTGCATTACACGCTTACACGCTGTTAAACATGGACATTTCAACTTTGTTAGGATACAATGCTTAACCCAGTAAGTACACCAACAACACAATGAGGATTTTGATGATGAAATTGTATTTTTTAGAAATGTTTGTTTTTATATCAAAATCTTGTCTCTAGTTAAACATTTATAGCTTACCAAGGCATTTAACCATTTTTCTGATTCTAAAGAGACATTTTTTTTCACACAGCGAACATTTCTTCGTTGTGTATATCAACTCCTTTACTTTCAGGTGGCCGATCACGATGCAGATACAGCTTGCGTCCATGTTGTTCATCTTCTTTGAATTTACCTTTGTAAATAAATTAAATATATGTACAATAAGATATTCTGTACGTATAATTTAAATTAATAAATTACACAATTTATTTGTAACACGGAGCAAAAAACGAATAAAGTCGACGTTAAAAAATACGGAATTGAAACTACCTATATTACGAAGTATCAACAACTGTCTCCAGCGGTAACCACGAAAGAAATTAGTTGACTTTTCGAGAGTGTCTATGACAACTACTAATTATTATTATTATTATAAAACACCAAAGTCACATGATTTAGATTCTCGCGGGATTTTGAAATTTAGTTGTTTAATTTTAAAATAAAAAAAATTGGTTCATTTGACAAACAAATTTCACATTATTATTACTTTTCTTTATTTATCTTTGGTAAAAATATTTTTAAATTATATTTTATTATCTTTTCGTAGTAAATAAAAGAATCTAAAAACCTTAGAGAAATAATAATAAAAAAGAAATAAGAAATAATTGGTTTTTTATTAGGAAAAATCACTTGAGAATTATGGTGATCATACATTTTTGGTTTGAAAATACATAGAAAATATATACGTATACTAAAGGGAAATAAATAAATAATTTTAATATTGCATTGGCCGATATAAATTTGTTTAGAAACGTTCAAACTAAGCAACGACATAACGGTAAACATAGGAAAAAAATAGTATAAATACAGATGAAGTAGAAGAAATTTTAATTACTCAATTTTATTTTTCTTCAACTTCATTGTTTCAACATCGATAAAAGCTATTGGTCGTATCCATCGCGGTCTATATCAATAGAAATTGCATCTTCGTTGGTATTCACACATTGACAAGTGTCTTTGAGAAGAATTACTAGAATTGAAACGGCACGCAATTTACAAGTCGAAATAGAGAATTCCCATCAGAACGCATTGGACGACATGGACGGTAGACGGCCGGACCTGGTCGCAGATCCCATGACACAGGTGATCGGAAGCCATTCGAGGAGACGGTAAGTTAGGCAAATTTCGTGGTTCACTTCCAACACTTGGGGTTCCGTGTAAAATGCACAACAATAATAATAGATCATAAATAATATCGTCAACGATTGATGCCGTTTTGTCAGGAACGATAACGACGACGATGTGGTGTGGACGAGCCACGTGGTGCCCAGCCGAATACTTTTAGTGTACGGACTGGAAAATATGCCCGTCAACTGTGATAAGATTTTCAAACTGTTCCACTTGTACGGGAACGTGTGGAACGTGAAAGTTTTGAAAACCGGACGGGTTCTGGTCGAGATGGAGGACGTCCAAGCGGCCATAAGATGCGTGCGATACTTGCACTTGCTTTCGTTGCACAACACGTTCGAAATGAAAGTCTAGTGAGCAGGGAATAACTGATTACCTTTAAACAATAAAACCGTACCGGAATAATTAGGCGCCATAAAACGGTAATAATGTTCATGACGGGCACCACGGATATGTTTCAGCTATACCGATATTACTGATATCAGGTCGTTCGACGACGCCAGGAAGTGATATACACTGGCGGACGGCACTCCCGTTCGGATAGAATATCGGTGGAGTAGTTTGAATATAATCGGCCAAGGAAAAAAATCGAAGCGGAACGTGAGCCGAAGTCGATTGTTAAACGTAGGATAAAAATAACTCTTCGAATATGATTGCGTTGCGGATAACCAAAATTTCCTCATTTTCTTCTTGTTCCCAACAAACAGATTCTACGTTCCTTTTGCAAACCGTTCAACTTGGGCACCGAAACAGTTCAAAAGAAGGCGATAGCGGAAAAAGTGCGGTCCACTATAGTCATCCGTTGGCCGTCGTTCGCACCGGCTCTTTTCGATTTGGTCGGAAAACTTTTATTAGCAGCGATCGTTTCTTTCTTTATTCTGTACAGAACACCCGAGGTCCAGCCCTCCGGTTCAGCTATGTTTTCGTCGGGTCTAGTTAAATCGAAGAGTATCGACTTGGCGGCCGAGACGGTGTCGTGTTTGAATCCCACGACGCGTCGCGACGTTCGGCCCGTTAGGTATGCTACTACTGCAGCACTGCAATATTATCGTTATATAATTTATGAAAAATCCGGTTGTATGGCATTATCGAAAACAGTCACTTCACAATAAGTTTTTTGACGTTGTGTTTACATTTGTTATGTTACTTGGTACAAATACTGTGTTTGAATGAAAGTATATTTTTGTAATCAACATAATCAGTACAGGATTCCGCACTTTCATGTCAATCGTTCACTCCGATTAATTCTTAAAATCATTTCTATTTTTATTAATTTCTGCAGTTGCTGGAAATTCCGCCGAAGAATCGATCGATGGTCATCCATACGTTGAGTCCAGACCCTATAGCAGTACGTTGCAAAGCGCAGATCGGAATCAATGGCCTAACGACCGGGATGACTTAGACGATAAGCACGTTGCTTTAGTATCCTGCACTGAACTGTATTCGGACTGCAGGTGGTTCGCATAGCGACACGTAGATAGTGTATAGCTTCCGTCATACGCGTGTGAAGTTAGAAAGGACACTGTTACTTCGATGGTCTCTAAAAAAAAAGAGCACAAAAGAATCATTTTAAAATTAAAATATCAATAGCGAAAGGTGATACAAACATTCGGTGAAAATTTCAAATGTTTAAAAATTATTTTCTTTGATTTACAATGAAAATAAAAATTATATTTTGTCAAAACTCGGTACATCGTAAATTATGTTGTGATTTTTATAACTTTCTATCAGTTTTACGCATACCTTTCCATATTATCTCAAAATATTATGATGGAGCTTTGACATGGAATACGTATCAAAAATTTAGATAATATTAGTGTATGTTATTAGATAACATTATATAGATTAGATACCTAGTATATAGAATATTCTTTGAAGTTGGTATAACATCGTACATTTTTAATATATACGCCTTATATTAAATTAATTTTAAGTATGTTTAAGAATTCACAAGCCACTTCTCTACAAGTTCAAGTTCTCCCTGCAATCATTAAGCATTTAACATAATAGTTATATTAACACATTTGTTTGACACATACTGATGTGTCTCTAAGACAGATGGACTCTAAAAATAAAAACTTCAATGCTTTGCAACAAATTTCCAAAGCCCATAAGATATATGTTTAACGTATTTATTGTATAGTGATTGCATCTATACATAGTGTACACATGGTCTCGGAACTACATATTTAATAAAACAATTGTATTGGCACATTTTACCGCGCTTTACTGCCGTCGATATTTTGATAAAAAGATTATGGAATTATACTTTATGCAAAAATTAAAAATATTTCAAATGAACTATTAGGTAAATCGATTAAAATGTGGTGTAAAAGTGTTTAAAACTAAATAACACACTTTTGCTTCACTTATGACTTATATATAATTTTTAGTTTACATTAAACCGTACATCTTTAGCTTAATGACAGAAATAATATAAAAACTATAATAAATCAATATAAGCAGAAATAAAATTTATGCAAAGTAAAAAATCGATAAAAATTTTTTGATTGACATCAATATGGGTGAGATTTCTATTGATAAAAAGGATTTGTCTAATTTCTGTTTTTGAGCTCAAGATGTATGGTTAAATATTAACTAATAAAATAGTTTAATCATTAATTCAGCTAGAGTGTATTATTTAATTGTAAACACTTTTACACCACCATATTTTGATCAATTTCAATAAATTGTTTATTTTAAATAATTTTAAATTTTTGTTCAAAGTATAATTTAATTATTTTGTCATCAAAATATCGACAGCAGTAAAATACGGAAAATGTTGTCATTTTTAATGGGCCAATGAAATTGTTCCATTTCATATATAGTATCGAGACCACTTTAACTTTGTTTATAATATAAACATATTATGCTTCTGGATTTTTCCGATCAATTTTTAATATTCCTAGTCATATTTTCGCAGTTTATTGGTAACTTCAGTTGAAAATAATTACAGTATATTTTTTACTGCCGAAGAGCAAATTTTAGTTCGTGATACTTGCATCTGGCACCTATAATTAGTTTCTTAATCTTAAGTTGAATTCATTAATAATCGAGGTGAACCTTGAATATCATCCGATTTTTTAAGTATCCTTAAATGGTTTTACATTGTAAAATTTACAACAAACTTGAACTTTTATTTTCACATATGATTGAATTGTACAGATTTTTAACATAAATCAATATTGTTTTACCTGAATAAGCAAATATTTTTATTGATTACAAATAGTAAACTTATATATTCATACGTCTAAATCATAAATCATAATATATAGAGCATATTCATTTACAATTATAGTAATTATGAGTAGGTATTTACTATGAACAGATCTATTGAAATCAGTAAGCCAATTGCTTAGTCAAATAAAACACTACTAATTGAAGTAGAATATTAACTTCGTTACAAAATCAGCTACATATAAAACTAAATTATAAAAGCATAATATGATTATTAATTAATCGTATTTAAAGCTTGGACACTACATTCGCAAGACAACAATAAAAACACCAATATGAAACATGTCTGGAGCGCCAAGTTCACCTAATTTGAGTTTGAATTTTGCATTACCATCGTAAAAAAACCGTGTTGGGAGTGTTTTTTAGGCTTTACTGTAAATTAGTTATAAAATACTGTTTATTAATGTTTTTTAATTGACCGAAGTGTAAGAAGTGGAATAGTTCTTACTTCACATATGTGCTTTTTATTTAAAAAAATGCAATGATTATTTTTATTTGCACTGTTTTGTTATAAATAAAGCCTTTTTTACTTCTCTACATAAATTACGCATTTTTATTCATATCTTTTGTCCGTAAAGCCGGCCCAACATCGTATAAAATAACATCGAAAACTATTTTCAGGTTACTGATCCGTTTACGTAGATATATGTACATATTGTATAATATATACGAGTAGTATGCACTGTACACGCGCATTTCCTCTCACAGAGCCCGAGCTTTAATCGTTATCAAAACATAACTAAACCTGACTGACTAATTAAGCAGATTAGTACTATGAGTATCATCCATATCCGGGTTTGATTAACCCATGGCATTAATTTGGAAAACGGACCACGTTGGTTACTTTACAATGGCACGCGAATTCGTTGATTTAATACAGTAAAAGAGCAAAAGAGCATTTGGAATGTGAACAATAACCTTTAATTTTTATCGTCACAGCTAATACATTTTTATACACGTTTTTGCGTGCTCACTTACATCTTTATATTTTTGTTCATTTATTGAACGAATTATCAGTATACCTAATTTTATATGTTTACTAATCGATATATTTTGAGTAGTATTACCGTTTTTATAATTATGTCCATTTTATAAGTTTGCAAATTTATTAGAAAAGTAATAATATATTTATGAGTAATGTACTAGAATAAACAGACTTAAAACGTTATGATTAATTTTTTCGGATACGTGCTACTATAATTTGTAATGTTATATTGAAATTATCATAACCAGACGAAATTAACATTATATATTATATCTTTACGTCGGTATCACCTGAATCGTCTAAAGTACAGCCAGTACCAACTTTATTCAAAACATCTGAAACCATTGTATGAAAAAATGTTTCATAATGACTTATGATATTTGTTAGTTATGTTTATTGAAATCCACCTCTCTACGTTTAATGAACGAATTCAGCATACGTCACTTATTGAATTAGTTAATTAAGCAAGTCTCTATTCCTGCGGGATATCATGGACCCCTTTCCATTTTTTCTTCTTTTTTACATACATCTTTCAATTTTACATAAAACATAAAAATTAAATTCACTTAAGTTTGTTAAAACACTTAATTAAATTCATTAACTTAATCAATAATATAAATCTCCCTTTAAATAGATTTAGTCGAAAAAAGGAAGTTCAGTTTTAAACTTAAAATTCATTATATAATATATAATAAGATATAAATTATATAGTGTGTAAATTAAAACTGATTTTTTTTTTTTTGTGTCAACCCACATTTTTATTCCTGCGGGATATCATGGACCCCTTTCCATTTTTTTTTCTGAATTTTATACATAAATCTCTCAATTTTATATAAAACATAAAAATTAAATTCACTTAATTTCATTTAAACCTTAATTAAATTCACTAACTTAATCGATAATATAAATCTCCCTTTAAATAAAATAGATTTAGTTGTAAAACGGAAATTCAGTTTTAAATATGAAATACATTATATATTATATAGTGTTTTTTTTTAAATACGAATTTTTTTTTCGTGTCCACCCAAATCTCTATTCATGCGGGTTACCATGGACCCTTCACGAAAAAAAAAGAATGTTAATTATTACCAAAATATGATTGCTATTACCAGAATTTTTTTGTTGCACTTATGACAACAATATGTTTGGTTTAAACTTCAATTTATATTTGTTAAACTAAGTTTTTAACAGTTACAGTTTATTTATGTTATAGATAGATAATAAAAATATAGTGATCACCAAACTGATTTTTACCACACCTTTTTATTTATGTAGATAGATTAATATGTTTTGTTGTATATCCCTAATTGTTTGGTCGCTACACACATTCAATTGTAAATACAACCATGTATATTAAAGTGTTATTTACAATTCAGTTTTTAATCATTACAATAATACAAGGTATGTTTAACTATATAGTTTAGTACAATCTACTAATGTTGCTTTTTATTGTTACAAAGCATTGTGTCAACCCTACAGTTCAGTTCTGTAGAACTAAGTATCAACATTTCTATTAAATTTCTGGCTACTGAAAATAAAATAATAATACATAAAGATATCAAATTTTAAATAAATAAACAAAACATAATATTTTATGGTATAAATAACAAATTTATTTTGGAGTAAATTACATTTTATGTATACATTTTCAGTCAATACTTATATTATTAAAAATCATATTCATAACTTTAATTTTTAATTACAATATTTCTTATTATACATTTTAAGTGTATAAATAATTGAGGAATTAATTATACAATATTTGTACATATGTGATTGATAACTTTAGATGACTTTCATTTAATAACTTATACTATATTTACCAAAATATTAAAACATACATTTGTACTAAAATACCGACAATAACATTAACATGAATAACAATAACCAATATTATATTGATATTACATTTTTAAAAATAAATATTTTTTAAGTTACATACAATATAATACAGTGTTACAGAATATATCTAAATGCCGCTTCTCAATGTTACATATTTATATCCATTAGGCCATTCCCCAAGATTTGTTAGAATCTTAGTTCTGTCACCGACTTTGGGTACAATATCTTTAATCATTTCTTCGTTAAGCATAGATAAGCATGAAATCTCAAAAACAACTACATACTCGTTACCAAAAACTACAACATCTATTACACCAACCGTCAAAATTGCAATCGGATTAGCGATGGCGTCGCATCTCCAATCCACATCGACTTTCCCAGCGAACAGATCCCAATAAATTCTGACCTAAAAGTTACCGCGGTTCAGATAACACTTGATTCAAAAATCACAATATTAACATATACATTCCAAATCAGACATAATTTAATACCTCAGATATAGACAACATCATAAAACAACTTCCCAAACCATTTATCTTAATCGGGGACTTTAATAGCCACAGCGCATATTGGAGATCAGAAATAACCGATGCCCGAGGCAAATCATTGGAAAAAATCCTAGATAATGATACAATTACACTACTCAATAATGGCGAGCTAACTAGACTTAATCCATTGAATGGTCATTTTTCTACTATCGACCTGTCCTTCTCTAGTGCGTCGATAGCTCAGAGAATATCCTGGTCAGTTCTATATGAGATATATGATAATCACCACTTACCAATTATAATGTCACTACTATCCACCAAAACACTGTCACCCTCTTCCACTCATAGATGGAAGTTAAAAAACGCGGACTGGGCCTTCTTTTCTACCCTAGTTGATACATTTATGCAGGATAATATCCAATCTGATACCAGCACAATAGAGGACGATACCACTTTCATCTCGGAGTCTATTATCAGAGCTGCTGAAGTCGCAATAAGAAAAACCTCGAACTCGTTGAAAAAAAACAAAGTCCCTTGGTGGAATGACGAAATAAGAGCCTCAATCAAACAAAAAAACAAAGCACTCAAAACATTCCAAATCTCAAAAAACATATCCGACCTCATTAAACTTAAACAACTCAGAGCTAAAACTCGGTACCTAGTCAAAAGAAGTAAAACCGACTCTTGGAAAACATTTCTTCCAGTTTGGGGTCTAAAGCTGACCCTTCTCTTATATGGCGCAGAGTCAAGTCACTCCGCGGCCATTCCAAGAACCATCACATATTCTTAATGAAAGACACAGATTTATGCACCGATGAAATACCCAACCACTTAGGTGACCTCTTCTATCATAACACTGCGGATGAAAACTACAATAAAACCTTTTTTGAGAATAATGTGCAAATGAGGAACCAATATTTTTCATCCAATATCAACCCCGACCTAAACGAACAGACACAACTCAATTCTCCAATTCAGTTAGCTGGTATGAGCAGAGTATTATCAAAATGCACTAGTACAGCCCCAGGACCTGATGGGATACCGTATAAATTTATACACAACCTCCCTATGTCCGCTTTAAATTCAGTATTATATTATTCAACAAAATATGGTCATACCGAAAAGTTGGAAGCACTCCATAATAATTCCAATACTTAAACCGGAAAAAAATAAATTCGAAAATAAATCATACAGACCAATATCACTTCTGAATACCATGGCAAAAATACTGGAAAAAATTATAGATGCTAGACTCCGATGGTTCCTCGAAAAAAACGGTATTTTAGATCCACGTCAGAACGGCTTCCGTAGACATAGAAGTACTACTAACACATTGCACGACATACAAGAGGAACTCCATTTAACTCTTGAAGCTAAACAAATTATGGGCCTCATAACCCTTGACATATCAAAAGCGTATAATACTACATGGCGTCCCCGCATTATTAAAATATTCTCAAACATTATCTGTAACGGTAATCTATTTAACTTTGTAAGGAGTTTCCTTACTGACAGAACTTTTAAAGTGAAGTGTAACGATAAACTGTCAAAAATATATGTTCAAAATAACAGCATACCTCAAGGATCCACACTATAACTTCATTATTTCTTTTAGCGATTATTGATATACCACAAGTTATACAAGCTCCTGTTAAATGCACACTATTTGCCGACGACTTCAATATATTCTGTAGAGGCATCAATCCAAATAGAACTATCAACTACCAGCAGAATGCAATATCAGCACTATAAGCCTGGACTCTTGTTTCAGGCTTCTCTTTTTCAGGGGAACAATCCCAATGTATTTTTTTACTAATAAAAGACATTTTGGTAACACCACCTTAACAATGAACAATATCCCTATACCAATCAAAAACACCATACAAATATTAGGCATACTATTTGATACAAGAAACACGTAGATACCACACCTCAAGACTATCCGAAAGGACTCACTTATAAGAATCAATATCCTAAAATGTCTTGCTCACAAGTCGTGGGGAAGCCAATCAGCTTATTATAAATATTAAGGCACTCATCCTTTCTAAGCTCGAATAAAATTCATTCTTATTCATAAAAGCTAAGGCTTCAGCACTCAATATGATTGATACTGTACACAACATGCGGTTAAGACTTGTTACTGGAGCCCAGAGGCTATGGGGGGGGGGGCAGCAGGGAATTGATCCTCGGGCGTAACATTTTAATGGGCGTAATTTTTTTGTGGTTATTTAAATTAGTGTTTGGTTTTAGAATTTTTTTTCTAATTTTTTATTAAAATATAATTACAATCTGTACACAAACAATAGGTATTATTAGGTACAATATTGTACTGACGGTCGACAGTACATATAGATTATAGGGACAGACTAATAATACAAATTAAATACAAACATATTTTATCAATAATAAATATATATAATAATTAATATGAACGTTATCGTCGACGTGTGGCGACGACGCGGAAAAAAATAGTACAAAATTAATTACCACAGACCACAGTGATAAATTCTGCCATTTGAAAGCGCGGCTGAACCTCTCAGCGCACGGAATAGACAGTTAGTAGGTTATAGACAATAGACATCATTTTAGTTAAAGGTAAGATTATGAATAGATTCGTATAAGTAATAAGTATATACCTACTATAGTCTATAATTATTAAGATTCTGAGTGAAAGTGTCAAACTAAGCATTTATTAATGCTGTGTTTTCGTTAAAATGTCTGGTCTGATAACTACACAATAACTTTTATAAGATTATCAATCAACGTACGATATAATATTATATCTGTTTATTAAAAATTATGTTAATATTTTATAATATTATTATATATTATAATATTTACATTGGTTTATGTTTAAAAAAAAATGATTTTTTTTTTTATTATTATAAATTGTTTAAATTGATTACATTTTTTATTGGCCTAAAATCCAAATTTTTGTACCTTTATCAGAATAATGATAATAAGCAAGAAGCTAAATGGAGACACATTTTAAAAGCAATATTGAATGCAATATTGTACTGTGCCAACAATAATTTAGGATTAAGGGGACATTCAGACATACCTGGGAGTCCATCCGCAGGTCACTTTCTTAATTTGTTAAGTTTGATTAGTATATGATCTTATATTAAAGGAACACATTGAATCACATAAGAAAGGTTCTATAAATTACTTTTCTCATAAAATTCAAGATGAGTTAATAGCTTTGTTGGCCAAAAAAGTTCGAAATGAAATTATACATAAAATTAAATCTGCAGACACATGTGATAGTTAGTACACGTTTTATGCGATAGATATCGCTGTGTACACAATCTATATAACCATACGTCCAAAGAAATTAAAAAAAAACATGTTGCATAATTGCTACAGTATGCATTGAAGGGTTAACGATAAAATTTTCTGTTAAAAGTGTATACTTTCTGATTTGTTTATTCTCTTAGAATAATTTCGAGAAAATCATGTTACGATTTTATTATAACGCATACAAAAGTAAAAGGTACTTGTTAAATGCTGTAATATTTAATTTTTATCTTGTTTTTAGATTTTCCACAATTTTTGATAAATGTATTTCTTTAATTCCTTTTAGAACTTATTAGTATTGTTTTTGGCACTCAACCTAACGTAACGAGCTGTTAATTACTATGAAATCCTATTTAAAGTGAGTGCGTGTGAGCGTGTATGCGAGTGTAATAATTTTTGCACCCAGCCAATTTTGCTCTGTAAAGAGAAACGGAGACGATCGATTCACCACATGTAATCGTATACGTGACGGCGCACGGTATTCAGTACTGTCGATAAAATATCTTCCGCATAGTAACGATTCGATATTTTAATAACGAGGAATACCAATAATATTACATCGTAAATATAACATTTTACTTAACTTTATAACTTCCTTGTTGCAGGTACACATAATTCGGAAACGAGTTAAGGGACATTATCGCAGCTATTCAATCGTATTATCTATCTATACAGGTTCTTAGGAACCTCCTGTACAAGGTGATTTATCGAATTTGATAGGTAGTTTTTATTTAAAGTTCAAATCGCATTTGACAAAACCGAAAGGTAATGTGTGCTACGTGTACCAATTTGCTAAGGCTTGAGATTATGATGCATTTTAATTTTTATATTTTTCGGTATTATTTTCTTTAATTATTTTAATCATTGTTGAATGATGATCAAATATAGTACACAATTTAATGAATAAATATATAGCACGTTAAAATTTGTCCAACTTTAACGTTATTTTTAAATTAAAAACATTTTTTTCTTTCTTCATAAAATTATATTACTTTTAACTCGAAACAGTGAATAATTAATGCAAAATTACGTCAGTTTGAGAATTTAATGGAACATAATATCGTCTATATAAAATATAAATGTTTAATGCCACTCATTCACTCACTGATTGCTGTCTCAAAAACAAAAAACGTATAAACTCAAAATTTGACTTCATGGTTCCTCTAAAATTGTATATGTGTAATAAAAAAAGATTTTACAAAATTGTATTTTTATGTTCTGAAATCGTTTTGAATGCGATGTATATATTTTTTCACTTTTTGATTACCTAAAACATATTTAATTCAATTTAAGAATTACCGATTGATTGAGGTATAATATAAATAATATATATATCATTAGAATATACGACTATTGTAGGCATTCATTTTTTTGGCTTCGATAACTGCTCTAATCTAAAACGGCAAAGCACCTGCCTAGCGAGTTAGTTTTAATAAAACCAGGGTTGAACTAGTATTTTGATAATTATTAAAACTAATTATTTTTTGTGTTATCAAAATTATACAATTACTACCTTCTACTCTCCCAGAAAAATATCATTATCAACTTGATGCAATGAATATGTACAATAACTATTGCGATATCCTTTAACGTTCCGTACGTTGTGTATATTAAGTAGGGAGAAAGGATGATCCCTTCGTCTTCATTTTGTTTTATATTTTGTTTTACCCAGATGATCGGTCAAATTTCAAGGAAAGTAACATCAATGTTACATAAAAAGCTTAATTTTCTTTTAATATATGTTATATAATGATATTGTTCAGCTTTTTGATGAATTCGAATCCAATAAGGTGACAGTCTGAGATCATAAGAAAATTTAATAATGATAATATAATCGTTATGTCTGATTGCCGTGAACTGTCTATTTATATAATTGTTAATAGCTTAAGATTGTTAGTATCAGATTTGGTGTATACATTATAGTTTACTCTTGTCTTACTAGATCTTAGCCCATTATATTTACTGATGTATTTATTCGAATAATAATAATTATTATAATGACTATTTATTAACACTACTTTAATTGTTAGTTATTAATTTACCATTACATTAAGGTTTGCATAGTTTTATGATGTGTTGTTTCAAATTTTAAAATTCGCGATTTGAACTAAGAATGAATTGTTTAAGACTCTGTCTATATTATTGTACTGTCTCACAATTTATGTCGTTACATATTATTGAGGGTTTTATCACTGGACAGGCTTTCTCATCATACTAATTAATATGTAAATATTATTTACATCATTTTATCTTATTTACCTATAGAAAAAAAAAAAAAAAAAAGATAATATCATGTAGGTGGTTTTGTTTTCAGTGTTTCGTCCTAACAACCGAACAAGAATATGATTTTACGAGTAGATATAGATAATATTTCGACTACAGTTAACTAAGACTAATAATCACGTTCATATTAAATAAGTACCATTTGAAATTCATTGAGTGTCAAAAATGTTAATTAATATGCAATTGTTTATATTGTGTTCATAGTATGCAAATGAAAAATTGTTCTATTTAATCCGAAAATGAGAAAAATCGTGGACTTGCAATGGTGGAAAAACCAGAAATCCTAGTATCACTAAGTGAGATGAACATATTATTCTCATTACCATCGAGTTCATCGTACGTTATAAAACACGATGTTCGTACTTCGCGTAATTATATTAAGCGTGATTTTACGACACCGGATGTTTAACATGATGGGTGATCGCTCACACCGTTCTCGGAAGATATCGCGTAAAATCCAAAATTTATCATTGCGAGCGGTAGATGAGTAAGTGCTCGGCATGCTTGTATAATGGACCGCTGTGGGATATCGCATAAAATATTTCGCTACACCGACGAAGATATATTTCACGTTTGCGGTGATACACATCTTATTAACCCCTAGTGTAACAGTAATACAATTAATATTAATACGTTTGTCGTACTTGCAGCTAATGTAAACCGGCAATGCTGTAAACCGTAGCCCGCATGCGTACATTACGTGAAATATTTTAACATACATTTTTATTTTATTTTTTTGCCTCTAATTATATTTCGATTGTCATATTGAACAGTAGGTATGACATTTGATAGTTAATATTTTCATGTTCCATATAGACCGTAATTATAATATTAGCCCGTAAATGTTACATCACCTCACACGTGTTTGTTTCATTCGATATTATGCGTTTTGTGCTATTCACTCATCACGTAAATTTAAAAAAATACATGTTGCTATTTTTTATAATTATAAGTACTTCATTTATATCCATGTATATTTATTGCAAAACGGTATTGTAAAATGGTCGTAAGTGTATAGAAAAAACGCACCTAAATATATATATATATATATATATATATATATATATATATATATATATTATATATATATATATATATATATATATATATATATATATATATATACATATATACATATGTAATTATTATTCAATTTGTGGTTATATTGTTATATCATTACAAAGTGTATTTTATGAAGTAGTTAGGAAAAAAAAATTCCCTTTTAATATTTGACCATTTCGATGATAAAGAATATTACACCTTTGGCGCCATAACTGTTTTACATTAAATAAAGGGGCGCAGAGGATACACGCAAAAAAAAAAATAAAGTTTTAGAATCACTGGTGCATTAGACCAAACTGAACTTTGCGTGCTATACAGCTATATTTGAATTAATTAGGCATATTACTTTTTTTTTTTTGGTTTTTTAAAACACACGTAAGTATTTTATGGTTAGAAAATGTTATTCAGCGTTTGCCTAGCGTACGGATACGCGCGTTGGCCGTTCGAAGGTGGTTTTATTTTATGAAAAATGTAATAATAACCGTGACTCGAACGATAATAACTAATTTTTTCAATTATTATGAGGAGATGTTAAAAATATTTTATTTTTTTTTTTTCAAACCGTCATGTGTTGTCAACGAAATGATAAGTTATAGATTTTAATTAAGATTTGCAAAAAATAATGTCAGATGAGGTTTTTTTTTATGAATCGATCAGCACATAACACGGAAAGAAGTCCAATGACAATAATTGAAATCAATCGAAAACGTATTGGTTCTCATACCACCCCAGATCATAATCTTAATAGATTTATTTTTATAAGAATGGAATAACAAAAGACGGTGATGCTGTTGGGAGAAAGGCGACAACAGCGACCTTTTTGAAAATGTAGACTGCGAAGCTTACAATTGCAGATTTTCTTTTTGATATATTTATCGGTTGACGGTTATGTCTTCAATTGCCAAGAACAAAACATTTCTTAGACCTTGTACCCACGCGAACGGTTTACGGCGGTCCCGATGCGCGGATAAAAATTTATTTCGCCTAAAAGCGTCCTAATAACTCGTCCGAAAAGTAGTTTTTCTTAAAATGTTGCTTTCACTCGTCTTGACCAATAGGGTTTGTCGGATCGGTATGGCAAAGTAAGGCGATCCGCGCACAGGATTAAGCGATTATTTATACTTCATAATGTATTTTCTCGGCTTTCATACGCGCAGGCGGTATGGGGAAACGCTAATGCATTGCAGTAGAACGAACAATTATTTATACATTATATATATTTTTGACATACATTGTTTTTAATATTATTTTAAATATATAGACAAGGGTATGATACAGATAATCGAAGAACCATAACTCATAGTGGTACCATAATAACATCATATAATAGTAACGTACATAGGATAAAGTAGAGGATTGTCCTAAAAATTGCTTTCTTCCTTATTGATATAAAACATTTTATCTGTACAATCAGCTGTATTCCTAACACGTACATTTATCAACATATATATATATATATATATATATATATATATATATATATATATATATATATATATATATATATATATATATATATTATATATATGTGTGTGTGTGTGTGTTATGTACAGAGTGTCCCATTAGCATACTAGTTACTATATCTTCCGTGTATCTAAAAATAATTAAATTCTGTATTGTATCAAAGTTTTCATTCACAGATCGATTAAACAATAAATGGAGGAAAAAATAATTTGAACATCTTTATCGTCGTAGGAGATATTGTTATTAGTAAATACTCTTGGAACACTCTGTATTATATGCGAGTGCAAATTAAATGCCATTATAACAATAATAATAATAATAATAATAATAATAATAATAATAATAACATACATTATACTAGGTAAAACAATAAAACAATTTAATTTATTTAATTGACAAAAATAATATACCTATACTGTAAATAACGAAACTAAGGAACTACATAACATTTTTTTTTTTTTTGGTTTTATTTTTTGGGTTGTATCTATATCAATAGTACTCGTAAACTTAATTTTTTTTTTTCTAAAAAGTTGATTTTTACAAAATGATAATAATAATAGTATAATAATAATAATAATACGATTTAAACGGCCTCGAGCGAGTGTGGCGTTGGAACTTCGTCGTTTCCTGGTCCCGTAATGAATGATTTGTTTTCTGAAAATAACAAAACGCATAGTAATAATAACTCACATTATATCGATATCATAATTGGTACAAATACAAACAATTACGGATGAAACATTTATCATTAAAGCTCTTAGATATTGTAGCACAATTCTGTAATTTAATGACTTGTGCCACATCTCAACCTTTTAATACGTAAAAATAATTTTGAAATGTTTTCGTCCAATTATTTGTAATGATATTAATATTATACCACATTAATATCATCAACAAGTAGATTAAGAATAACATTAAGATATAATTATAACTATAAGTATCATATTATATTAATATATAAAGTAATTAATATTATAAAATTTTCAATTATCTAATACACATATGTTTAAACGATAACTCCAAACTATGTAAAAAACATATTTTATATCGATTGAATCATACTAAATAAATAATGGCAAATTAAAAATTGAACAAAAGCCATCAGGTCAATATTATAAAATTGACTGACAAGTTAGTTATTTTACGTTCACAATAACAATATAAATGTTGATATAGATTTACAGTTAAATTGCAAAATTGTCTTATACGTGTTATAAATTATGAATAACAAAAAAATTAGAACATAAATTTCAGTAAGGCAACAGTTACCTAAAATATTGAATTAATATTGCTTTATTTGGAAACTGTTTTAATGGTTATTTCAAGCGTATTCTTAGGAATGCGACATATTATCTATATTTTGCACTGTATATGTGCGATATATTTATTCGTTTTAACGATGCTATGGAAATCCAACCCTTGATGCTATGAAATGTTAACAATAATACGATATTTTAAACACATATACAGATATAGAATTTGGTGATTTTTATTTTTTTTTATTTTAGTGACGAACAAATGATTTAAAAAACAAAAACAAATCGTATACAGAAATCGTGGTGCATCTAATGTAGTTGGTCAGACAAGCTTGAACGAATATCCTAGACAAATGCTATTGAATTTTTGTGCATTTGCTTTGCTATTTGTTCGTTTATTTGTATGATGTTATCGGACATCGAGAACGCTGAGTCCTCCCTCAGCCTTACTCATATTCTACTCATTCAACGCATCTAGCTTAAAGGATATTATATGATATCGTAGCAATAACTGTTATGGGATCTTCTGCTAAGAAGAATTAACGGAACATTTTTAATCTTATCAACTGTGTCCCCTTCTTAGAATCATTTCCGTACTTATATTTTAGATCGTATAAAACTTTTTTTTCTTTAACATTAGTCATGTGTATTTGAGGTCGTTTTACGACCGTAATACTATCCAAACTCGATTGAAATACCTCTTAAATGGCATATCGAATAAAAGAAAAAAACTTTTTCATCTGGTTCTATCTCTCTCAAATTTTAGATTGGAATTGTGTTCAAACATTTGGTTTTGTCATTCTATTTAAGTTTAATAATTTATGAAAAAGAGAGAAAAACAAATCAGTACGTTTGGTCTTAGTTGTTATCGTTTATTCATATTGTGAAATCATAAATACCATTTTGATGATGTTCAATGAGATGCAGTTATACTTAATAATAGGATAATAATCCGAATTTATTTATTATATATTACTTATTCCATGATGATATAGGTAAAATATTGGATTTATTAGCGATGCACATGAGTTATTAATAACAGTATTGTTTTAAATATTGAAGTCAAGAATTTACTAATACCTATATGTATAAATGTATTTAAACTCCTGATTTGTAATATTACAGTAAGTCATAGTTTTTTATTTATATTTCTTATAAAAACCTTGAACACTATATTGATGTGGTGTTTCCGAAATCTTTGCAGGTCTTTGAATATGTATTAAACATTTTTCAAGTTCGATGAACCAGCTGATATATGTGTCTTTTTTGGAAATTTTTTTTCGTTATAGCGTGTACTTTATATAAATCAATTTATTTTATTCATACCTCATACGTGGCATGAAAAAGCGTTATTTCATACATAATAGAATGATCTAAGTAGGCTATTATGATATGATGAAAGTTTGTACATCAATAAGAACAGTGAAGATAGTGGATGCAACGATTGTGTTGAATAGCGATCACGTGAATATTTTAATAAATGTGTGTAATAAATATATCATAAATCGATCAGAGGTGATCAGCTATAAGGAATATATTCTTTTTATACACACTATTATAACCAATTCAATGCAAACCCTTTTTTTTTGGGAAAGTATGGGAAACGCTTTCAATAAAATAGTAACGGAACACGTATACAGCAAACCATAGTGTTTGACGTGAATTCCTCACTGAGGTTTTGCAGGATTACTATTACGGTGTGAACAGCGTTAACCATTTCCTACAGTCCTATTTCTCCTCTAGTATACGTAAGTGATTTAGAGTTATTCCATATTAATAGATTTTCTCCAAAATATTTCGATGAACGATTAAAAAATATGGTCGATGCAAGTTAGTCATACGGATATCCGAAATAAATAATAAAATCGATTTCGATCAAGCGGATTTTATAACAATTAAAATATTACTTTACGGAACGCAACACACCACTAACGCTGTATGATAAAGATTGGTTCTCATCGTTTCGGATAGTGTTACGTGTTTGGCATTCAAAATGGTACAGTATAATATTGTAAAGTTCACGAAACGTAAGGGTTCGAAACGAATTAAGTGATTGGATATTTTTTCTCTGTTTGTCTCAACGGCGCAGGATCAAAAGGATTTGCAATGCATTCGAAATCGAAGAGTATTCTATCGACATTTCGCACGATCGTTTTCGACCAGTTGACGACCGGCATCCGGACGGTCGATCGTAACGCATGGCGAGACGCGCACGCGATGACCGGATGCCGCGGACAACGTATACGTGTGCGGTACCCACCGTCGTCGCGGTCGTGGTCGTCGTCCGACCGTTCGCGTGGTCGCGTGCCGTCGGTGCCCGACATGTGGTCGCGGCGCAGACCTAGAGGTACTCGACGATGTCGCACTTGACCGCAATGTTGGGACACGACGCGATCGACGCCCGGTTGTGGTGGTGGTGCTGCTGCTGCTGCTGCTGCTGCGACTGCTGATGCGGATGGTTCTGACCGTGGTGATGGGAATGGGGTTGGTGGTGATGGTGGTGGTGGTGGTGGCGGTGGTGCGACGAGGACGACGACGAGTCGTGCGCCCGTCTCTCGGTCAGCAGTTTCTGGAAAATCGGCAGTATGGCCACGTCCAGCAGCTCGCCCTCGGACAGGGTGTTGACGCGCGACATGCTCGAGCCGCCGAGGCTGGGCTGCGAACCGGCCGCGTTGGTGGGCGAACCGCCGCCCGCCGAGCCGCCCGAATCGCGCCGCCGCCCGTGGTACACGTTCGGTGTGCTGTGCATGTGCGGCGCCGACGGACGTCTCAGACCGGGCCCGCGGTTCCGGGAAGACGACGCGCAACCTCCGCCGCCGGCACTGCCACAAGATCCGCTTTTCTCCGACACCGAACGGTGCATGGAACTGGCGGTGGTGATCGACGACGAACTGTCGTCCTCTGCGAACGGACAAACATTTTACGTTTTAGAACAACGGCAACGGGAATCTCTACGGCACGGTTGGGTTTTTTCGCACGCGTGTTCCTATCGTTTCGGCCAACGCAGAAAACACCAACGGTCTGCGCACTAGAGATGGGCAAAAAACATCGACGTTTTCGAAACATCGATATTTATGGTCGATACATCGATGTTATATCGATGTTTTTTATACACGATACATCAAAGAAAACAACGATGTTTTACTTCGATGTTTTATCGATGTTTTGAAATTTTTGTATTACAAATTTCCCATTCAACTGAGTAATAATAAAATCTATTCCGTGGAAAAATAATAAACGCCTTGGTAAATATACATACCACTGACCTATAAAGGGTTAAAGACTTTTTTTGTTTATTTAAATTTTTTCATGTGTGAAAAAAAATGTATGTTAAAACATCGAAAAAACATCGATGTTTTTTTCGAAAATCCGATATATCGACAATATCGTTGTTTTTAATTCCGATGTATCGATACATCGAAACATCGATGTTCAAAATATTTTGTCCATCTCTACTGCGCACGGGGTAACATTCGGGTACGTGTAGTGTTTTGACGATCGAGCGAACGATACCGCGAGAGGCTATCGATTCGCCGAGGAGGGGGGGGACTGTCGCGTTTTATCCGAACGACAACATCTAAATCTAGACCCATGACGATCCCGTTTAGGAATATTTGGTTGAAATAATACAATTTTCTTGTAACACATTTATTAACAGCAAGAACGGTCCCGTATCATTTCAAAAGTTTCAAAGTCATAGAAAACAGCAATATTTCATCGTGTATTACTCATATGATACTGGGCATTTTAAAACGTGTGGAAAAGTAAATAGAGAACTGATAAAGTTGAGGAAATTGTGTATCGAAAATATATTAAGTGTATTGTACTCTAAATTATAAAGGACAAGTACAAAATTATAATATGGAATTTGATACGAGTAAATTATTTAATAGCAAAATGTTATCTGTTCAGATTATTTAAAAATTAAATTATTAAATTTCATCAAAAACAAAAAAAAAGTGGAATTTTTTTTAATTTAAAAAATAAGTGAAATATGAGAATAGACTATGAAATAATATTCGAGGAAATATGGTAGCGAGAAATGGGAAGAAAGTTGATGTGAAGTTGAGCAATGAACAGTAAGTAATAATAAGTATTATGAATTATTTTTTTATTTAAATTAATATCGAAAGATTACTGGGCCTCACTGAGAAAAACTCGTGTGGAGGCCCATGGGTTATCATAGATTACAAATAATTACGAATAATTGTTTTAGGTACATATTACATTTTTAAAAACAAATAAGGAGTTTTTTTTATAAATAAATCACATAAATAATTCCAGTATCTATTACAAGCGTTAAAATTAGTATGTTACATAAAATTTTAAGTCTTACACCACATATTCATATCGTAGCCAGTGGTTAATTTTTTTTTTGAATATGGGTAGCGGTAAATTAACCATATCATTGGGCATCAAGTTGAGTATCTTTGTTCCCAAAAAATAGTAAACTTTTCGGCAACTAGTTTTTGAGGGCCAATCTAAGGAAAATTGACTAGCTGCATATCTGGTGTTTATTGTATTAAATGTGTGTATTAATTATGAATTATGATATTAATACGGAGATTAATTTTAAAGGTATTGAAATGTGTTTAAAAATAAGATTTTTATAACATTTAATTAATGCGGTTGCATTGCTTAGGTTGTTTTTTTTTTGGATTGATCAATGAACAATGAGGTAATAAAATCGGTATAAGAAGTATCCAATGAACAGATTTATATTAAGAACATTATAATGTGTTGTGTATTATGTTTTATACTTCGTGGAAAAAGTGACTGATGAGAACGACAGTAGTTCACACACGTGTTATGGGATATCAATAATGTCTAATATGTCAATAATAACGATAAGTCGTTTGCTGCAGTTTTTACGTTTACAGTCAGAAATCAAAATTAACCAATATCTTGGGTGAGGCTAATGAAAAAATTCATATATGGGTGTGAAATCTATGGCAGTTTATTCGTTGCATCCCGAAATTTATTTAGGTCATTTTAGTTGGACAGATTTGTTAAAATTTCTTTCTACGAGCATTAAAATATTGTTGTATACAATATTAAAGTGTGTTATCGTAATAAAATACGATGCGAGTATTAAGTTTACAACGCTCGATATGGGTACGGAAAAAATAAAAAGTAAAAAAAAAAGCCAAATCGATATTACAGTATTATGGGACACTCGAGCCAGTCGGTTCGAAGACAAAATCACGTGGAACAGTGCAGCAATAGTATCATTTGTTGAAATCACAATTGACCAAACAGTTGCAAGCTCTACGGAATATTTTCATTGAATACAATATGCATACGCGCACATTATTTATGTTATATTTGTCCGTATGTCTACGCCGCAGCGAAACCATCGCGAGAATGACGATAATCGATTATCTCTGCAATAATAGGTACCTATATCGTATACACATAATATATATACATATTATGGGCGTTTGAATTTTGCGGTTCACGCCATTTAGCCAATATACTAAACTTTACTTCGGATAATGTCATCGTCTAGTTAATGCGTTTGTCGGTAAATAATGCCCGCCAAATTACATCGATTCGGTCATCAGGATAACGTTGACATGATAATAAATTATTATACTCGCCGTTCCGTGTAACATTACGTGATGCGTGCACATATTATTATTATTTTCGAGTTGGAAGCTTGTTCAATATTGTACTCGATATTTAAACCAATTCGGCTAAAAACGAAAGCAATTTGACGTACAAATTACAAGATAAAAAGAGAGACAGAGAAAAAAAGATAAACAGAGTGGGGGATGGAAACAATTTAATCAGGACATTTTTTCCAAAGCTTTCTTAAGTAGAGGATGATATACGTGTTGACGTAACTTTTTTTCTTTTATTTTGAAAATGGAATGAGAAAAAAAAAAGTCCGATGTTTCCGTGTAAGCCGGTTAAAGTCTAAAATTAAAGTGAAATCATAATAATTATTTCGAGCGAACTGAAAGAGGAGAAACTATTTAGCTACTATTTCGATTGTATGCTACATAATAGTATTTAAGATATCTTATCAATAAGTAACAGGACGCACGTTAATTAGTATTTCGTAGATAATACGTATTCGAATTTCGAAACACATAATGATGTTTTGAATTAAAAATCGACTATTGTAGGGAAAATAATTAATTGGATTTTCCCTCTTTTAATTTGGCATCCAGTGATTTAATTCTCACATTTCAACCCAAAATCGACCAATTGTGGTTAAAACACGATGTATGAAACTGAGGGTGTTTTATTTTACAGCAATTATAATTAATCGCTGTCATCCGTCTTAAACGAGAAAATCATTCTGGAACTCAGGTTATTCGGCGCCTAATATATAGCTACTAACCATCTGATCTAAGACATAATCGTATACAGTGTTATGAAGACTACAGTTCATTGTGTTCTGCGTTACTAAATATGATGACATAATCGATTCCGGCTTTTATCCTTAGTGGCGATGAAGTACAAATGATGCACGTAGTCTGTATTAAAATAAAAAGTTTTAGTTTAACGACTCCAACTCACATCACATAAAAATTCTTGAAAGTTGTTTGCCACTTTTTTTTTTCTATGCTCTAATCGACACATCGATTCGATCAGAATATCGTGCTTAGAAAATCGAAAAAATCTATTGTAACACTTTATTAGATCGCCAATGACACGAAAATTTTATATATATATATATAAAAAAAGCGATCGGTACGAATCCACATCAACCACAGTTATAATTACATAGCTTATATCATTGTTTTAATCAAAAATATTTTTTTTTTACATTTTAACACGCAAAGGGAGCATTCAAGTATTACGTCAGTACATTTTTTAGCATTTTTGGCCTCCCTCCTCCAACGTCAGCTTATGTCAGAAAGTGACTGCTTTTCTCCTCTCCTATTTTACGTCAACATTTTTCGTAGACCCCGCCCTAAATTCTTTTACTCTTATTAATAAGATAAATTTGTTCAACTATCAAAATAAAGATAATCATAAGAATAATGAAATGGTTCGTTTTCGATGCTATTCTGACGTCAGATTTGAGATTTAATGCTATCTATGAATTAGACGTTCCCAAATGACGTTAGTTTTATACGGCGCTGGGCGATTAGCATCTCGAGAGTTTAAATTATTTTTGGCCTTCCAAAGTCCTACGTCATTTTGGTGTACCAATCGGACCGGGTGGTTTGAACGAATTGTCGATGTATAGCCTCATCGGGAAGTGCTAACAGAAAGAGAGCAATTGTACATGTACTGTGTTTGTCATCAAGACATGAGTCAACACGGATCCATAACGCTCTAGCCGCGCGTTCACAAAGGTTGGCGGTAGGAGGGGGATCGGATGATCGAATAATCTGAAGCCTCAGGAAAACGTGCACTTGGGCTTAGTTCACGGTGACCAAATTTCAACCGGGTTACAGACGGTGACCCCGGTTTCCGGGGGGACGAACCGGATGTCCGGACAACCGACCACTTACCGTCGTCGGTCGGCGAATCGACGTTATTGTTGAGCAAGCCTCTGGTCACGGGCGGCGGCGACCGGTTCGCGTGCCGTTGCGTTTGCGTCAGCCACAGCTCGTCCTGGTGCACGAAGGTGGGCTGCTGGCACGTCCTCTTGGTCTGCGGCATCGACGGTCGCCGGTGCGCGCAACCCGCCGCCGACTGGTGTTGAGGAGTGGTCGTCGCAGTCGCAGTCGCCGTCGCAGTCGTCGTCGCCGTCGTCGTCGTCGTATTCGCAGTCGTAGTCATCGTCGGTGTCGCACCGCTGCTGGACCGCCTTTGACCGCTGCACGTCGACTGCGAACGTTTATTTTTTATTTAATTGTTTTTTTTTTCTTAATAAAGCGCAGGGGTGGATCTAGGGAGGGAGGAGGTTCAAAGGGTCAGCTGACCCACAGTTAATATTTGTTTACAAAATTGGCCTATTGGCAATTTTTGTCTTTTTTTAGACCTTGGATTCGACTCATGGGACAATTGGCCCATCGGAATTACTTGAAAAATGAATACCATGTTTAATCAAAATTTACAATTTTTCAATTCATAAATTATATTTTAAATATATCTTTTAGTAGAAAGTTGAGTAATTCACAAGGTATTAATTTATAATTCAGTTTCATCCCTAATAAATGGCCTCTTAAAAAGGCTTGACCCACAGTTCCCCCAAATCTAGATCCGTCCCTGAGTATACATTTGTATATTTGTATATTTGAATTTTAGTCGAATTAGTTGGTGTGTTGTTTTATTTTGAAATATTTTAGATATTTGGAACATATATAATTACCTAATATGCATATTTTGGCACTTATAAATATAATTTATAGGTTTATTTATAGAAAAATATATGTACTATTATTCATATATTATAGTAGTGCATATGTGTTTGAAAATCCATCCAAATCTTAAATAGTCAACTGTAACACTCTAATTTATAAAAATATAAATTAAGACTCTTAAGTCATCACTATCCCAACATACTAAGCAAAAATTCTTAAATACCGTTAAAACCTAAAATAAAAGAGAATAAATACTTTAAATTTATATTGTAAAATTTCAATAGAGTTATTATTAGACTAAAATATTTTTAACCTCTTATATGAATGATTGTAGTAATATTGGCTTTTACATTTCTGAACTAAAACACAAAATTAGTGTATACATTTTTTTAAATTAAATTATAATTTGATGCTGCTGGCTTAAAATAAAAGTTGATTTTGTGGTTTGTTATTCTGTTACTGTCGAGTTTTCATCACTCTTATTTGAGACGTCTTCATCGCATCAATAAACAACAAAATTGTTCCTAATAAACTTATTTTTCACAAATGATTTAGTGAAAAGTAAATTTTGGTTTACGATGGCTAATTTAATTAATAATCTTTATCAAGTAAGTAATAAGTACATAATCATTTGATACATAACAATTTTCCCAACAGTTTTTTAAAAACTAAATTATAAAAAATATAGTAGTACTCATAATAGAACATTTAAAATATTTCAACGCTTTTCAAAAAAAATTTGTTAAGTGCAATGTTTGTATATTATATTAAATCTAACTTCAAATTATGAAGTGTTAAATCGATATTTTGGAAAGTTATAAATTGTTAAAAATATTGGTATTAAAAAAAACTGGTGGAAAAAAAAAATAAATGGAAGGGCTTACTAATCTCGCAAGATCTCATTTTTTTAGATAAAAAAATGCTACCAAGTTATTTTTAATGTTTGTATTTGATACTTATATTTTTGTTCTAGACATTCAACCGTCCAAAATGTTTATACAAATTGAAGTTGAACTATTAATTCGACAGTTTAAAAAAAATCTATACATCAATTCCTTTGGCATACAGTAAATATAAATTTAAAAATTATCTAGAGTTTTGATGATAAAATTATAACAAATTACAATTTATCTCTTTATTTAAATAATTGTATGTTTCTATATAGTTATTGTAATTTAGTATACTGGTTTAGTATAGTTTAATACGAGTACTTATAAAATATTAACAAAATATGAATTTAATTATCTTATTTTAATTTCTAAATGAAAAACCTAGCAAAAGTATGGCCACGAAGAGAAAATTTGATGATTTTGAAATAAAAAATGTAAAAAAACCAAAAAAAGCAAAAACAATAGGTAAGTACAAATTCATTTATGAATATCGAAATTAAAAGTTAGTTACATTTTTATATAAAACTTGAAAATATAGTGATCATTAGAAATTGAAATAATAATAAAATCTAAGTAATAAGTAATAATATAAATATTTGTTATTTAGTAGAGTTATTATGGATGTGATACATTCATAATCACCACATCACAGTAATTTACTGTACTGGTTTATTAGTTTAATACGAGTACTTATAAAATATTAACGAAGTATAAATTTAATTATATTATTTTATTTTCTAGATGAAAAACTTCGAAAAATTATTGTCAGAAAAAGAAAATTTTTAGATTTAGAAACCGAAAATCCTAAAAAGCAAAAAAAAAATAAACAGAATAAACAAATTACAGGTAAACACAAATTTATTTACGATAGTTGAAAAACAAAAGTTAGTTATATTTTTTTATAAAAACTAGATAACATACTTAACATTAGAAATTTAAATAATAATAAAGTGTAACTAATAAGTATTAATATAAATATTTGTTATTTAATAGAATATTTATGGATGTGATATCGTCAAAACCACTCCATACAAATTTTGAAATCAATGCAATCCACACATTAATGATACTTTAATAATCATAATTAATAGATAATTTAAATTATTAATTTATTAATTAAGAAATAATGATCTTTTTTAATTGTGTTTAAAACTTGCTATTGATTTTTTTTTTTAATTTTGTTAAGTTTGTTTTTGTTATTATTACTGTAAATTATTATATTATTATATTATTTGAATTATTGTAAATAAACAAATTTTGTTAAAATTGAAACTTTCAAATTGCCCTATTACTTTAATTTAATTTATATATATACAGAGTGGGGCGTGGTTACTTCCTTATCTGAAACTCTCGCAACTGAGCGGCTATTAATAGTATAGCGTTGGTTTATGGCTTGTTCGAAAGCACGATATCTAAGATTTTTGTTATGACTAGTTCAGTGTCAACAATGCAGTGAAAAAAACAAGAGCGCGCGTTCGCCGTGGAGGCCTATTTTTCTTTCAGCCGTTCGATCATCGCAACTCAGCGTGCTTTCAGAAACCATTTCAATATCACACCTGCAGGTCGTGTGCCTGATTGGAAATCGATTTGTTTGTAGGTGAATACGTTCAAGGATACCAATAGTGTGCAGAAGAAACATAATGGACCTTCCAGAACCGTCAGGACGCCAGAAAACATCGAAAGGGTAAGGGCGGCGATTTTGAAATCCTCTAGGCGATCTGCATACAAACATTCGGCTGTTTTAGGGATTTCTAGTCGTACAGTGAGACGAATTCTTCATACAAATTGGCAGTGGTGCAACAACTTATCCACGCGATTATGTTGCGCGAAAAAATGCATGTGAAGCTTCCCTCGAAAACCTGCCTCAGGGAGCTCTTGTTTTCTTTAGTGACGAAGTACATTTCCATATATCAGAATGTGTGAACAAACAAAACATGCAATACTAGAGCCCCACTAATTCCAGAGAACTTCATGAGCAGCCTCTGCATACAGAACGTGTGACTGTTTGGTGTTCAATATCCAGAATCGATATTATTGGCTCATGGTTCTTTGAAGAGAACGAAAGAGCAGTTACGGTCAATTCTGAACGTTATGTCAGCATGATTGTGGATTTTTTTCTGCCCAAACTTGAAGAAATGAATGTAGGGGAAGTGTGGTTTCAACAGGATGGCACCACGGCTCATACGGCAAGAAGGTCAATAAATATCTTGCGTGAAAACTTCCCCGAACGACTCATTTCTCTCAGAGGCCATCTTCAGTGACCAGCACGATCGTCAGATTTAGCCCATGTGATTTTTTTTTGTAGGGCTACCTTAAATGTACACGGATCGTCCAAAGACCCTTCGTCATCTCAAAAACAATATTCGTGCTGCTATTGCCGACATAAGCACAGATATGCTGGAAAAAGTGGACAACAATTTAAAATTCCGACTATCTTAGTACATTGACGAGAACGGTGGCCACCTTCGAAACGTTGTTTTTAAAACCAAATGCAATAAAACTTTAAATGCACCCCTATACACAGAACAAAAAATTAAATCAATATTGCCATTAATTTTTGTGTTATGATTTTTTTAAAATAAGGAAGTAATCACGCCCCAGCTTGTATTATATATTAATTATAAATATAAAAATTCAACAAAATCTATATTTAAAACAATTTCTATATGCCACCCCTAAACAAGTTTCTTGGTAAAAGTTCCCGGTACAAGAGAAGTAATATTAAATTTTATATATGTATATATTTATTTATATATATTTATACCATAAAAATATTTCCATTATTAATTGTGAACAAAAATTAAAAATAAAAATTTGAAATGAGAATATCTGTTTTCATTATTGTTGGTGACATTGAAATACTTATTCACACGCAGATATTAAGTAACTTGTCATCGAGGAATAATTGTAAGATATAAATAATGCCTAATCAATACCTAACAATATTTTTAGAAGTATGTTATGTACAATTATATTTTCGATTATTTTTGTAAATTTTTGTAATTTAGTTTGATCTAGCGTAAGAGTTGGATTAAATTTTGTTGTAATTGTTGTATCGTTTAGAGGTAAAATAACAGATGAGTGATTTGAGGAAAGATCTAGAGAATTGGTTAGGTATGTTGTGAATTACATGATTTGGTAGTGTTGTGACGAAAAAATCAAGGACAGATCGTAGATGTCTGTTATTGTGCTATAGTTAGTATATTGTGTTAGGGAGAGAAAAAAACCAAATTGTATTAATAATAATATACGTATATGAATGTAAAGTTACATATTTAAATATTTAATAGATTTTCAACTATCGTGATAAATATGCTGAGTATTCGAGATATTGTAGTAAAATTGTGTTGTTACTTATTTTAAAATGTACAAACATAGAAATGGGACAGTTGTTTTAACTACATACTATGTTGTCAAGCATTATAATTGAAGTAAACTGCATTTGTAGGTTAAATCAACTGCAATAGATCGTTAATCTAAGTATAATATTTCAATTATTTAAAGGTATTGAAATAACTCGTAAAAATTGTTTTGAGAATCCAGGTTATTTAATTTAACATGTTTGGAGGATTAAAATAACTACAAGTTAATGAGTTATTGTGAATTATTTTTACTCTTAAAATAAATATCGATGCACGTTGTTGTGACTATTTTTTTTTTTATAGCCTAGTTGATTTGATAATAATTAAAAATCTATTATTGATATTACACATGTGCTGTGTTCTTGTTTATATTATAATTATATAACATTATTAGTTTATGTTTTTTTTTTGTTAATATTTTTGATATTCCCGGTATTTTTGTTCTCGTTGTTCGTCTTTTCAGTTTTTCACTTATTGTCTCAGTATACTGTATACCTACAGTGATTATTGTTTTATTATAGTTACATCACACGTTCGTTTCGTATTATGTATATCTTAATTATTCATGTTGCGAACGATACAATTTAAGGTACCTATTATATATTGAGAGGCAATTCGTATTCGTTTTATTTTACCTCATTAGCATAGGTGAATATTGGACACATATTAAAAATATATGTTTACATGGATCAGACAAACATGTTAAGCTCCCCAAAATGTGATCAAATATCTGCCAATGTTCATTAGTTAATTACCTACAACAATTTCTCTTACACTTACAATATTTTATAATTACATAGGTATATTGTAGATATGACTTTATTTAGATAACAGTGTTTCCACAATCTACTATCAAGTTAGGTAGGGTAGGCGTTAGGTTAGGAGAACTTAAAAACAACCACAATTGATGTTCAGATCCCTGTCAGTACTCAATATTTTTTGCAATAGTTGTATAAAAATAGTATTGATTTTAACTCCTTAAAATAGTTGAGATAACATTATTGATGTAGTTATACCGATACTTTTTATGAAGTTAATTAGAACTGAAACTGGCGTTGTATTAACTAACAGGTTAATTAAACTAAGTGGTTACTATTAACTACATAGCGTAGTCAAATTAACACTCCTTCATCCTTAGGCGAAATCTAACGCTCGAATGTGCACGGAATTGACTTATTTGGTGGTCAAAACAACTCCACAGTTTGATGTGTGTATGACTTCAAAACGTATGCTTTATTTTATCCGACCAAAATTAATAAGATAATTCTGTAAAAAATATTAATAGTACATATTATTTTATGTAAGAACAGGGGAAGATCTATGGGGGAGTTCAAAGGGTCAGCTGACCCACAGTTAACATTTGTTGAAAAAATTGGCCTCTTGGCAATTTTTGTTTTTTTTTTTAGACCTTGGATTCGACTCATGGGCAATTGGCCCATCGGAGTTACTTGAAAAATGAATACCATGTTTAATCAAAATTTACAATTTTTCAATTCATAATTTATATTTTAAATATATCTTTTAGTAGAAAGTAAATCATATTTTATTCCGTTCGTTTGTTGTGCTGAAAAAATTAAATTATATTTATTAATCGTAAATAAGTCACGGCGGTTACAATCGGTGGTATCACTAAATATATATAATAATTGTAAACAATGTTTGTTAAATAACCAATATAATATATATGTACCTATATTATGTATTTTGTATTTTAACTATAATTTTTATAAAATAAATGTTATTATTTTCAGCGATGATAAAGAATTAATTCTAAAATGTAGTATAAACATATTTATAAACTTTTATGAGCCTACTGTGTTTTTTTTTTCACAAGGTATTAATTTATAATTCAGTTTGATCCCTAATAAATGGCTTCTTAAAATGGCTTGACCCACAGTTTCCCAACTCTGGATCCGCCCCTATCAAAGCGATCATAAATCTACGAGCCTGAACGTTGATCTCGATACAGATTACAATTAAAGCTGTGGCAGAAGGGTAAGCGACGCCCGTCGAGACGTCACTCAAAAATTTGATCAGGTGAACAAGAGCGGGCCAACGTGTTTTGTAGTCGTCCTTTGAGTTTTTTGAGTGCGGTTGACCGAACATTTGAAAATGGGAAATTATTATCAGTGTCGTCGTGACTAGGGACGATAATAACAATTGTCATAGGATTTATGCAGGATCGTGGAACATAATGCCATAAAAGATGCGAAATCTACTGATCGATTGATTTCAAGATCAACGAAAATATAAACGTTCGATAAACATTGTTTCTATAGCGTTTCTATATAATAAATGTATTATGTATTATTTTATGCCATAAAAAATCTAGGATTTGCATTTTAGATCCTCCAGCGTATTGAACCTCCTGAATCCTCACTAAATCTGGTAATAATCACAGGTCTAAAAGGGCTATTTGCTTGATCTTACAGTATAAATTAAGGTCTGTACATTTGTACTTCATCAAAATTCAAACATCTGTGCGAGATTATTAGACGAGACGTACGAACGTTGTCGTTAGTTACGTCGGGAAACATATTCAATGAATAATTAAGTTTGTTCACTAGATATAATTACCGAATTATTGTACACATTTGAGTTCAGTTTAAAATTTTTGAAACGCGGAATAAAACGTAAATTTGATTTTGAAAACTTTTAACTAAAGATGTACTCGTCATGTTTGAAATAAAGAATTTATCGATTCCGAATGCAAATTCAATGTTATAATTGCGCCAAGCGTTATTTATTTATTCAAATGATGGCTCTTTGTGTTCAATGTACAATACAAAATACTTGTGAGAAAATTACACTTTAATGAACATACAATTCGGTACATTAAAATAATGTTAATATTAATTTAATAAAATAATACACGCTTTATTTCACTCAGAATCTATAAGTTATAATCAATAGTCTCTGTGCATAGAAATAATTATTCGGTTGATCTGCTTCAAACATCAAACTTTGGTGAAAGTAAAAAATCCTGAAGTTAGATTAATATGTAAAAAGGTTACGTTAGAAAAATCATCGAAATAATTGAAAAAAGACTTGTTGTGAGTAGCTGTGCTGGATTTCCGATCTGGTAAGACGAAACTCTTGGAGAATATTTACTACAAAATTGTGACTACAACGAAAACTTCAGATAATAGTGGTTGCTCGCAACTATGTATCAACCCTTAGAGGGATCTTACATCAATAATATATGCTATAGCTCTTCGTATGTCTACGTGTTCTGCCCCAGAGGCCTGGAATATTTGAGGAAATAGTACGAGTACAACAACATCAAAGTTTAACGTTATGCAAAAATCTAAGAAAATACTGTTGTAGTATACTCTGTGAAAACTGGCAGGATTATCCATATTCTGCCTTCTATTGCGATTCGTGCATTTTAATCGTAACAATAGGTATTTCCTTAGAATATTTTAGCACTGTTAAATACAAAATCGCATGGCATCAAATGTAATATAATAAATCAGGCGTGATTGTCAGTGTAAAACGGACGGATAATTACATTAAATAACGGTAGTTTAACAAGAGCACATCCGTGTCACTGCATTTAAGGAAATCACCACACTAAAATTTTAACGTGTGACATGGTAGGTGTATTATATTAAATTATAAGCTGCAGTCATAAATTCAATAACGTTAAATTATTATGTCACTATTATTTCTCCACCTTTTTCTTTTATGTCTCCTGTGTGCAGTTTATTGTCAAGTGACTGCAGTAGTCGTCATCATTATTCATCGTTCAATTGCTTTGCGGTTGCTCTCGGAAATCGGGAACCGACGGTTGGATGAGAGAAGAGTTGGGAATGGTTGGGATAGTCAATACACAGTAGGAGACATAACATCTCCGACCCGAAAAAACGATTTGAACCGAAGTTGTACACTAAATGCGTTTTCTCGATTTTACCCACTCTTCTCATGTGATTACACCGAAGTCCAATCGACCTGGAGTTACAACGGTTTGGTATGACACGACCCAACAAAATAAGTTTCCATTACATGAATACTGCAAAGTGTCCACTAGCAGACATAAGGTTTAATTATTTTTCACAACGGTTTAATTTTCGCGTGGAATGGACTTTTTTAACGTTTCAGGTCAGACGGGTCGATAAGGAGAATAATACTTTTTATTATTTTAACTCCATCTCCAACGTACATGAAATTGTTATTGTCGACAAGTTACATTACTTTTCATTTAAAACAGAAAATGGTATTATTTATTCTGGTCTTGACAATGCTTTTGAAAAAAAAAATATATATAAACTAAATATATACGAACGTAAGAAAAAGGAAAATTAAATAAAAAAACGGATTAAATAATTATTTTTATAGTAACATTTTTCACGTTATTCTTTTTAAAAATGAATAAAATATTTAAAATATTGAACAAGATTTTAGCTTCAAGCATTTATCATTTATTAATAATAAACTTACCCGTGTTGGAGACGGCGTGAAACTCGCAAGTTCGTCAGGCGATTTTGCCGGTTCAATGGATATTGATGGGATTCTGGCATGTCTTTGACACGTTTTTCTGAAATCATGAAATTATCATTGGTGGTATGTTATTATTGCTACGAATTATTGTTCAAACATCAAATTTGATCGCAAGTTTTTATTTGATTGTTTGAAATCAAATTTAGCTTGATACGGGTTTTGTTTTCAACATCTCAAATAACTTAATATAAACCTCGAATAACGTGGACAAAAAGTGATTTTTACTTAAACGTTGTCTGCTGCGAATTAAATAATATTTTTATCACGCTTTTGTCAGACGAAACGTTCTACATAAGTGCAATCCGTACTGGATGGTATAAAATGAAAATCGGAATTAGAATCTATTTAGAACTATAAAAATACAGAAATGAATCGGGTTAGAGTTTTTCGTTAATAAAAATAATAATATTAATTACTTTTCCGGAGAAAATTGTTCAGGCACGACGACTTCGATAACGCCGTTGGATTCTTCTTCGTGTATAACGTCGACTTTGGTTTGTTTTTCTTCGGCCAACATTTTTTTCTGTTCTGTAATCATGATATTTACGTGTAAATCAATCATGCGTAACCCAATAAATTTCTGCAAATGCCGAAAGATATTCCGACGACCGTCTTTATTACAACATAATCCAAGACCCGCTAACACTAACTCAATTCTGATTGCTTAAGAGCCCGGAAAGTATCGATTTTCAAAACCATTGCATCGATTTCTCTGTCCACGTCCAGTAACTGCTGCCTGTACTGCTGGTTCTTGTTCTTTTGCGCACGAATCTGTTCTTCGGTATCGCAAACGTCCTTGTACGTCTTGGACATTGGCCTTAGAGTCGCTCGTATTCGTTTATCTACTCCCTGTGGATTTCTTTTTAACTCGACGATCTGCGAACAAGAATATATTTATACGAATGTTTCAAGTTTATTTTTTTAGAAAAATATTTTCAGTAAAATAATTGTGCTTCGATACTTCGATATTTCGACATCCAGCAATAATTTATAGATCATTTAATTTGTTGAGATATAAATAAAAAAAAAAAAAAAAAAAAAACAGAAAAATTATCAAAAATGTATACCTAATATTAAAGTATTTTATTGAGAATAGTAAAGTTTTTAATTAATATAGACAAATAAAGTTATTAAACGGTTTGCAAACTAATACAATTCTTATTACATTTTGTTCATAAATTTGAAAATAATCAAATACAATATTATAGTTTGAAACCAATCTTATATGCATAAAATACTAGTACGTGAATTTAAATGTAAAATATCTGTTGTAAATAATTATTTACATTATGACACATATAGCAAAAACATTGTTATAATCATTTCATTATTTTTTGAGCTCGGGTAAAATGGAAATACATTTTTTTTTTTTTAAAAGTGGTTTTCATAAATAATAAGTATTTATATTTGTCAAAGCGTTAGGTACTATTGTACTACGCAAGAGTAAGTATGTATTAAAGGAAGTAAACAGTGAACAATCGGTAGTTATTCAGTTTAAGAGGATTACAGTATTGGTGTTACGTAGTTTATATAACGAACTCAAATATGTATCCAAGAAGTTACTACGTGAAACTCCTTTATAATTGACAATTTTTGTAAGACGAGTCATTGTCATGCTTTCACAGAGATATTTCTCGGAATCATAAATGATTAAAATTTCACATAAAAAAGGCAATTTCATAAAATCAACACAGATAGGGTTACACTTACTTTCGGTATAAACACTAAGAAAAGCGTGGCGGTTGAACAGAACAATATAAACACTGATATGATAATGAAGGACGCGTCCTGTTGATCGCTCAGGACGAAGGAGATAGCTGCGCCAGCAATGCACATCAGTACCACGTTATATACGCTCATGCCCACGTATTTCGAGTCGTTTAACGCAGGTATGCTCACGTGTCGGGTTTCCCAAGCTAGAAAAGCTCCAAATACCTTAAAGTAGAAGGAAAAATAACAATAATATAACATGAAACGAATTTCTATACGTAACACTGTGCAATGATGCCAAGCGTGCCGTATGTATTTATGTTTTTTCCCCTCCCCACTCTCTCTCACCCACTACGTTTATTCATCTTTTCGCCTTAAAAAATGATATGTATACGTACCATTAGTGATCCCTTGTAGACGTATATGATAGCGAGGAACACGGTCATGTGATCACTTTGACAGTACTCGTTACACGGGATGATCACTATGTCATCGTTGTGAGGGTGTGGCTGTGAACACAATTTGTATGTAATAAAACAACGCGATATTTCATAATTTATTATTATCTTAGCGTGAAACTTTAAAGTTGCTCTCTCTCAAGTTTAAATAAGACGCAAGGAAACAATAAAAATAGGAAGTTTCAAATGAATTTATTTATGTTATATGCTTATCCATGTGTATACACATCACGCTTGTATCATGCTATTATAAATATATATGTATATGTGTGTGTGTGTGTGTGTGTGTGTGTGTGTGTGTGTGTGTGTGTGTGTATTACGGTTAAAGTATTAAATCAATCAGTTTATGAAATAACCAGGCAATTTAAGAAAACACGAAATGTAAAAGAGAATTATATTTACACTTCAACTTATTTAAGTGTTATTAACTTTATATTGGTTTAACTTTACCGCGTGTTTAAATATCTGCTTGAAATAGGTCAGGGTTTTTAGGTTAAGAGTAAATGTAATAAAATATGAATAAAAAATATTTGCATTTATTGAAGAAACTGTAAACTAGGTTATTAAAAATATCATGATTACTTTGTGTGCACAAATAAATAATATACATTTTAAGCTTATATTAGTATTATGATTGTTATTATTTATCATAGTAATAAAATACATTTATAATATTAACAAACAATGTGAATTTTATCAAAATACGGTTTTCAATTTTATTCGTGGAATATAAAAGTAGTATTTTATATAATACTTTAAAGGTAATCAACTTTATATTGCATATAATAACATAAATACCAATTATGGAATTAATAATATAATACTAGTGAAAAGTATGTTTATCATAGTATTTGCTTGCATTTCATTAAATATTTAAACTGAAATTTGTAGGTTATCATGAACTATAAAATTATTTTGTAAAACAACATTATTCAACATTTTAAAAGTTTTAACAGTAATATATTCATGTATAAATATAATCTATCATAAATAGTACAGGGAAAAAACTAAAAAGTAATAATTTATGCTGTACGGAAAAAAATGTGTCACGTGAATGTGTGAAATTGCGTGTTATCATTATTATTTTATTCGTAAATACATTAGCGTAAGTCAGGACACATAGTGTTTTGTTCACGTGCAACCCCTAAATAATTAGATCAAGAATGAACACGAAAGACAAAACATTTCGGGAAAAATGTCCTGTGAAAATTTCGGTATATAATTCGCGGTACAACACAATTTATAATATTATTCAAGATACTGTACCCTGAAGCTCACGACGAAGTACAAATATGTTTCCGCCAAAGTAGAACCAACAGAGTGTGCTTTTAATTTTAAAACATGTACAAAGGATTCATCTACAACTTTTTATTTTTGTTGTTGTTCCTCATTGCTTTCGAAATTATATTTTGTTTATTTTATACATATATTTTTTTTCATCAACTGCTGTTTTACTCGGATATAACATTGTGTTTTTATTGTTTAATTTTTTCCACAAACGATTTTTTTTTTTACCTTATTATAGAAGTATCTTTTAGTTATAATTAAAAACAAAAAAAAGGAGGAAAACTAACGACGTAACAAACAAAATAATAATTTGCACTTTGTTTTAATATTTCTAAAATCTATAAGTATTGATTTCGACATTCGCTTCGAGTATATTCTAATATTCGTATATTCTAATTGTATCAAAATTTTAAGTAAAAATAAAAAAAAATGTAATTGAAATCAACTTTTCATTATCTTCAAAACTTTCACGAAGGCTTTAAAAAATTATATTACGTATATAGGAACGTTATATTGAAGTTATTTAGTTTACAATAATATTTTAAGCTATTTTTAAACTTATTTAAATATTTCGATATAACTTTCAACCGTGTTTTGTTGCGAAAAAAAATATAAAAACAGTAAGTGTTTAAAATTGATTTATGATTATTAAATAAAAATAGTGATATAACTTTTAAACATTGGATACTTTTAAATCAAATATTATTTCGATTGCTATTCAAATTGTATTTGTACATATCATTTATATTAATATCTTGCAATAAATGTAGAAAAAAATGTTTTCAATGTTTCAGATCATTCAATTTCGATCTGGTACAGTACAATTACGTACGTGAAATTCATTATGATCAACTAATAATCATTACTCGAATAAGGTAATTTTCGTGGAGTAGTCATTTTAAGAGCCTATTATTACGTTTTTACTTTTTTTGCAGTCATCGGGTAGTTATTTGTTTCATTAGCCTACAAACTAATTACCAAAATGCGGTGGTAAATACACACTATTGTTATTGTTATGAATAGTGCGAATAGGATGTCTTCGAAATGTTACATCGAGGGTTCGGTGTTAGGAAGGACAACACTGCGGTCGTACTGTGCGACGACCGTGATGGTATATTAGGTATATTGTGTATTTTGATACTCATCGTTGCTCTTCGGGTCCTATACTCACGTATGATTCCATTTGTTTAGTTTCCCTGTAAAATGGATCTGAAAACTGCCACGTGAACATTATTCCCAAGTCGATGCACAACAATATGCCCACCATGAGAAAGAGCTGCGTGTCTTTTACGATCTGCAACATTCGAAGAAAATGTAAAATTACAAAGAATACTGTTACTTTAAACATGCACGTGCGCACTGTGATATGCGCACGCGTATTTCTTTTTCAAATAACAGTAATATTATCTCTGTTTATCGTCGAATGTGATTTGTGGTCACGGATCGTTTGCGTACATCGATCACGGGTAGCCACGGTTCGCCGAGTTAAACGTTCGTATAAAGGCGCGTTCGCTCGTTTTTGTTCAAATCGAACCACGAGTTTGCTATTAATGAATATTCGGTCGTCTTCGGTTTCAGATTAGTGTCATACTTACGTTTTTCCTATGTACATACGTGTCGTTTTTCAATTAACTATTTAAATCAAATATTGAAATACGAGTACGTTCCAGCAACGAAGAAGATAATTTTTTATTAATAGTAACTATACTTTTTATGGAAAAAAAACACACGTCGATTGTGGATGACGAAATTCAAACACAATACAGTCGACTACATTGGAAATCGCACATTAAGGGAAGTGGCAACAGATGATATTGGAAGTACTAAAAATTTTACAAGATTAATTGCTAAAATGTATACTGAAATTCTATATTTAATGTAACCTATAATTGAAAAAATGATACAACTACATAAATCTGTTTTCAATGTATCGGTTATTTATTTCCACACAAATAATTAATTTCTTCCTAACTTATGTCCCACAATATTGGTCTTCCGCGATACAAATCAATTAATTTTAACGTCATTTCTACTGTCCGCTCAATGAAACAAAAATAATATGTTTAGTGCAAGACAATTAAGAATTATAAGTTATTTAATTTATATTGAATAATGAAATATATAAGTGAAATCCGAGAAGATTTACGACTAAATTACTGATGAATTTGTTTATTTTATCACTGGCCGATCAATCATACGCGAAGGTAAACGAACGTATTCGTTCGTGTTCGGTAATACGTCCAAATATAAAAATGTGTACGAAATTTTATCTCCGAATTATCGTTCTTTCGTGTTTATCCCACGATGTGGATATTAATATGATAACTCATTACTAGTCGATTCTGCACGGACCTATGACGAATTCAGTGCCCATGGATTTATCCCCATTGAAACTCCGTCAAATATCAGCACTAAGCTATATATACTTTTAACACAGTATTTAGTTGGTTTTGATCAGATATAAAATATAGCAAATACCCGTTGTGTTCTACTACTGGAAAAAAAGTAAATAAAAGTAAATTTTGTTAATTCATTAATTTTTTTAGCTGAATGTCAGCGGATATACATATAATTGATCGAGTGAAAAACGGGAAATTTTTCAGTTCACTCATATAAGACAATGCATCAGAAAGTCGAGGAGGAAAAAGTTCTGGATCAGAAAGACAATCGTTTTCCACTTCATTTTGTTATGCAATTCTATCATGAACCATCTGAAGATAAGCGACGAAGTGACCCATCATGTTCTGAAATTGCTGCTGTATTTGAAACAGCTTACGGAGCGCCACCTCACAGACATATCTCTGTGTATGAAAAAGAAGGCGGATTGCAGAAAATAGATTATGATAGAATGCGTTGTGATCCTATGTGTTATACTTTGATTTTTCCCTGTGGTGAACCTGGTTGACATATAAATATGTCTATTGAAGGTGTATAACAAACAAAAATAAGTCTTACTGCTACTATGCGAGAGTATGTTTTATATAGAATTGCAGTGCTAGGAAGTGGTCATGCTGGTGCCTTCAACCCTGTGATAAATGCTGGAAAACTTAATCATCAACTTTTTTTTGACTATTACTGTCGCATGAAGGTGATAGACTGAAGTATATCCGCCAAGAACAGACTAAATTGCGTATAGAAACATATGTCATGGCTTATCAAACGCTTTACGTGTGAGAGTTGAACCGGAAACGTTGAGAGTAGATCGAATTGTAGTGCTGCATTTGTCCTTCATTGGTAGTCCATGAAATATGATGCAGAATTACCAAGATGCTATGGAGTTAATGAGGAAGTTTGGTAAACCATATATTTTCAATACATTTCATTACACTCTGTGTCATTTCGATTTATCATTCAATGTTTGATATTATACTCACATATTGCTTTGTTAAAATGTGTTTATGTTTTGATTCAATTGCATCTATACTTTTTATTATATAAATAAATTATGTATTGCGAATTTTCGCAATGGGTAAATTATTAATAATATATAATAATATTATATTTTATATTATTATATTATATTTAATATATATTATAATAATACTAGTATATCATTATACACCGTACATACTACGTGTACCTATATAATTATATATTACAAGCCAATGTTTATTTGCTCGGCATGTTTGAGGTGCAATTCAGAGAAGTTTGGAAGGAAAAATTCTCCCTAGAAATTATCCTCATCTACCTCTAGGTTAATCATCCAAATGGATACATTTTGCATCGTACGGATTTCTTATGGTCTGGTTTTTATATGTATTTAGTTGTTATCATCCCTCCGCAATGTCGTGCGCGCATATATGCGATTAATTTGTCTCACCATTGTCGCTGAGTAATTTTCGTAACTCTTTCTACGGTACACCCCAGAATTATTTACGCGAACAAATGTTATTTCGGTCGTAATGTGAATTGTTGTAATCAATTTTATTATACATTTCATCAACTCCATCGATTTTCAGTACCTAAGCAATCAGTTAATGTGTTTGTATGTCAGCGGTTTTTCGGGATGGAAGAGGGTGTACTGTACTCGTCGCGTGTGTCGTGTTTTGTTATGTTCGTGTGCACATTTTGGCACATAAACCTAAGTCAAGCGCATTAACAATATCGAACATAATGATTTTCATTAAAATCCTAGAAAAGTAATAAATTAAAAATAATAAATAAACACATCATCGGATAATTTCAAACACCGTTAAGATTACATTTAAAAATACCATGAAAAAATCATAAAATAATATGTTGGTATAATGTACTATAGCGATACACTTTTGTATAATTGTTATCATATTAATTGAGTGAAACAATCAATCGTCGTTATCGATGAAAACAAATCGAATTTTTATTTCCAATAGGGATTTTAATGTTTACACAGAGATAGAATAATATTACGAATGGGTTAGTATTGAAAAATATGGCAAGATTTTCTTTGAATAAAACACGAGTACATAAAATTCAAAGCTGAGAGTTAGAAATTAAAAACGGGACATAGAATTAGCACGAGCACTGAAGTCTCGGTAAGCGAATTCGAACGTGAAATTAGATTTTTTAATTTACTAGAACCTATTCACAACATACCTACGTTTGAAAACAAATTTCATGTAGTGAAAATTTGTTATAATTCCATTCAATATTATGTATTAATAACTAATTTAATACATTAAATGACTTTATTTTAAAATTTGAATTATATGTTATATAATATGTTAAATATTATAATATAATATTTTACGCCATATTATACATATACATAATATATACCAAATATTAGTAAAAAATGATATTAAAAAATTAGAAAACATGGTTGAACCAGTTTTTAATAATTATTTATCTGATCTATTTTCATGAATAACAGTGATTTTTAATCAATGTTTCAGAATCATATAACATTTGTACATAATTATAACTGAAATTTTGAAATACATCTACAATATCTCAGGAAAGTATAATGTAATATTCATTTCTTTATTAACAAATTAAGAAGTTTAAATGTCAAAATAAGTTTTCTAACTTGAAATATTTGTACAAAATGGTATATTAATTATATGCAAAAGACAACGAATGTTCTTACAAAAAGTTTTAATGAATATGGTAAATCAATTATTACATGATACTTTTCTTTTGTTCGAGTAAATTACTTTGTTAAAGATTCCGGTGTGACATTCTGGTGTTGAAATGTTTATACCACCATTAAGTCCACATTTTGTATAATTTCAAATAAACCATTATTAATTGGTTTCAGAACTTATTAGTTAAGCTCACTTGATTTTAAGCAACAACCGATAATTGTATGTTTAAATTTAACGTTTAAACATAAACCAAAAGTAGGAATAATTTGTGTCACTATGTTATTATACGTATACATTTCTTTGATTGAGTGGAAAGTCAATGTTTGAGTGGAAAATCAATGTTTTAATAATTTTAAGATACGATACTTAAATGAATAACGTTCTTCGTCTCTATGAATAATAATAATTCAGATGCGTTTACCATATTTATACTTTAAATATTTTTAACATATAAAAGAAGGCTTGAATTAATTGGTTGAATGTGGCTCCATAGTCAGATGATATATTGGAATAAGCTAATGATATTACTATATAGATGTTTCAAAAAAAATGTATTTTGGCTTTCAAAAAAAAATTATTTTTAGTGAAAGTGGTTGGCGTATAAATCTAAAGATTATTGGCATAGTAGTGGAATTATATGTCGGTAATAGATATGTTGAACAATAAATGCTCTACATTTTGATAAAATCAAAACTCCTAAATTCCTAAAAAAAAACCATAAATTTCATAAAAATATTTCGAAACTATAAAATGTCTTTAAAATACTATTATGGGTTCTTAATAAATGTTTCAAGTCGATTGGTTGATATTTATAGAATAACAGTCAAACATATAATATCACGTAATCGATACTCGTTGAAATAATCAATTTAATCAAAATTTAATTTTGTAATGTTTATAAGACATTTTTGAACTTTTTTAGTTTAATATTTAATTTTACTACAATGAATTTTCTTTTGAAAAATCTTGTAACTTACTGTTATTTCTAAGGATAAAAATTGAAAAGTTTATGAGTATTTAAAATGCGGTGGATTTTAATGATTTTTATCGTTTTGTCAAAATATGTCATTATAATCAATATAACAATTTATTAATATAAACGCTTGTACAATTTTTTTTTACATTTTCAAAAGATTTTTGAATAAAAATAGTTTTCTCAAGAAAATTAATTTTTAACTTAAAAAACCTTTTAAACATAATATTATGTATATCAAATGGTGACATAAGCATTTAATTATTATTTCATGTTTATGAAAATATTTTGAATTTTGATGAAGACAAAAATTCAAATTTGACGAAAACTGATTCGTTTAACCAAATGCCACTATGCCGATAATGTTGATGTTTTTTTTCACTAAATTTTCGTTGGTTTTTTCGGTATTATTAAGATAATTGTAAAAAAAAATTCCTAAAATGTTACATTTTAATGTAACAGCAATTTTCTACAAATTTTCTATCTGAAATTTCTAATAGTTGTAATTATTGAAATAATATTTCTGGTCGAAATTGTAAACATATAAGAAAAAAATAAACAGATATGACCAGAATTTCAAAAATTTATACGAATCGTAAAACTAAAATCTAGGGACCCGTATACTTTTCCAATTATGATTTAGCTTTTTGTACGGCCGCCAACTTTGAAGCGTGTGCGGTAGCTAAAACAACGAAGGCAAGATTATTAGATCCGAAAGTTTTGGCACTTTTACCGGCTTTTCGCGCATCAATGGTCATTTAATATTTCAATTCACTTTCACTCGTGAATATTTGAATTCAAATTTCACAATTGGTTTATATTTGCGAATATTTTCTAAAAGAAGACCGATGATTTTCTAGATTTTTCCTCGTATGCTCAACCGTGGACAAAGGACATCAAGCACTCAATAACGTTGTATTTTTCCTTATCTTTCACATGTATTTTTTTATTACGAAATGCTATGGATCTTTTATTTCGGTTTTTTAATTCGTGGCAATGTTTAGTATTCCACATTAACATATCGTATTCGTTCGATGTTCGTTAATTATTAATAGTCATAAAACGTAGAAAATGATCGTTGACGGAAGGGGTTGAACTCTTAGCTTACCTTTTTATTGATCGTGATATCCGTAAAGATAGAGTGCACCCTCCAAGTTTTCGAAAACATTGCGCCGAACGCTAACGAAAACCCGGCCATTAGCAACCACGCTCGTGCAGCGCATATGTACGGGAACATGTTAACACTGGTCATCTGACTGTTGAGGCCAAGAAATATGACACTGCTGTACGTCAACATGCAGCCGATGATAATTAAATTATTCAGATGTGGACTGGACATTTTTATGTATCTGAAACACGCGATAAACGCTCAGCTGAATTATAATGACGCATTTCAGTTTGGTTCGTACGTAGTTCCGTATTAAGTTATATGTTACTACCCCACTCAGTATTTTTTTCATTTACGTCAATAATAGTGACATTATGATACCAGTGATGTAACTTGTATTAGGGTAACTGCATACATATAACATTCAAATATTAGAGTATAGTAAAAGAAAACAAAATTGAATAACAAATAAAATCAACTGCTGTGGACGAATAAACTAAATTGTGAATTAAATAAAAAAATTTAAATATTATTACTAAGAATCTTAATCAAACCATAATTAGCTAACAAACTTAAGAAGGCGATCGATCACTTAAAGTTCAATGTTAACGATCTTCGCTAATTTAAATCTTAAAAAACACAATTACACACACAGCTTAATTTTTATTATAATATTATGAAATTATCATGTATCATTTGATCTTAATAACATAAATACCACGAAATCATTGGCTTTAATAGATTAAATACATGCTAAGTATATAAATTGTATAAATTAAATATTTATAAAAATGTAATTATATTCATAATGATAAAATTCCATAATTTGTGTGTTATGCCTTAATAAGTTTCAACAATTTTTCATTAGTTAAATAATATCTTCTTGAATTAGACATAATTAAGTAAATAATTTAGTAAAATATATTTGTCAACTATATTTTTATTATAAATTAGCAGTACACAGAAAAATGTTCAAAACCGTAGTATATATTAGTAGTATATAATTTGGTAATTTTAAATCTTTATAAAATATTTTGTTTACTTATGAATTAGTTTTAAAATATAAAAAAGCTAAATATAAAATATTGTATTTGAGAATTTATTGAGACTCATTAACGATAATTTTACTAATTAATTAATAATTTAATTTTACTTTGTTACGTATATACATATATAACGTATATATATATATATATATATATATATATATATAAATGTATTCTTAATTAACGTATTTAGAATGACATTTTATTTTTTTACATTGTACAATGTATACCAAGGATATAGTTCAATTGATTTTATCTCGCTATGTTTAATTTAACTTATCGGTATAACTTAGATAATGACATTGCATGTTATAAAAGTAGTTACTTATTCAGTCATTTCTTGACAACCTTTTATCGTGTGTGTCAATTTGTCATTTATCATATAGCATAAAATAAATTAATTTATCCTAAAAAATATCAAGATAGTAACTTTCTCAAGATTTGACATGTGACGATTATTCCATTACAAAGTTGTCCCTGTTTTATTTTTAGACGTCGAAAGTAGCTTTTCAAAATATTAACATACATTGTTTGATCGTAAAAGAATATTTTTGTTTGAAAATATATCAAAAAATTATCCAATGTAACTCAGATAAAATAGTTATTTAAATAATTTTATAAAAATTTTTTAATTAATTGTATAAATTATCTTAAACTGAATAAATTTAGTTTAGAGATTAGCTATGAATGAATAAAAACACCAGGATTGGAATAGAAATATATTTCACTATAAATTATATTTTTTTATTTTATTATTTAATAAGCTAATAAATATTTTTAGTACTTTTTTAATAATAAATAATTTTTGATGACTTTTTCAGCTTTTTCTGAATATTTGTAAAGCTTTATTAATTCATTTCAAATGCTTTATTTTTTTTTTTTAGATTTTTTTTTTTTTAAAAATACTAGTTCTAAATAATATACCCATAAAAAAAGAGATTTGGCTTCGGTGATATACGTTTATGTTTATTATGAATAAAAATTATATAAAATAGGTGTATTTTAATGTATGAAATACACTAAGTAACGCGTATGCTCAATTAAAACAATATTCCAACTTAACGCACCAGAAAATTCGAGTAAAGAGTTCTTGTCGAATTCGATCACTGAGTATTGTTAATTTACAATATACTGTTATGGTTGTAATGGCACATGGATGATAAAATTTAATTGACATGCTTAGATTACTCGGGCTTCGGTTACTACGGCAGCGGCTACTGAAAACCATTTCGCGTTCGCCTGAGCCAGACATCTGTCCTCCACCGCCTCGCTACATAATACCCCATTGCTGAAGTTCCCTTCTACCCTTCGCAATATCGATATATTCTCCCTTAAATCGGTAACAAAACGTATGACCAATATTGTTGTAGTACGTGATGATAAACGTTTTTGTTTCTTCTTTTCCACGAGGCTCGACATTATTTATTGAAAAGTACCGAAAAATCGATCAGAGGTTAGATTTGTTTTTTTTTTTTTCTTGTCATGTTCTATAATCAATGAATAGGTACCTAAACAAAATATCACCAGTCACCCAAGGCTCAGTAGAAAAATATACCTAAGTTCTATGATGTATATTTCAGTGGTATAATAACTCAAGAGACTTAATTCGTATTGTAATTGTTTCACTAAACAATAATTGTAACTATTTGGATTGCGTTCAAATTAAATCTATGACGTATGGTAGACCTTTAGAGTTCTTTACACAAATACTTAGCGGACAATTGTTTTACACGTATTGAATTAATTTGTCCCTTCCGTGCGAATAATCGGTTGCAAAGGAGTTGTTAACATGGGTGTTTACAAATAATGAAGTTAGGCTCACATAATGTTATGGTATTTGACACTTACTTTTGATCCCTGTACCGAATGTTGACGATGAGGAAAACGGTGGCTATGACGATGCCAACGACAGCGGCAACGGCGAGTCCTATGTACACGCCTACGTTGACGTGTGAGTCCTCGTAAATAGTCAGGGTCCGATCTTTAGGTGGACCTTTACCACCAGCTCTCCACTTTACTTCTTCACCCACGCTCAAATCCAGTGTACCGGTCACTCCGTTGTACTCGCCTATTTTAACTTCTTTATTTCCTAAAAATAAAATATAAATTACTTATAAACAAAAAAAAAAAAAAAATGTAATTTTTATATTTTAATTATATCTTAGTTTTCTAACAATAACCTAGGGACAGAGAACTTGTATATATCTTTTAATTTGTAATGACAAGCAACCGTTGGGATAATAATATTTATAATACGATGTATCGATTATTCATATAGTTGTTTAATAATGTTGGATGTTTTTAAATAAAAAAATACATCCGTACTATTTAGTTAGTTGAATTGTTTGACCAAGTAAAAATAGTAAAATAGAGTAAATGTTAAAAAATCATCGTGATATAGTATTAAATATTTCGCAGTATTTTCATAGTGCGTATATTTCATATAATATTTATGGCACCATAAAATATACGCTTGTACGGTTTATTTTCATTGATAAAGTTTGTATACACTGTTAAGTGGTTTGGGTATATAACTACATTTGATCAACTCGTTGCGAAAAAGTTAGTTTAAAACTTTCGACCCGGAAAACGTGCGATACGGTTTGCTGTGGGTTGAGAAAATGTAGTGTACGATCACAGTACTACGCGACTGGAATTACAAAAAATTAAAGCCCATAATAAATTATTATGTATAAGTCGACTTATTTGATGTTTTCAAAAGTTTTGATTAATATTCACGTACGGTTTGTTATTCAGAAGATTTCTTTGTACTTATTGTTCGGACTCAAACAAAAACCAATTCGCAGATTTACCTTTTGAAAACAAAGTCCGATAAGAGTTCGTGTATTATTATATTGTCGTTGTATACCAAAAGTGACCGTGCATTGAGTAATAATACTACAAAAGTAATGATGATAATGTGTATGTTACCGGAGGAAGAATCTCGAACGTGTGACTTGTGTAATTTTTTTACAGTGATATAATATTGTAACATGCACATTAAATATAAATGGAGTTATGTTCGAAATTATATTTGTTTTTATATGATAACGGACCTAGTGCGCTATCATTTAATCGAAATCGAGAAGCGATCAACATGGAAGTAAATATCATTATGTACAAGAACAGTGGAATACCTCATACATGGCTTAAAATTAAATTATAAATTACGTATTTGAGATTTTATAATTTTTGAGTTTATTGTTCTATGCGTGATCCATTACGATAACAGTAGTACGTCACCGCAGCGAATGGATTGTGCTTTCAAAAACTGCAACATTGGACGCGTCGATAGAATGATGTTTGAACAAGTCTTGGTAAGGCTTAGAAACAGTCGGTCCCACGCGTTCAGATACTCATCAATTATCTGCGAAGATAGAGTACGTCTCTGTGTTGTTCATGGTATCGTTTATTTTAGAAGAAAATAATGTTCACTTGTTTGATTATATCTGTGTTTGTAAACGTTTCGGGTACAATCGTGGTTTGTGGTGTTTATTGATAATGATTTTCAACCATTTAATCCCTTCGCACATTACGCAAAGTATTCGTGTTCACTTTTTTGGAACGTTTGGAAGAAGTATCTGAACGTACGTGTAAGTGTAAGTTTCTACTGTCGTATCTTCAAAGGTACAAGAAATCTGTAGGTGTTCCTTAGATACAAGCATGACAACAATGATAAGAGCTTCGTGAAACGTGATGTTGATTAAAAAAAAAAAAATGTTGATGTCCAAAATCATGATTTTGGACAAAAAAAGACGTATGTTAAGTTTGAGTTTGTCCACATACAACCAATGCAATTAACGGGAATATAATTTAACGTAAATATATTATTTTTAATATTCGTATTTCATAATTATATTGTTTTTAACGTTACATTCATAAATGTCCACAAAATTCCACAATTCGGACTATATTTATTTTAAAAATAGTACCTAGTTATATTTTTATGAAGAGTTTTCATTAAAATTAGTATCATTTAACTGAGTAATTTGTTCTATTTTACACACTTTTTTATTGAAAAAAATAAATATATTTTGTACTTTTTTCTCAAACTAAATTTTGACTTCAACTTCTACTGTTTGTAAACTAATAATTTAAAATAATTTAAAACGTAATAGTGACAAATTTCCTCTCTGGTATTATGTTTTTCACTAAAAAGTGTATTATATTTAACAGCCACATTGATTTCATTTCAACACTACCTCGTTAAATATAATTTTATACTTGGAATACAAATAAATGTATAATGTATATATATAATATAATATAATGTATAATGTTATGTTAATGCTCTGCTGTGTTTTTTTTCTATTTGTATATTTATTATAAATTGTCTCGGAATATTAAATGTACAGATAATAATTTAATAACTTATTTGAAGTCGACTAATAATTTCGAATCAATAATGTATATTTTAGAAAAAAAGTTTACTTTATTGAAATATGCATTCATAATAAACGTACTTCAAAAAGTAAAAGAGAGATTTCGTTTTTAAGACAATTATTTTTCTCTTAACAATACATATATATGTTACAGTGAATAATGTAACCGTGGTAAATGTTGTAAATGTAGACATTCTCCGATTATTGTCGTCAATCCTCAGTTTAGTTGGAGAATAATGTTCTATACAAATATATGTCGGTGTGAGAGATAAGTGATAAGTGTATAGGTAAGCGACAACGCTTCAAGGCTTCAATCGATATAATTGTACTATACAACTGGTTGTGGCACAAAAAAATGTGCTTGCAATGCAGCAAAAATGTTGTGCAGTTCAAAATACCATAGTAATCAAAACTGTATAGAGAAATAATTAATTATATGCACCTATTTTATTCATTTCAACTAACCTAACCTTTCATTAATTTCATTAAAATAAATTTCAAAAATGAATCACCCACCAACAATAAATCATTATTAAACAGTCAGTGTATTATTTCAGATTAATCATCATTTACCACCAGTTTTGGTAAATAACGTCAATTACCGGTGAATGGTGACATTTACCAATTTTCGAAATATATATAATATAAATCGTGAAATTAGGATGTATTACTATGAACTTACATTTTGAAAAATAATGATTTACCATATAATCATAATAATAATTTATGTTAGTAACTAACTAATCGAGTGTTCATTATAAGGGACCTAAAAGGGACATAATTTAATGTAATATTTTAATTAAATATAGACTGAAAAAGGAATGTTATTTCAAATTAGATTTTATTTTAAATTACAAATCTTTTTAAAAAATTTAAAAATGCACTTGCTGTTAAAACTGACTGACAGTTCTTTTTTCTATTGCATAAGATTTATTTATTTATCCTCGAGAGATATGTAATATTTATGAATTAGATAGATTTATTTTAAAATACGTTATTCTTTAATTAGAATGAGTTGCATAATTATATTCTAAATCAAGAATAAAGGATAAATCTTCATAGGAGCAAGTTATTAATTAAAGAAAAATATTAATCAATCATATAAGATTAAATATCAAGAGAGCAATCATTTTTATTTTTGTATAAAAGAAACATTCACGTTTGAGTAAATTATTTAATATGAACATCTTTTTGTGGTGATAAGCCTAAAATAGAAATTAGTTAATTTAAATTTCTCTATTTTTAATGCAGGCATTATGTGCAGAAATTTAGGATTTTATAAAAAAATAAATTATAAAATGTACTGTCTTTGGTGACTATAGTAATTTTATTTTATTATGAAAGTTATTTATTTTTCTGAAAATTAAGATACTTAAATAATGAAATACTAACTGCAAACTGTTGGTAATCCTGCAACAAAAAGCTGCCGAGTTTGAAAATTAACATTACAACATTTATTTTGGTAATGGAATTTATCTTTTTATTATGCGCTAAGAATTTAAAAGTAAATATTATAAATGTGGTATTGTTATGAAAATGTCCATATTGAAATAAATAATGTATAATTAATAATTAATGTTGCTATTATACTTCATAGCGATTATTATTCATGTTATGGATTTTTTCTAATTACATTATAGAATAATGTAAAACATTTTATAACTATGTTAAACAACTGAAAAAAAATGTTCATTAAAGCCTGTCTGCTAAATTGTTTTTACAGCTTTCAGGAGAATTTTCCGTAGTATTACTGGATATTTGAAAAACTTAATTGAAATTGAAAGTTGTAAATATTTATAGCGAATTGTCGAAAACTTAAAGTGAGGAATTTGTATAAGATTTTTGTTGTTGTAACGGCAGTTGAAACTTTAAGACGAATTGACTTGAGAGTTTTGGGTAGATTGAGAGTATTGGAGACTTTTTCTGCTTCTATATTTTCAAGATTTTATAAATTCAAAATAATCTATGTATGAAAGAAGTTTATCTCATAAATGCGTCTGTGAAAAAAAAAGCACAAGGAAGATGTACCAATTTATAATTGTTTTTGTGACGAGACATTGATCTGCCAATCCAAATTTTTTAAGACTCTGAAGTGAATTTATAGCAAAATCCATGGGATAGGTTTTCGTTTAACTACAGTGGCTTACAGTTATCGAAAATAAAGCAGAATACGTTCGAAGAAAGATTTTGACTAATTTATTTTAATATTTTTTAACATTTAGCTCATAGTTTATTAACATAAAGATGGTATTGTATTACTAGGAACAAGTCATTTTAATTATCTTTAGGTGTTATTGAATTGTCATTAAAATGGTGCTTAATAAAATTGGATTGATTTCGGGTCAATTTTCTAGTAAAAAAAGTTTTATAAAAAGGACGTACAATATCAACAATAAGCTAGAAATTAATTTAAATCGTAAGAAAGAATATTTATGTTTTGTCAAATCAAAGTGAACTACGTTTTAAGTAAGATTAAGTACCTATGTTTATAGTTAAGTGATAAAAAAATGTTTTTTTCTTTGTACAGGAGATTATTAAGAAAACTTGATTTTTGATTGCTTATGTGAACATGGTATAATATTATATTAACATACAGCAAATATGTTTCCCTGTACAAGAAAACATTTGGTCAAAAATGCACTTAAGTTGATAAATGGTAGGATGCGATGGCTTGTAATAAAATTGTGTATTCAGGACGTTTTTGTTCCAGTAAGAATGAATTTTTTAGACAAAAATATGATTTAAAATGTCATGTAAATAAGACCGCGAGTAGTTTGATTGGTTTGTAACTATAATTATAATGAATCCTACAAATAAGAGCTTTTTGTGTCTTAGAATAAAATAAATACTGGAGAATTAATGTTTATGAATTAAAAACCTAGCATTATAATATACTTTTTACTCATATTTATAATAATAAATTAATAATTAGGATGTATTTTAAACAAAATATATATTATATTTTCATAGATAAATAACTAATTTATTGAAGCGAAAAATATTATAAACGTTAAACAATATTCAAACGCAAATTGTAATATTTGGGGTAAATAATTAGCATTTAGTTCCATAGCAATAATGTAACAGCATGCAATGTATTTGGGTTATAATATCTATAATCTAATTACAAAAAATTTAAATTACGTACACAGCTAAATATTTTATTCTGTCCATTAAAATAGTATACAATTATTTATTTTAATTTTTCAATTTGATATTATTATATACTAGCTCACCCCGCGAACTTTGACCCGCCTTAGAAACAATAAATGAGTAGATTTTGGATTTTAATTCAGGTGTAGCTATAAAGTACTAGAATATTCTTCGGTATGGATTATATACAGATCTAGTGCTGATAAGTGTATGTTCTCGAAAGGAAATCTTTCGGTAGATTTGATACAAATATTGTATATTATATTAGTAAAATGGGTTTATTGAGTTAAAATGACACTCGAACTCGTTCGGTACTTGGATAGAATAATAAAATCTTTGCAGCTTGTACTTTTGAACTTCTCCCGTTTCTTATAATACGTGAAATTCTTTCATAGTTAAAATAGTATTTTTTTCCTATTTAGATTCTTTTTACTCTCTTATAATATTAAATATGCCAAGATTAAATTATATAACGTTCATATGGCAACGATAGGTGAAGCGGAATAAGAATTTTAGCTCGGCAGTGTAATATAAAATAAAATAACTCTATTATTGTAATATTTGGACATAATAAGAGTGTTGTCATATCAACATACAGAAGTGAAGTAATAAAAACAGCTCAACACATCGAATTTTATAAACTTCCAAGGGTTTTTTATTTATAGACTATAGTGAAATTCTTCGTAAATCTATAATTAAATTAAAAATTAGTTATACATAATAAGGATTAAATAATGCATCAAGGACAAAAATAATTAACGGTATATTTTGTTATTTTCGGAAATTAGAAATAATTTGCTTTTATAGAGGGAAAAATGCCAGACGATTGGAGAAAGAGTTTTATTGTACCAATATTTAAAGGAAAAGGAAACATACAAGAATGTGGGAACTATAGAGGAATAAAGCTCATGAGTCATAGTATGAAGATCTGGGAAAAGATTATAGAGAAGAGGATAAGAAGTGAGACGTCGATATCAGAAAACCAGTTTGGTTTTATGCCAGGAAAATCGACAATGGAGCCATTATTTTGTGTTAGGAAATTAGTAGAGAAGTACAGAGAAAAGAATAAAAAACTATGCATGGTGTTTATAGATTTAGAAAAGGCGTATGACAGGGTGCCAAGGGAAGTTTTAAGGTGGGCATTAATGAGGAAAAATGTCCCAAAAATGTCCCAAAAATGTCCCAAAAATGTTTGTAAATTTGATCCAGGATATGTATGAAGGGTCGAGTACTAGTGTCAAGAGTCGGCGTGGAGTATCAGAAGGTTTCAGTGTAGGAGTAGGTGTGCACCAGGGGTCAGCTCTAAGCCCCTACCTGCAGGAACGTAGCCAGAGGGGGGGCTATGGGGTCCGGACCCCCCCCCATACATACCAGAAATATATTATTTATTCAACGTAATATGTTGTATAATATTTTGATTATTAATTACATCGTATGATTGTAACATCTTTAAAAAGTTAGCAAAATATACTTCGTGGTAGAGCATAGTTGCTTCGGTAGTTTGCGATAAATCCCATTTATGCCATAATGTAGTATAACTGTAAATGTAGCTATCTTATATTAATCAATTATTAAGGTCTTACAAAGTTAATAATTTTACAGGATTATAATTCAATGTGAACTCGACCTAATGTATTAGTGCATTAACTAAGAAAGAAATATTGGATCGAAACACTCGCAAGTTAGATAAGACCTCCCGAGAATCTGACGTCGGTACTCACATCATACATTTCCTGTTAGCAAGGCGCCAAGACAAACGATTGCATAGTGTTTCACAACCTAGGTCTAGTTAGGATGATTAATTGAGTAAGGTTAGCTTCCTTGGTATATTGGGGGGAGGGGTTGTTTTTATATTATTTATAAAAATTAAACAATAAAACAGAAAAAAAGGCTACAAATTATGTTCACTGAAATTAAATGCGAAGAAGGAATAAGAATGGGGACGTTAGATTTTCGAAAATCTACAAAGGTGCCGTGACACAAAGTGGACTGGGAAACACTGCAATCGAGCAATGAAAACGTTGAACAATGCCCCGACTCCCGCACATTTCAGTGCGCACCGTACTTTGCATTCAAATCGTTTTCTATGCAGTTACAGCCGTTCTGGAACTAATGCGCAAGAAGATCGCTGTGTCATTTGCAATATGTAAAGGATGGTTGTGCGAGAGAACACGGGTTCGCGGATGTTGACGGTAAACGTGGATGATAGATATCCTCGACGCGCACCGATGAAGTATCTTTTTTGCGGCCGAGTGGCTTGATCCAGTGCATTCGTTCCACAAGAAAGACTCGGTGATGAATATTTGGATACAGGTGATGATTCGGTTATGTATGAGCAGGGTGCTAAAAAAATATAGACGAAACGCGTTGAGGAAAAACGGTTTTATTTACTGAATTTCCAAGAGCATTGTCTTTTTAATTTTTCAAACGCACTTTGAAAATGTTTTTGAACAAAACTGTATTGGTTTTAAATAGATAGAACGAATTTTTCTAAATCAACGTGCTTATCGTTGTAATTTTTGTAAATCAACGAATGTGCTATTATTAAAAATAAAATATAAAAACTAACATAGGTGATTATATTCGATTTCTTTACTCGTAATAAATGTTCATGTTTTGATTTACGGACAACTGATTCTGTATTATTCGTCGATAATATAGGTAGTCAATCTCAAGATGGCATTTGATACGTCTAAGCCTATATTACGCATCTTAGAAAAATCATCCGTTCTGTTCACCGGTAGATTTGGAATCAGTATTTTACTTTTGTACGTACGAATTTACTTTTTAATATTCATGTCGATGTATAAAACGAGTTTTGTGTTTTTAAATCAATTTTAAAATCCAAAAAATAAAAAAAATAAAATAGAAAATAATTTCGTATTGGATTTTGTACCCTGAAGATGATTCATGGAATTATATAAAAGTAAGTACCACGATAGAATATAAATAACACATAATTCTAGAAATTTAATGCGGTTTGCATGTACGTGTTCATGCTGTGATAGCTGGCATTTACCGACTATTACACTATGCGTACATTATACAACAATGACGTGTACGCGTACACATAATATATTGAAAATACAAATCATACGGTAGGCATGGTATATAAAGTGTGGTTTTGTTGTATCATCAGAGTTAATCGAGCGGTAACCTGCCACTGCGATAATTGAGATGAATATTCGACATACATTTTGTGGCGCATTCGGTGTAAGTTTATTTTCTCTACAAATACAGGCAGTAATACAGAAAACCTATTATTCTATATACCACGTGTTTACTCGATTTTTTTAGTTAAGGCATTAATGGAGTCGAATATTTTTTTATATTCCGATTAACTACAAGTCTTACGATAATTGTCTCATTTGTGTCGTTTTACGATTATACCGTTTGATATTGGATTTTACGTTGAAATTCGTAATCTTACTAAATTCGAAGTCAATATCTGTCATCGTTCGGCGCATGTAATTTGATCAAACATTTTATTTTAGTTTTTCTCTGTCGTTATTCATTTACAGACTATTGTCGAAGAACCTTATTTTATTTTTTTCTGTTTGAATTGAGAATTGGGAGGGAACTGTGCTAACAATGTTTTCGCCCACTGTCGTAGTACCTATATCTTAACAGATACTTATGGTACGATATAAACGGTTCAAGTAGTATAAGATACGTAATGCTGCGTTTTGCACGTTTAGATGAAAAGTTTGCTGCGTGTTCGAATACGATTATTACCCATACCATTTTTCGCATCGTGAAAGTAACGCTTACGCAGGGTAACTCAAAGTGAAAATAATAAATAGCTCAAACTCACCTTGAAATTGCTTTAGTAGTATGCTGGCCTTCCTCTCGTTGTTATAGAACCTCACCGGACCCTGGTGTAAATCGTATTTTTGAAATTATTCGTTTTCTAAGTTCACGCACACGCGTTAGCTTGGAGGAAATATATATTACCGTTACACCTTCGAAGCTAGTATCCTTGAGCGCGTCTAAAAAGAGATCCTCCCACTCGCGGTCTCTGTATTGAAAGTCCGCGATGGTCCTGTTCAGCGTGCCTTTGTCGTGCGACGATTGATGCACCTTACGGGCTACTTCTTGTATAGCCAAAGCCGCCGTCCACACACCGTCGTACGTGTACCCGTGAAACCGCGAGTATTCTTCTCCGCGTCTCATGTCGTATTCTTGTTGGTACTCTTTGGAAGTCTGTGAACATGGAATGCAGCAATTTATTATTCATTATTTCAATCAACCCGTGCCCGTTGCATTCCTCCTAAGAACAACTCGATAACCTATCAATTTTCAGTAAAATGATCCGCCATTACTCATTCTTTGTTTGTTTTTACGGTAAACACTATACATTTTATTTTATCAATTTGTTTTTCTCACCTACGTAAAACATCCCAAAACGTGACAACGTAGAAATTCGACATTTTTCAATAGTTTTAACGAAATTCAAGTGTAATCATACACATAATGTATATTGATTTCGTAATTCTTTACGCAGCTTATTATAATATTTTATTGTTTAAATTTCAAAATTTAAAATTTCAAAACAATTATTGATTTTATATTTGAATCCTAAAATAAATAAATAATTATTTTTTATGTTGAAATATGTTAATTACATAACTTATTATCTTATTATAAAACACAATAAAGAATAACTGAATTTGAGTTTGAATCAAAGAAATAATATGGTTGTTATTTACATTTATTTTGTTTCTGCTTACATTTTATTATTCAATATATTTAAAAGTGTTAATTATCAATAAATATATTTTAATTTTATTTACATTACAACTTATAGTTTATCTAAAATCCGAGTACTTCTCTTATTGAAATAAAAAATGCAACCACTCCAACAATAATTGAAAACATTACGTAGGTGAATTTTAAATAACTATAATAAGATGATCATCTTACAATAAATAACCTATGGTAGTGAGTATATCAAAACGTTACCTTAAATCTAAATATATTCATTTTTGTAATTTTACTTAATTATAAGCAATACAAAGACAGTAATTTTTATTATATTTATTACTTATTCTATGAAAAAATTCCACTTTTGAGTATTAAAGCACTCCTCAAAATCTTTCAAAATCATTTGTATACATATAAAAAAAAAGAAATTAATGAAAATGAATCGTGTCACATTTTCTTTGTGTTTCACTTTCAGTTATTTTATATGACTACTGACAACAATATACCATTCTGAAACAAGTCACCATTAACTGTCTTTGTACTCGTATTGTTAAGAAACATGTAATGTTTTGTTTGTTGGAGAAAATCAAAACATACTTCGACTCAACACTAATGTTACGTTTTGTTAGGTCATTTTATGCCAAAAATCCCATTCACCAGCAACTTGGTTATAACACATGGTAATGCAACTTTGATACACTGTAAAAATTACACAATGCCAGTAAGTTCTGGGCCGGCTAATAAAAATAAATCGACCGCAGTACGAGTGAATGTATATCATTGTATGATAAATATTTATGAAACCGTAAATAATTTTAACACATAAACTATTCAACTTCACCGCCACTTGAATTTATTTCATATAGTGTAACGTATAGATCAACATACAAGTATGACGCATTGATTCATCACGGAGTTTGCTGGTATACTTAAATGTGTCATGTTCCCTCGAAATATTCAAAAAGGTTTTTAAAATTTAAAACAATATAAAATATTATTTTGGCTAGTTATTATCAGAAAAATTTGGTATATTGGTTTTGTTTGACATTCGCGTGTGCACATCAATACGTTTATACTCAATGGAAAAAATAAAACAATATATTTCAAATCAGTTATTTCCCCAAAATTGATCCTCTGACAAAATGGGAAATTATTTTTTATACTCACTTATACGTAAACGAAGCGAGTGTAAAATGAGATTGAAGTTATGTCGACAAAGATGAGATAAATAAAAAATTGCTATTTTACAATAACACAACATTTCTCAAAAAGGAAAATCCCAATTGATTGTCAACGTCGTGCGTCACAGAGTAAAATAACATTTTATTTGAAATTACTATCGAATAAAGAAAAAAAAAAAGGTTCTGTCAATGGGACCGTAATATACCTATTCAAGGATTTATTTAATTAAGTAGGTATTTATTAAATATTATAATTAAATAAGAAATAGATTAGATATAATATTACAATTCGTGAGTTTCCGTTAGGGTTGGGCTATTTTTAATTACAGTAATTTAATTACTGAAGTAATTTGTAATTGGTATTTGCATATATATTTTTGAAGTAATTTTTAATTTGTAATTAACTACTTAAAATATGTGTAATTAGTAATTAAAAATGACTGAAATTACTTTTTTTTTTATAATAAAAAAATGAAATCAACTGGAACTTCGAAATTTCACTAATAATAAAAGACAAGTAGAGGACAAATTAATTACTTCTATTATTATAATCTTAATTATTTTTTTATTATTATTGTTTTATTTCTGGTAAAATTCGATTAAATTCAAATTTTCGGCTTCAACATTCATATTATATGAGTTTTATATTATCATTTAACTCAAAACTTTTTAATACTAAAATCAAAATAATAAATAACACATTGTCTTATTAGAAAATACATAAAGATAATTTTGATAAATTTGAAAATCATTTAAAATCACAACAACATCACAGATGACAAAGAAATTTTTTAAATTTGTATGATTCTGAAGTTCGTTTGTTGGTATTTCTCAAAATATGTTATTAAATTACAACTAATACAATATATAAAGATACAAATATAACGCTACAATGCTAAGATAATCCAGTTATTAAACAATTATTTATTTGAAAAAATATAGTTCTTTGTTCTTCAGCCTCAGTAAAAATATTTTTTGCTGATTTTATTATGGCATTACTAGTTTAAGGCTAATCGAATCTGAAAAGCATTTTTTTATGAAAAATTATAACTATCGTAAATAACGTTATACCAAATCAACATATATGTTATTTGCTTACATATTATAATATTTTATTTTTTTATGGTGCATAAAATATAATTTAGACTGTTAGAACTTGTTAGATGAGCTCATATTTGTCATCATTTTAGAAAAACATATAAACATGGAAATGTAGTCGTTCATCGTGTATAAATGAAAAGTACGAATTTGTACATAACGCATATGGTAGTAGAAGAATACGGTACAGTTTTTGAAATTACCTCGTCAGCCATAACATATTATAGTCATAACGTACTTTATTTCACTAATTTATATATCAATATCATTATTGTGTGCAGTAAATACAGTAGATATCATCGAACACCATTTGAAATACAGGGCGAACGAACGCAAATATTATGAGTATGGTGAACTAACAACATTTTTCGGAGGTTTTGGAAAATAAATGCTTTTGTTAGAAAATACTAATGAAAACTAAAAGTACGTCTAATAGTTCTAACATGAAGTAAAAAAAAAAAAAATTAACAAATTTATTTTATGTAAAACAAAAAAAAAAAATACGATTTTTAAAATGCACATATTTCAATTACTTTACATTTTAAATTAACATTTTAGAATCAATGATTAATGAACCGAAAATTCTTAGTTTATCATTTAAATAAGCAAACTACACTTAGGTTATAGTTTAATAATTCTAAAATATTTTGAATACATTCATAAAATAATGAATAAACTTAGATTAGTCATAAAATTATAAAAATTAAATAAGAATTACATAAAATAAGTACATTGTAAGTACTGAGTACTTAGTACTCGTAAATTAGTATATATATATATATGTACAAAACTTGTAAACTATTTAATAGTTTATATATAGAAATGATTAAATTAGTAAATTAACAAACAAATGCTTATCCTGGAGGCCTAAAATTTTACTGCATGGTGAAATTAGTATATCTAGTCTCGAATTTTTACGCCCCGTATAAGATTCAGCAAGACCTTTTCGTTCAATGTTTTCAACGAGAATCCTTTTTTAGAACGATTCAATGCTTAATTGATATGAAATATGTTCATGGGTCTCGTATATAAAGTTTTTAAAATTGGTCCGTGTTTTCATCATATCGTGTATTATGTAAAAACCGATTGATGTATATAATGAGCATTAATAATAATAATACTAAAAAATTAATGAGAATAAAACTACTCGCATTCGGTAGACACGTGCTTAAACGTCGCTTAAACATTGCTTGAAACGAAACATTCAACTCGATGCGCACGAAACGGGAACGTTTTTTGTTTTTTATCCACGGTATTATTTCACACTACATGTGATTTATTTGAATAATATCCACGAAGGCGCAAGAGTTGTATAGAGGAAATAAGCAATTCGTGTGGAGCACTGTACGAAACATATCTGTACATATAAAATATTTCATCGCGATGTTGGGCATTGAGGATCTCGTCGTCGTCGTCATCGGGGCCGCATAACGGTGTACACACCTGGCGAGGGGGAGGTGTCCGGAATGCAATACACATTTCTCACAGGCAATGTCTGCATTTTTTCTGTTGAAATATGCCATATACGCAATACACGTGATAAACGAATCTTGCCCCGGTACGTTTTCTGCTTAACATAATATTTTATTATTATAATTGTCACTGCCCCGTCCACCCGGAGAACTCCGCGCTAACAGCCGACGCATCGCGAACACACCGGAAACAATAGAAATATTTCGTGCATGGTTATGCGGTGACATATCTGCAGTGGGTACGACGACGACTTCGGGGCGCCCGTATCTATTACCGTTGAAAAATCGAATGACGCAATCGTTAAACATATTATAATTACTTATTTTACCAACAGAAATATGCGTATACCATACTTGCTGATCATAAAACTATAAAATTCTATAAATTTAAAATATTATACTACTCAATGAACATTTGTCTTATGGACGATAATACCTTTAGTCAAATGTTTATGTTTTTTTTTTTCAATTTCATTAATTTTAACAAATTCAAATAAAATCTTTTAACACGAAATTTAAATCTTGAAAATATGGTTTATAATTTATTTTGTTAGTTTTAGATATTGAATGGGTAATTAAAATCAATTTAAGAATATTTTAATTTATTTAAAATAGTATACAAATTCCAATCGTTTTGTATAGTTATTATTTGTCAGAGTGATAAACTTAATATTTTACGGATATCAGACATCTTGTTTACTCACCAAACAGTACCCTATCCAAACATAAAAGCAATAAACGATAAACGATAAAAATTAAAAATTATTTTTTTTAATTTTCTATATTCAGAATTGACAATTATATATACCTAAGTTAATTGATATAAAAAGTTAATCGTTCTTATTGATGTCTTTGAATCAACATTTAATATAATCTTATTCTTGGAACCTAAAAAAAAAATTCAGTATTTGTATGATATATTATCAAAATATGTTTTTTTTTTTTTTTATTAATCTTAGATTATTAATATCAAAGCATTCTATTTCAGTACGATATAATTATACATTTATTATACTTTTGAAGTTGATACCTAAAGTATAGGTATATAATATCGTATAGCAATTCTCATTTGTCTATCATGTTAATTGTAAACTGTTTTACACGAAAATCTATTACACATAATAAATGTTCTTAAAACACAATAAGCATTTAATAGTACAACAAGTTAAAGAAATTTTTTTTTAATGCAATAAATAAATGTTTTTTTTTTACAGATAGACATATAATTAAAAATTGATTGATTTTTGAGAAATATGAAATATATATAGAATTTATAAATAAATTATAACAACCGTATATTCGAGATAAAGGTCAAAGTTGACATGACTCTACATGCCAATGTCATTTCTATTTTTCTGGAAATAATCAAATATTGATGCAAGTCAATTTAAATATTAAACCTGACGATTTTTTTTTCGAAATTGAAATATTCTCGTTTTATAAACGGTTTTAACATTTTATCATGCACATGAAATATCCAAGACTCTTAATCGAGTTTCTCATACATAATGTGAGAATTAACTATAGGTCGGGTGATAAATATTTAATCAAAAACCGTAAACCTACTTAAAAAAAGATACGCGATCGTCGTGACAGTCCACTAGTACATTATTATATCCGGTAACCATTGGAACAATGCAAATTTTCAAAATCGGTGCGCTACCGCACAGCATCTACGCGGTGGCGTATAATATGCAAATCAATTATAGTTAATATGTTTTCTCCGATTTCGAATGCCTATCGATACGATTCGAATACCGTTTTGAAACAAATACGTAATACTCCGGACTTCAGGGTGAGGGGATTTCGGGATCTGTTGAAGACGTGCGCACATCAGTCAAAGTCGTTATTTACATTGTTGAGGCTGTGTCGAAACGGTACAGGGCGATCCGGCACGGGGAAGCCGTGGGGTGAATATAATTTCCTCGGTCGTTAGCATCGCGTTCGCTTTCAACCGGCGCACCCCGAAATAAGGCAAACTTTGCGCGCCGCAGTCCTCGAACATGGCTCACACGCCCGTCGACGTCCATTCCGGTCGGTTTGCACCGCGTGCACGCGTTATAGGTATTTAATTTTTTATTATTTATTTTCTATATTTCCGCCATCGATTTCTTCGTACTTCGTTTTTCCGAGGCACGGGACGAGCGACGAAGCCGCTACTTCCGAACCGTCGTCGGCGGAGGTGGGCTCAGTGTGCACGCGCACACATGACGCGGCGACGAGGAGTTGATTGCACGGAGAGTTCTACGAAATGTTAATACCGTTTGCGTGCGTTACTTTTACGCCGCACCAGGAGTCGCGTAGACAACGGATTTCTGCGTGCCACGGGCCATCGAGTCGTTGGTTTTTCACCGCGGCACACGAAAACGAGAATTTCTAAAAGAAGTTCTAATTTTACCGAGAAGCGATAATAACGATAGAATTACGTACAAGCGTACGCGCGCGCGCGCGTAACGTTATCTGTGTACGAACAGCGAAACGTTTTCGTCGACCGTCCGTCGTACCGTGCCCGCTACACGCGCGCGCGACTGCGAACACGAAAACGGCCGTAAACGCGTTCAACGGGCAGCGGTCGAAATCAAAATAATCGCGTTGTTCATCACCGTGTGTCTCCGTCGTGCCGCACGGCGTAACGTATATCTATGGATGAACTTTTACAGCTTCGTTTTGCGATCGAGAGTCCGCGAACGGGTGCGAGTCCGGTGCAATCGGATCGAGACGAACGGCGACGCGACGCGCGTACCGCGTTACTCCGGAAAACGTTAAAGGCATATTATTAATCGAGATCTGAACCGCCGCGATAGAACACGTCAGCCCCCGATTAAGGATTTAATGATGGATTCGTTTCGGGGTCGGTTCGGCGTCGTAAAATATAACGCGGTACGTCCATCAACCGGCCCGACTTTACCACGGATGTGTGACCGCTGACCACGTGTGTGTTTCGCCTGTTCCGTCGTAAGTTACGCTCCAATGGGGCCGGCCTGAATGTTATAATTAATCGTAATTTTAGATACCGTATCGATTTATTTGTATGCGTGATGTTGTTTTAGAAACTAAAACATGGTTTGTAAAAGATCAACTATAACAAGGACAATCCGTATAACTTAAAACATTAATTGGTAATGATATTATTATTTTTTTTTTATTTACTTGATATCCAACATAGGCGATTTATCATGCTGTTGTTGGAAGTGGATACTATTTAATCATCTTAAGCAATTAACTGATTTGTCTAACTAGTTTAGAAAATTTACATTGGATAAAAGATGGTTAGGTAAACGATTGTCTATCACAAAAATGAGATACATTTTTAGAATATGTACGTCATTTTTATTTTTACGTTACTTATTTTTGTGAATCTATAATAAATTAAAGTAAAATTTACAAAAATAATTCATAACTTATAAAACATATAAAATATTTCAAAACACACACACACGTATCTTATAATATATTATAAGTAAATTGTATTTTAAGTCAGATATTTATAATATGTACACGTGCAATATGTTAATTTTGCGAAAAGCAATATTATTTTTTTTTTCACTTAATTTCAAATTACGTAAAATTACTGACTTCTTATTCGCCAAACAAATTTCATATCTTAAATAAAAATCAATGATGTATTCCGCATATTTTTATATACATATATTTCATATTTCATTATATGGCTGATTTAGTGTAAGACAAAATGGTTTTTTTAGCCTCTTTCTTTTTTTTAACATAACTGTTCATTTTTTGGTTTACTTGTTTTCTATTATATTATATATTTTCCTTTAGTACACTTGATTAAACACTGACTTGTCGTGTATTTGCAATATATAATGAAAACGTATTGAACATATTATTTTATAATTGTTAAAGTTGTATGATAAAGTAGATAAGGGTAATTGATTTGTAATATAAAATAATTTTGATAATATTTTTTTTAGTATAAAGAAAACATAAAAGAAGATATTTAATTAAATTTAAAAATTTAAAAAAATAACTGTTAGTTCACATAGCTATTACACATATTTAATACTAGATATTGTATTACATATATTTATATAATGTATTACCTTTTTTTATTTAGTTTCGTTTATATTGAATCGAGTTTTTTAACCTAATTTTATAATAAACATATAACGAGATCTAATTTGTTTAAGAAACGTATAATTTATGAATAATGATTAATATTTTTATTTTTTATTTTTCAACATTTTTATTAAGCTCTATCTTTTCAATTAGAATAATAAGTTTGAGTGATTAAAATAATAAATAATGTTATTGGAAAATTACAATGAGAAGAGTCCTTCCAGTGGAGGTATTTAAATATTAATTAATAAGATAACGGTACTCATAAACTAACTGTAATAATACAATAAATAAATAGTTATCCCAAAGTAAAAGTAATAATAATAATAGTAGTAGTATGAGTTGAAAGTGATATAATTTTTTATATATATATATCCGATAAGCAGATCATGACTCCCTGTTTTTTTACCTTTAATTTGGGACTTTCGAGAATAGTTGCAGATAATAATTGGGTGATAAGAGGGTTAGAAGAGTGAGTTAGCTTGTAATTGAATAGTAAAGCTTCAACAGATAAGCTAGTGTGATGAAAAGCTTAGGTATACAACTATTCTTGCTAATGGAGATCAGTTTTTTTTTTTTCATTAAATAATTAGTTATAAATGGTAAATTGATAAATTTGAATAGAAAATCGTCTTATCGGTATTTGTTTTATATTTAATTTAGGTTATATTACCAATGAGTAATCATAGACAATATGCTAGTTGATATTCAGAACATAGTTATCTTTTAACTACGATGTAAAATAATTTAATATTCTACGATAAAAAATACTTAAAACTAAATGTAAAGTTAGGAATTTAAGATTCTATTCGTTTAATATTTTTAACAGAAGTTTAGTTGATAGTTCTTAAGAAAGAGTTTTAATACACATTGATTTTTAATGGTTTTTATTAATTCGGAACAAACAATCTTTGTTGTGTATAACTTATGTTACTTTGCAAAATGCAAAAGAATTATTTTAATTGTATTCTGAATGAATTTTATTTTGTATACTCTCAACATGCACACAAAAACTTACAATAGGTACAATATTTTAATAAATTATCTTGATAAGTATTGTTTTTTTTAAAAAATCTAGATAAATGTAGCGGAAGATAATTTTGAGATCAACAGTTTTTAAATATTTTATATCAGTGACCTAACCACCATAATTTTACCTAGGAATGATCACTAATGATACGATTTTTTCTCTTTTGGTAAAAAAAATTAATAGTGTACAACTTACTATTCCTGAAACAGTGATTTCTCCTGTAGTGGACAAAGGTAAGTAATCTGTGAGTATGCATCCGTCCAACGCTGCGCTTAAGTGTTGCACAGGACAGGGCGCTCTCATTTCATTCCACCACGTCGGCCCGTAAGTTCCCATTATAAGCCATTGGTATTTTCCACCGAACATACCGACCCTAGAAAATTAGAAAGACGGTTCATTGAAATTGACGGTTTTTAATTTCGCAAGAGACCGATTTCTTGAGTTTTTAATAACGATTTGTGTGTCGGCTGACCTGTAAGCTTCGCAAAACACTTTTCTCGCCCAAGTTTCATTGAAATTGCCCAGAATAATCCGGATGTCTTTCTCTTGTAGCTTTTTGATTGGCAGAGATACATCTCCAGCAATGTTTTGCGTGTCGTCCACAACGAAATTGTCCTTCTCTAGCATCGCTACTAGTTGATTATGTGCCTGCAAAAATAAACCGAAAACCAAAGCGATTAAACAGTTGAAAATCAGTAACTTAGAAAAAAAAATGTTATTGTAAGGAATTACAAATAAGTATTTTACACGAAGTAACGCATTACAATTGCAGTTGTTATTTTTATCCTAATTATGTGAACATTTTACGTTTCATCACTCCTATGTTTAATAAGGAAATATAACAATTTATTTCTTTTTGTAAGCCTATTAGTTTATATTGATAAAATAATATCATACATGGATTCATATTAATCGAATGATAATCTAATAACTGCCTATATTAATCTACTAATCATTACATATTTAACTAAACACTGTGTTTTTGAGATACAATTGATGAAATAGAGACGAATAATTTTGATTATAATTACCAACGGTAAAGTAATAAAATGTAATGGCATTAATTTTCACGATTTAATTGCAGTTGAAATTTTTATGATTAACAGATTTGTTAACTGTATTTAACATTGATAGCACGTCAAAAATTATGTTCGAATAACGTTAAATTCATTAAATTTAAAGTCACATTAATAAAGAAACTAAATGTGACACTATAGAATCGATGTTATTACAAATTTTAAATGTAAAATAAGCTGTATATATCAAAATAAGAAATTAAAAATAGATGTAAGATTTTCATTACGCTATTGTCAAGTTTTATTAAATAAAATATTAGTGACGTAATATTTTAAGAAAACGGTCAAACTGAATTTAAACATAATTAAAAAAATTATTTAAAATAAGTGAGGGTATTTTCGACAAATTATTTTTAATACAAATTAAGATTGTTTAAAATTGAAGACACAGAAATGCAATATAAATATACATATATATATATATATATAAGAATCGAATAATTTAATTATGATTATAATAATTAATTACCCAGTAGTTAAAACTTGAAACATTATGGAAGAATACAAATAAATGATATTATTTGAGCACTTCCAAAAATAGTAATTAGATAACAAAGCATTGTAAAAGCAAGACATTTTTAGCTTTGTGTGAAATATTAAGATGAGTACTACTTTTATTTAAAATATAAATATATATTATTGTTTTTTAACTAATTAATTCATATTAATTTGTATAAATGGCCATGAAAAAATAGTAATGAATGACTGATGTTAAGTATCTCAAATGTAATATTTTGAAAACTTTTATTTAGAAAAAGGGTTTGAAGTTAAATTAAATCACAATTTAGAATAAAAATAATTTACAGTTACATCACCTAAAATAATTTGCATTTGAACACTTTATGAAAATTTTGAACAGTTTTTATTAGGTTTCCTTATTAGTAACTTTTATTCTTGATCATATTATTTTATGGATGAAAATGTAGAACATTTATTTATTCAAGCATATGTCGAAGCTATTTATTTGTATATTATAATTGTGTGTATGCAAGTGTATTGTTATCAAACAATCTCATGATATGTTATAAACAGCATGAAATCAAGAAAACAGTATAAAAATATTTTTATTAAAAATCGAGTGTTATATTTTTTTTATATTATTATATATATAATACAATAATAAAAAAAAAAAAAAAACAAAATATTTATAGACCATTATTTATTTATTATTTGTTTTTTCGTATATAGTATATTCCTATAAAATGTATATATATTTAAATAACTTCTGATCTTTAAAATTAATCTAAAAAAATGTATTATAATTTATAATGGTTTTTAAATAATATTATTGTTTTTTTAAATTTTGTCATAGGTAATTTTTATAATTTTAAAATATACAGAATTTTATAAAAATCTGTATATTGAGCATAGATAATGAAGATAAATTTTGATTTTGAGTATATCAATGTGCTGATTATAAAATTACATAATAAAAATACATAAACAATGTAATAAAATGTCCTTCATTTATGTTGTATATATATTATTATTTTATGACATTTTCAACACTATCTCGTGATTTCTTTTATATAAAAAAATACATGAATTTTTACAAGTGAATACTTATTAATCAACAAAGCTTTTTGTAATTTATGAATTCAACAAATAAATAAAAATATTAATTTTATCATAAATAATTATTCTTCATGAATTATCGTAACATCTTGAAACCTACAACTTTAAAAATATATATGTATATAAAGTTTTTTAAATCATTTATTTTACCACGCAAAATATTAAAACTATATTGTTTAAAAGATTAATTTATATTTTGATAATATTTGAATCATTTGCATTCATTTTGTTCAAATTATCATGGTAAATTATCATCCAAGTTATTATTATACACTTTTTATCATACTTGATATAAATTGAATATTATAAGGTGTACGCAAATTGCATTAATTATCTCAAGCTACTTAATAGTTTTCCACAATATTCAAAATGTATGCAAAGTAACTGTATGTTAATCTGATGCTTGATGGAACAAATGCAGAATTTTAATGGGAGTTTAAATTTTTTATGCATTAAAATGCCTCAAGGTTTACTTGATTGTATTTTAGAGATAGGTATTCATTTTGTTTTATTAATCCTTGCTAACCCAGGCCATTGAATGTTAGATAATTTTAGTATGATGTTACAGTATCTTTGGGTGCATTTGTAAATTGTTGTGTTTTGTAGGGTTTTTTTTCGAAGCCATGATTGTCCTTAGAAACATTTTATAAACATACAACATAGTAACCAATAAAACTAAGGACATATTTTCATATAATTGATTTGGTTCAGAGTAACTCATCATATAATTGAAATTATGAGAGCAAAGGTGGCCAAACCAATCAAATCATTCCTCCAATCTTAACTATTTGAAAATTCACTTATCAACTCTTGATACAATAAAACCAATAATTATACTTATAAAAAAATAGCATATTTTTGCGGAAAAAAAATCATCGAGAATTCAAGTAACAAAAAAATCCAATATTACACCAATGTAACATGTAACACAATAGTTAGTCAAACTACTTTTGTTCTCATAACTTTAATATACATTTTATATTTCCAGAATATATCCGTTTATTAATTTATAATGATAATAGGTACATAAAAAAATTGTATGATAATTGTACATACAATTTTTTTTTAATTATAAATGATTTATGATTTTATTATTTTTTTCATTTTTCGTCGATGTGTACAAATTTGTTTGAAAAATATTAGTCTATAAAATGGCTTTTTTATTTAAATAAGAAAACAATTGAATGAAACCGAGATTTATTACATCTCAAAAATTGATATTTTCACTAAAGGCTTAACGATGGTAAACATATAGGATAGAGATAATTGTATTATGACGATGTTTGAAAAATGTTGTAACCGAAGAATGTTATTGTTAAACTAATTGTTTTTCCTTTCAATGCACAAGAAAATAACTTATTAAGGTACTAGAGTTAACTGTAGAGTGAAATGATTAGAACAACTATTCTGGTCCATTTGTTTACGTTTACGAGCGGGTGAGAATTGGAAAGGGGTATAGTGAGTTTTACCTTAGATTTGAGAGTATTTGAGTGATTGTTTTTATGACGCATGGTAATATAATTGATAATTGGACAGCCTTTGAAATTGGCTGTAAGAGCATCTTGGAAAAGTACGCATTTGGCTGAACTGCTTTTATTTTTGAAGCAGTCTTCTGTAAGTTGATTCTCCCTACATTCGATGCAGTGAGACTCTTGATTACAGTAATTACTTGTATTCCCGGAAGGCTGGCACTGGTGACATTATGGAGTCGCTCTTAGTTTTGTTTGGTTTTTAAACTTAAACAATTTTGTTATTTTAACATAATTTAAAATATTTTAAACACTGAAAGTTGGTTTTGCAATTTTATAAATAGGAACTGATGAAACTAATTTAAACAGTTAAGGAATAAGTTTTAATTATATTGTAATATTTATCCCAGAATGTAAATAATTTTTTTACTATAAATTATTCAAAATATCTTAATAATGGACAGTGTTTTATGCGTTATTTAAGTTATTTATTTATTAGATTTATTTAAAGAACAAAAAATATCAACGTTAATCATTTAAGTATTTGAAAAATATTAAAATTCTACTACATACTACCTATTTGTATTATTGCGGATCTATAAATTAACCAAAGGTTAAATTACTTTTAAATTACCTATAATATTTATTTTATATAAAAAAATAATAACGAACAAAAATAAATTATAAAATCATAAAAAAATATGTATATAATATTATATATAGTTGTATAATACTATTTGTAAATTTTATAATTTAAAAAATTATGTATATATTATGTATATTTTATGGTGGTTAGCTGTAAAATAGTTTTAAGAAATTGGCTTATATAAAGATTTTATATATAATTATTTAAATAACAAAAAAAAAAAAAAAGAAAAGATTTTCAAGGATTGTTAAATAGGTAATAAAGATTTTTTTGGAACATAAAAATTAGTTTCTAATTAATATATTTTAAATAACTAAATATAAAAATAAACAAGTAGTCTAAAAATACGTTTTTATACACTTAATACACTTTTTATGGCCGTAGACTTATCAATTATCTATACATACGTATTGTTGATACTAATTAAGATATATTATATACATACTACCCTGTATTAAAAAATAATTAAAATATGGAATCACAAACCAGATACAGAAAATAGGTACCAAGTTATTGAAAAATTACGGTATTTATATTAATTTAGAATTTTACATACAAATATATACTAAATAACATAATTTTTGAATTAAATATGAAACCATAGGTTGTTTGAATTATGTACGTTTAAAAAATTCCGTAAAATGGGTTTTCCTTATTTATTTTAAATATTTTTAATATACTGTATATTGTATTGTGTATAACTTGTACATTTTAAATTGTATTTTTTTTTTTTTTTAAATCCTGGAGTAGAAATTTCAATATTTATCTTTAATATTTAGTTTAATGCATTTCTATAAATGTAAATAATTTGTTATAAATGTTATTTATATTCAAAGCTTTTACAAATTAATAATTACTGTAACAAGATATAACAGAATAAACATTTTGAATAATTTCACGTAGGATGAAAAATACTATGCACATTAAATAACATCATCAATTCAAGTTATAATTACAGGTAGTATCAAGCATCTCGTATTCTCGTGTCTCAAATTAGGTGCATAACATATCGGATAAACTATCGTTATAAAATTCTGTGGGTTTTCTACGAAAAACTTACTGGCAATAATAATACGTAACATAAATAAGACAAATTTTCAATTGACAAACTATATTCGTACTAAAGTACAATTATAACCGACAAATACGAGTATTGTTTGATATACTATTGTTGAAAAACGAAACAAAGAGTTTGCGATATGATAATCACTAGTGAGTGTTACATAAGCCAAAATTTTAAAGATTTGAAGGTTTATATACGATCGAGTGTGATTAAAAAAAATTGATCATATTAATTTTGAGTTAAAATTAAATAGTAAAATAAAAATCTTTCTTTTAATAGATATTAATGAAAAAATGTAATTGGCAAGTCTTAACGTTTCGTAGATTGATTTATAACAAGTCAGTAAATCTGTAGTGTCCATATTTATGTATTGCTCTATTGAAGATTTTGATAAAATCAGCAAGAAATTAAAATTATTAAAATTTGAGTACAAATAGGATACGAAGTTACAAAAATTTGAATACTAGTTGAAATTTAAGATCTTAATTGCTCCGACTCCGGTAATTGTTCTCAATTTGTATAAAATATATGATACGGACGATGAAACAAGTGTGGATATTGAAATAAAACAAGGACTTCAAGGAGGGTTCGTGTTTTTATTAGATAAAGTTTGATGCCTTCATATACTTAACGGATATTGCTGTGAGTAATATAAATCTGATCAGACGATTCAACTCAGTATTGGCACGAGTATTTGCTTATAACGAACTAGTATTTTATGTAAAATATATATATGTAAAATATATATATGTAAAATATATATAAATATATATTTGTTGGAATTACACAATGTTTTGTTTATTGATTATACTCGAATGTAATTATTTTTTTAATTAAAAAATATCTGTAAATGATTCTATACGTTTGGAAAAACTAAATTTCATAAAATGTATCGATACATTTTCAGTTAATGTTCAGATCTGTAATAATTTAAAACAAAATACGATTAATCTGATACATACTTGTTCGAGTATTTATACATATATTTATTTCTGCATGTCATCGTTATCTCCAATAGAGTATCAACATCAATGATTTGTATTGTATTTAAGTGGATGTTATAACAAATTACTGAAATGAAATAATTAAAATATTTCTTAACTTTCTAATGTTTGATAGATACAATAAAAATAAATCATTCATATTTTTAAGTTAATTGAAAAACTATGTCAATAAAGAAACTATAACAATTTCATATTATTCTTAGGAGAAGGAACATCATAGTTTTAAATGGCAATAAACAATCAAGGGAAAGGAATTATGATAATATACAAAAATTGTATCAGTTGTTTTCATAATAAGTTATCATTATTATAATACATTTTACATAGAATCCGTATATAAAACAAACTATTCACTATTATTTTTTTTTCGTTTAAACAAAACTACACCTGAGACTAACTTTATATTATCTTGAACTCGTTTATGGTCATATTTTTTTCTTAGGAATATTAGATAGGTTGGGAAATAAGGGAGAAAGAAAACTTTTTATAACTTATTACAACTGTTCTTATAACCGTTTGTTGGTTAAATTAATAAATCATTTTACGAAAACTTTTCTTTTGGTTAGTTAGAAAAAAAAAAATTGCCATAATAACTATTATTCGTGTATAATTATGAACATGATTTAAAGTAACTCTTTACAAACATCCAGTATAATTAATAGAAATATTACGTGGTTTTTAGGTCAAGTTTGATCATCCATATGGGTACTTGTGATTGTAGGAGTAGCCTAAACTATACTTGCTGGATGAAGAATGATTAAACATAATATTATGTTGCTCTAAATAAACTAACTAATAAAACCATGCTCTTATTATAGTTTTAGTAAATACTTAAATTCAAAAAATAATAGACTAGTAAAAAGAGTTATACTAAAATTAATAAATTTAATTTATTTTAATAATAAAGTATAATTACCAAGTGTAAATAAGTTTTTAATTAATATTAAAAAACGTTAAAGAAGTATTATAATTTTAAAATTGTTATAATAATAACAATAATATTAATAATGTTTTTTTTAAATAACACCAATTTATTCATAAAAAAAAAAAAAAAAAAATGAAAAGAGAATGCCTATTCTTAGAAAATTGTTAAGTAGAGTTAAAAATTATTGTTTTTACTATATAATACAGAGTTTAATAAAACTATTACTAAATAATTGAAATAAATATATTGATTGATTTAAAACTGACTGAAAATTATCACGTAAACAATGTATTTTATTTTAGTTTAAAGAAAAACAGAAAAATCGATATCTAACGTAAAATTAAAAATTCCACTCATACAATATCAATACACACGGAAAAAAATATTTACCAAATAAATTTAGGTAACGTTAATGTAGTTATCCCAACTATAATTTAGTTGGGTTAAATAAAATTGTATACTCAGTTCTAACAAATAAATATAGTTGGATCATGTAGTAGTTTTACCAAAAATATATGGTTGATATGATTAAGTTTTAGCTGGTACAACATAACTAAATAGAGGGACGTACTAAAATCTCAAGTTGATTCGTGTTTAGTAGAATTTACTATTTAAATAGCTGTTGTACCTAAAAATATTGTTAATAATCGTAAGGCTTCGTTTTATCGACCAAATATATCAGTTGTAAGAGAAAATAAAACTATATATATAGGTACTAGTTTTATCGTGCGGCTTTATTTTAGCTTTATTAACCCATAGGTACCTATTTTTAGATAAGAGATTTTGGAAATTTAATATTCGTGGTAATTTCGTGTTTACTGCATGTTATCGGTTATTTTTATTTTCAAATTTATCATACTGTTTTTACTGCGTCCACGTGCATTATGGATGAATTTACTGTGAATATTTTAACTGATTGGGGATTTGCTGAACTGATTGAACAATTCAAAGGTAATTATGCATATTTTATTAATTTTATTATTTTATTTGCAAATTAGATAAGTAACTGATTCATAAAACATAGCTTGTATAGGTAGGTATATATATTTATTTATAACCAATGCGTTTAAGTAAATCTATAAATAAAAAATGTAAGTTAATTTTTCTTTATGATATATATTATAAACTATGACCTTTGAATTTAGAATTTGATGTATACTTTTCTCTTAAACGGTTTTAAAGTACTTAGTTTTTTAGAGCAGATAAAAAATCAAGTGGTTAAGGGAGAAGACAAGTTTTAACTTAACATAATGATTAATAAAAATGAAATCAGAATTAATAAGTATAAAATATGTGTTGGCTTACCTAATACCTACCTACTCTGTTTTTATTAAAAACTATCTGTGTTCAATCAGTGTTTTATAATTTGTAATAAACAAACTTTAGTTGATTAAAAACTTCTGAACAAAAATTTAAGTACATTACATATTAGAATGGTAATCAATTTAAGTATGACAAATTATGATTTTTTTTCTTATTATTCTGTAGATACATTATTTAAATTGCCTACAAATTATATTATAATTATTGATTTATGATGTATTGTTTTATGTAATTAAATTAATTAAGGAAACTATATTTGTATCATAGTAAATACCTACATAAATGTATAATAATACAATAAATCTTTTAATGTATCATCTTAAGTATCCCAATATCTACTTAGAAAAACTTTTTTTTAATTAACTAATGCATATTAAATTAATAATAAACAATGAAAAAATAACTAACATTACCTGCTGATAACAAAACAATATTATTTTAGAAGAAGAAATTGAGCAAAGTGCTTTTATGTCATTAACTGAATTAATGATTTAAGAACTTATACCAAAAGTTGGAAAAAGATCAAGGTTTTACGATAAATTTGTTAGTTTCAAAACAATTCATGTGAGTATAAAAATAATTATAAAAATATCTTTTATACTTTTAAAAGATTATACAAATATATTGTTCATAAAATATAATTTAATATATATTATCATTGATTATATATAATAACTATCTATAATCAATGATATTATACATACCTTCCTACCGTTTTTAATTTTTTATTATATTATTTTCTTAATATTTTTATCTGTTTATTCTATTGTGAACATTTTAACATTAATCGTTTATTTGGTAAACACATAATATATTTAAAATCAAGTTGTAAGGACCTGGTATATTTTATATTTCATTAATTAATCATATTAGCCCTGCTATAAATGTCCAGTAAAGTCAATCTAGTAGCACTTCTTCAGTTCCTCTTCGTAATGATAATTGTTTTATTGTTTATAAAACAATACAAATATACAAGTAGGATAAAAAATGATAATAAGCTAGGTATATTTATGTTTAACATAATATTGTATTTCATACATAATTTAATCTGTTAGGGAAATAAGACAAAAATTGTAGCTGCAGATCAAATTGAAATATTACCTCTGCCGTTGGAAGACAAAATTGGTGGATTACCTTTAAAGGTACGACTTATAATTGTAATAATATGACTGTACTTTTACGTTTAAGTGATGATCCCAATATTCTGCCAATTTTTGGTTTAATTTTAAATTTGTTTATTGCTCATGACATTGATGAAAGTCCATTTATAATATGTAATGTTTTTTATTGTCATTATTTTGATGAGCATTTTCAATCTTATAATGTAAGCTTAACTAAGGAATTAATGTGCTGCTCGATAAAAAATTTAGATTGTATAAGACCAACAATACATTGTATAACATCTAACAACTTATGTTTTATACCGAAGTAAAATGATAAGCATCATTATTTTTATTATTTATAAGATATATAAATATAATTCAATGTAAACTAATTATCTTATTTTTATTCTTGTTTTAATTATTATGTATAATAAATAATTTTATAATTAAATTGTGTTCATATTTATTTAATTATTACTGTATAATTTTAGTGAATTGGCTATAATTGTGTGGCTACATTTATTGAAATTAAATAATAAGTACAACTACTTAATTTGGTAGTATTTGATTTACAAAGATTTTTTAGTGTTTCACCTTACTAAAAAAAATGGTGAAATCAACTTATTATGCAGTAAAAGTAACTACTAAATGTAGTAACATTACCTATATTATTTGGTTAGAATGGCATGAATAAAGAGTTATCAACTAATTATGCAGTAAAAGTAACTACTTAATGTAGTAACATTACCTATATTATTTAGTTAGAATTGCATGATTAAATAGGTTTTTTAACTATAATGAATAGTTGCAAATTAACTAAATACTATTTAGTTGGGATAACTAAAACTTCTACCTATATGAGTATAGTATCTGGAACTAAAAATTTAGCTGTGCCATATGGAGCCAAGTTTATCAGTTAGACTGACTGTAATTATAGTTGGACCAACTAATTATTTTTTTCCGTGCAGTATGTATTGTGATCATTATTTTTGCCGTTTACTTTATGATTTTGTAACTTTGTGTAAAATTGGTCTAATTATTGTTCAATGTATGCAGTAGAGATATATTTATTATTTTTTTTTTTTCCATAATTTGATACACACAAAAATGTAAAAATACAAAATGTTTGTTATATGTTTGGTGTTTCTAATGAGATACTTAATTCGCTAAAATAAAAATACAAACTAGTAAAAAAATATTGAAATATATAATGTTAAATTACCATAATATCAAGATTTAAAAAATACAGGAAAGACATTATATATAATTTATCACTTGTATTAATCGTGGTGTATTCAATATTTAGTTTTTTTCATCAATAGTCAAAATTTAAAGTTATATTATTTATACAATGCTCATTTCGATATGACAGTAGAATTTAATAATAATAAAATACTAGTTTTTTGCACTTTTTGATTTTATTTTTTCTCACAAAATAATATTATTACCTTTTATATTAAACAAAATTGTGCATATATGTCCGATGGTACATTTTACAGTTCTATAAAGTATCAGCTTAACTAAGTTAGGTATCCGACTAGTATAAAGTGATTCTCAATCCGTCGTGTATTTTTTTTAGCAATTGCAAACTTTTTTTAGCAATTTTGATATATATTTACCGTTGAAAGAGAGTCGTATTGGAAATTGACAATTTCTTAAAAATATTACGTCAATTATTTGTTAAAATATTGAAATAAATATATTATTGTAATATGAGTTGTTGGTATAAACGTGTGAAAATTATTTTTTATTACAATATGAATTTATATAAATGTTCTAATATGAAATTAAAAACATATTATGTTACGTGAGAACAATTTTTATTAAACTCGGAAAAAAAATATTAAGATCTAACCGGGAAGATACGAGAAACTGACGTGCCACGTCAGTGCCGAGATTGGTTCTTCAACGCTCCACATTTGTGACAGGTTAGTATAAAAGATGATCGTAAGGGGAGTAAGATGTATCAACTTTGTAAAGGTCACTGAAGGAAGGTTGAGTTATAATCGAATTTTTTAAATAAAGTTGAAAACAATGACGAATCATCGAATCCAGAAAATTATTTGTAGCAAAGATCGATGAGCTGTGTATAATACATTTGATGAAAATCTTATCACTATTTCTAATAATTGTAACACGAGTGTGTGATATAGTTCAGAAATATTGTCATAAAATGAGTTTTAATTACAAAATAAATATCTGAAATAATTAGACTGTCACTATTGGATACAAAAGAAATATGAAAAAACAAAATTGAAGGAGTACAAATAACGTTTGTTATAGTTTGTTTTGATATTCGTTATTTATTGTATATTTTAAGTTATTCTGTGGTCATAAAAAAATTAACGTTCTTCACGTATAGAAAAATCATAGTCATTTTTAAAATAGAGCAATTTATTTTGTAGATGGTAAATCAATAATAATAAAATTGGCTAATCTGACGAAATGTTTGATCTATTAATAATGACTAACCGGTCTTAGAAAAACAAATTTTTTTTCAACTGAAATATAATGTTATATATAATGTTTAACTGAAACAAATAAACATAGTAAAATAATAATATAAAATAGAATAATATACACTAATTAGGAAAACTTAAGCATTTATTAAATATAAAAAAAAAAAAAAATCTCTGTGATTAAAACAAAAATGACTCGAACGACTTATCATATTTTGTTTTAATTTTTAATTTTTTCGATACGAGTATGTTGTATGAAATATTTACTTATGTTAAAATTGTCAAGTAGTTACATTTACGACTTGTCTAAAAAAAAAAAACCACAAATAACCAACAATACTTTATTTATAGCCGATATATATCTTGTTATATTCAGGATCTAAATAGTGTGTTTAACTATACTTCATCTAAATCATGCGAAACAAAAATTTAAAAATTTAAACACAATTTTCAAAGTATTTCTATTATTTTAATCAATATTGTATGCCGAATAGAAAAATAAAAATATCGTAAATGTTGTATAATAATGTTAGTTCAAATATGATTATGTAACACGCAATCGTCGGGAACTAAGTTACAATAATTTGTGTTAATAATATAGTATAAATTTATAAATATAAATACTAATTAATTCATAGTATATTTTATTATTTTTTTCAGGACGAAACAACAAATTAATTTTATCAAGGAATATTAATTTGCCTCCTATTTTTGTTATTATTATTTTATTACATTGCAACATAGAATATTATATTTAATTACATTTAAAAACAATTTTAAAAAATTGAAATAAATAAATATTCTATAAAATATAATAATAAAAATGTAATATAAAGTATAATAATAAAATAAATAAAAATATTTTTACGCTGAGTATGAAGTATAATCTATTTTTCAATCCAACAAAGTAATTTCATCAAATTAATTAAATCTAAACAGAATTTGTTTTTATTATTTAAAGAAAAACTGAATACTATTGAGTAACTACTTGTATTAATTAATTAAAATATAATGGAATTATAGCTTAACCTATATATTTTTTATTTTGCTTATTCTTGACATATATGTATATGCCTTTCTTTAGAAATTAATCCATTTTCACTATTTTTAAAATATTATGATGAATTTGATAGTTAATATATCGGAATTTTAAACTTCAACAAGGGATTCATAAAATATTTTAAAATTAGGAAAAAAGAGATTATTTTTAAACATTCTTAAATGCTATAGTTGGTATATTTATAATAATTGATAACTAAATGAAACGAAAAATGTTTTGGCTACATTATTTTTAAATTATTTGTTTGTGTGCAAGAATTCAACAAAAGTTATTGCGAAAAACTGATAAAAAGCTATATAAAACAGGATATTTTCGACATATTGGTTTTTGACCAAATAGAATTTTTTATTTTACCGTAACTCAAAAAATTATAATTTCAAACTTAAAATTTTTAATGAATGCTTTTATCACCGTTTTTGATAAGTGATATTATTTTCAAAAGCTATTTACAAAAAATTTAAATACTCATATTTCAATATCTTTTTATGAAAATATTGGTAATATATTTTTGATTTAACAAAAAGTCCTGAAAATGTAATATATCTATATAATCGATACAAATAATTTAAGTTAGCTATAAAAAAAAAATTACAATTACTTGATTGTTAAATTTTAACCACACTTGATCCTTTTGATACGAATTACGAATTCGTATAAATATAATATCAAATAAGTATGATTAACGAAAGCGGCAAAATTTTTAAATCAAATATTCATAACATTTAAATTTTTTTTCTTAGGTTTGAAAGTTGAAAATTTTGGATTTCATAAGATTTTATCGGTAGCAAAAAAAAAAAAGACAATTCTCAAAATGTGAAAGCGCTATTCGTCATCACAAAATATGTTGATGAAAGTTGTGCTGTTTATAGACACTTGAAATCATCTCAAATCTTGTTTGTCTTCTCTTTGTAATAGTGTGATCATTATAATTTAAATCTACCTTATAAGAAATTTGGTACTTCTACACCATCAATCATCTTTAGAAATACGAGTAAAAACTGATCCATCCGAACTCTTTAACTCGTAATCGTTTTTTTCAAGAGCTATGTTACATTGGTTTCACATTAGGAACGCAAGCAATACTGCAATCCCAGTCCACTCATCCTTATATTTCACCTTACCGTGTAGTCTCACTCAACCTAGAACTCTTGCCTTTTTTGTATGAATGTTATAGATTAAATTAAGTTCTCTCTTTTGAAGTCATGCGATTGGCTGGTAAAACACAGGTAGAGTTATTTTTTAATTTTTTTATTTTCTGCAAAGAAAATATCATGTGATTGGAATATTTTTTTTTAAAGTTGTTCTGTTCAAATATACAATGTCCATATGCTGTAAGTCTTTTGACAGGTGTACATGGAATGTTTTTATGCGCAGTAGTTTTATAAGTCGCGTAAATAATATCGTTCTTAACGTAAAATCATTTGTATAATGTAATTTTTGGATTTAATTAATTCTGTTTAGTACCTATACTGTACATAAAATTTCAAATAATTGAATACAATATTTTGCACATGAACACAAATACACACTCACGCACACGCACACATACCGACACCCACCACAATTTATAGGCCAATACGCAACATGAATACTTTTGTATTTTAAGTGGATTTCTGTGTAACACCGATTCAATCAAATTAAAATGTACATTGAAATTTTAAAATTATCTTCGAACTTAGATGGTTTTTGATGTATATATATATATATATATATATATATATACATACACACAAACACACACACACACACACACACACACACACACACACACACACACACACACACACACACACACACATACACACACACACACATACACACCTTAATTATTGTAGAACACGGAATCAAAATAGCAGTAAGTACCTAGATCTTTATAATAGAACGTATGTTTAAACTAACATAACATTACACTTTTCGGTAAATATTAATCAATAATAAAATCTCCATAACATTTTATTCTGGTCAAATCCCTCCAAGGGTTTTACTTGCACTCTGAAAACCAGTATTGTACGTAAATTATAGAAATATACTTTAGATTCTTAACTGTTAAAATGAATGAAACGTCTGAGAAAAATAAAATGTACATCTGCTGTTTGAGAAGCAAACGTATGCGTTCCTGCTTTGCAAACAAATACCCTGAGTGGTATGTTATACATAGTTTTGAATGGCGGTTAATTGAAAATATAGAGACCGGAAAGAAACTAAAATGTAATACCTACTATTATCGTGGCAATTAGTTTCGGACGGACCGCGATTACGTTAAACTCGTACACCCGACCGTTTGTACCTCAAAAATGTGCGTGCGCTAATTTTGAAAAGCAGAAAATTTTAAATTGTCACGTATCGTATCTATAATATGCCACAATTTAAAACAATTAGATTGGCCATTGGTAATGTCTACATTTCTCTCCTCGGCATTAAAATCGATTAATTTAACATAGCCGTGATGAGAAATAAGTTATGAGGACGAAAGAAGTTGACATAACGCATACAAACAAACAATAATGGCGTTTTATTTTAAAATTGTTGTTCACACAAAAAAATAAAAAATAAAATTCACTCTTTTGAAATATACTTTTAAAGTCTTAGTAGAGGTGAATTTACAATTTATATAACATTTTACTTTTAAATGCACTAAAATACAATAAGTATTTTATAAAAATATAATAATGTTTAGATATACAGGTACATATCTTAAAAATTCTTTTTTCTGAACAAAACCGTAGCTTAAACTTAATACATGTGTTATTTATTGTATTTGTACATTTGTTTATAATGTTAACAATTATTTTTTCAATTTAAATCTACATAAGTTGTCGTAAGTCTGAACATATTTATTTTTAACCTCAAATATAATTATATACATTATTTTTATCTGAATGTTTGATGTTCAAACTTTTTTTTTTTTTTGTTTATTTAATTTGATTAAAAATTATTGTTTTCATTTTCAAACTTATTTAAATTATTTTGAGTGATATATTTTACTCAACACATAATAGGTGATTTTTTTTTTTACCAAGGACAGTTTTGATTAATTAAAATCAACAAAGTGCCACGTTTTTTAATTAATTTGAAAATATTCTCCTCTCTGGAATAATAAAACAAAAATAAAATATAAGGTAGAATTTTCCGGTATTCAGTTAAAATAATGTCACCGCTAATTAAAAATGACCACAATCTATACAATATAACTAAGAGTTCTCGTTAATAAATCAATATTTAACGTTTTCTTACATTTAACAGAAAGAGTTAAATATTCAGTCAAGAATAATATCGACGGTGTGCAGATAAAAAATAAAAAAAAATAAAATCATATTTATGGCTTTGTTCTATTAGTTCTATTATTAACTGGTTATTTTATTAAAAAAAAAAAAAAAAACATTCGGATGATTTTTGTTTGATAATTTAAGATTTTCCAAATAATATAAATTAATTAATCGCACTTTTACTTGTGTACAATATACACGTGAATAGTATAATTTATTGATTAATAGATAGAATGGATTATAATAATTCATACATTTATACAGTTCATATTCATATTATATTCTTTGATAATATATTAAATATAGGTTGGCTATTTTTTATAATTTTTTTTTTAAAAAAGTTTATTTGAACAAAGTTATTTTTTTCGGTTCACAAGTAATACAATATAATAATGATGTACAATTTACAGTTCACATATATTTCATGTCTATTATTATATAAAGCACAAATATAATTAAACTGTTTAACAAACCAATATTTCTGTCATATAATTTTAATGATATTAAATTTACTAAAATTCAATATATTGTTTATTTATTTTTTTATAAATCTTAAAAAATGCGTAAAAATGATGTTTATTTCAATAAATCATGAAATTGAAATTTGATGTTGGTATAATTTTAAAAATTTTTTTGTTTACTTAAAATGTTAATAATTAACATAAAACTTACATTATTTAAGTTTTATATTTCCACATAATTTAACGTTTTGTACTGCATTAACTATGTTCAAACAACCAATAGTTTTTACGAGATCGTGAAACTTCTATAACGATAAACAGTACATTAAATTATGCTTTGTTCGGAACAGCAATTTTAATTCGATGATTTATCATTTGCTTAAGCTTTAAAATATTAGTGTACTACTTTTTCCACAGTTATTATCAGAGCTCGTCCTATCAACTTTTTTAAATCATAAAAATAATAAGAAGATACGAATAAAAAAAATAAAAAATAAAAAATAAACTAATTAGCTATTTGATTTGTAAGTAAATAATTTAGTGCATTTTAACGTTTTACCTTTGAGAAGACTTTGGTATCATTGACCAGACGAAGGAAAGTGTTATCATTTTGGAAATATTTTGATGTAAACTAATATTTTTTTTTTTTTGTGTATTAGTTTTTTATACTTTGTAGTAAATATTATTTTTCGATCATCTTTTGTTGTTGATAGTATCGATTTTATTATAAAATATGTACCAAGAGAACAGTAGGTACCTGGATAATCTACTTTTACACGTGGGTGTTATGAGATGAGATTATGTGAAAATATTGTTTACCATCTACTCAATTTTAGTTACTCCCATATTACAGTATGAACAATATACAATTTTACAATCCATACTCTGGAGATTCAAATATTCGTTATGTAAATAGTTATTTTTATGCGATAAATAATAATATATAGCTAAGGAAATCACAAACCAGTAATTTTATTAAATTAATGTCATATAAATTTATATATATTTTTAGTTATTCAATGGACAGTTGGAATATAAAAATAAAGTTTTATATTTATCTATTAATAATTCATGAAATTTAAAAAATTGAATTTAAAATTTTCAAAAATTAAAAATTAATTTAATTTAAAATAAAGTTCTACAGCAGAGATAAAAAGAACCATTTAGCATTGGTTTTATAATGAAATAAAATAATAACGAATTGTAAAATACAAATTATTTCTCAAATATATTGAGTTAAGTTTATTTCTTTGTAAAATATTTATTGAATGACGTAATATTTATTACTAATTTAGAATTAAATATTATATTATACGCAAATAATATAACAATGTATTTTAAATACAGTGATTTAATAATGTAATGTTAACTAAGAAAAATTTGTGTTTAAGACGAGTATAAATGTAAATATATATTAATGTATTGGTATTTTTGTTTTTTATAAAAACAGTTAGAGAGGGCTATTTTCTATGAAAAAGTTCGATTTAATTAGAAAAAAAAGTATCAAAACTATACAATTCTTGAATATTAAAACTCTAGTTTTTCACTAAATTTGTTTTGTTACTGTTTTTTAGTCAAAAAAATAATTATCCTCGAGCTATACATTTATTCAGTAACTGTTTATTTTAACAATTATATATATATATATATATATATATATATATATATATATGTATAAATACATATATATATATATATATATATATATATATATGTATAAATACACAAGTAAGGAGAATAACCGAAAAACTTTGTGATTTACATTGTTACGGTTATATAGTTTTGAAAATGAAAATGTTGTTTCTGTTTAATTAATGAAATTGGTAGTATTATTAAAACCAATGGCCTGGCAATATAATTCATTGTCAATCATACGCTATTCCGAATTAATTTAAAAATCAGAAAACAAAGTTCCATTTTAATATTCAAACTTTCAACTGTAGTGAGTATTTCAATTACAGCAGTATTCAACATTATGTATGCAATTAAACGGAACTTATTAAACGGTTTCGCTCTCTTAGATTTGGTTTAATGGAATTGGATACACGAATTTTTCTCAAATATCCGAAAAATTCTTGACTAAATGGTTTTTTTTTTCTACATACAATAATTTAAATAAATTACAATAACCGAGCAATGCTTCTCGGATTTATTTTCCGAATACGATGATTTATCTTTGCTTTCATCTTTAATGGCATTCGATTCCTATATATCCCGTTTAAAAACTAGTGCCCACGAAAGTTTTTACATTCATTTGTATGAATATTTAAAATATTTATAAGAATCAACTAAAATTATTGAACCAGGTAGCTATTGAATTATTAATGTGACTTTTAAAGTAATAGCACACGTTTTGGTGAAAAACTTGTAAGTTTTGCTATCATAGATCTTGGACTGTACACGGGTTCAATAGTTTTACTGGATTATTGAAAATGCGTTACACGTGCTAAGCGTTGTCGAGATGAAGATGAAATTAATTTTTTCAAAACATGAATGTTGTACGAAAAATACGAAGTCATCTACGACAAATAAAATTATAAATCTGTTGAAAAAAGATATATAACATTTATTTAGAACGGTTGACGTCGCGACGAATTTTTTTTTAACGTCACTACAAATGTATTTTTCAGAACATAGTTGTTTAAAAGCGTCTTGAATGTTATCAAAAAAAAAAAAAACCTTTTTTTAAAGTTTAGATATATTCGAAGTTCAGATTCGATTGAGAATACGCACGGCGGCGTAATAATCCCACGGTACGTTCTCCGCGACACGAACATAATCGTAAAGGATTAATCCGTTTAGACGCAGCGCGAAGGGAACAAGACGAACAAAATGTGTGGCGAAACTGAGCGTAATGCTAGTGACTTTGAGGCCGCCACCGTAGACGTCGGTGCTTGTATTCGGATTTCGCGCGTCGTGTCAAGAAACGCGATTTGCACCACGTGTTGCGATATTATTCGGAAACGACATAATGAAATATTACGCGATGATGCCGACGTGAATAAATGTCGGTAACCCGTTGCCCGTTAATCGTGTGCATCGAAATTATCATCATTACGATATCGGCGTTTTGCACCAACACGTACCTGGGCCGGAGCTATTTCCCTCCGAAAATGAGATACCGTTCTCCTTCACTGTCTATTTTGCTTCACATCCATTTTCCTAAAATTACTACAGACGCACTTATTGATTATTCATTTTACTCCACTTACCGGTCATTATAATATATATATATATATATATATATATATATAACTATATACTTCTCTATTACCCGTTTTCAAATAAAATACTTATTGGTTTTGAACTAATAGTTTATAAATACAAAAGAAAAAATATTACAGAGTTAATAGTGAAAAATTGACTATTATTTATATTGAATAAGCCAATACCGATAGAAATGTCAAAGCTAATATAATAAAACGATAAACTTAGCGACCGAACACCAAGAGAGCGCAAGTCGCAATTCAAAATATTAAATATTGTTACAAATTATTGTAACAAAGCTTGTACCATACCATTACAGCAGTAACGAACTACCACTAGCAACTAGTATCGTTCACAGTTTCGTTCTCAAAATGTTAGTCCGTTAAATGACCATTGAAAAATATGCTCGGAGGAAAACGGGCAGCGGAGAAAAATGATGTTTATTTGTGGAGCGAAAAGGAATTTTACAATTTTTTTTCGGATCATGTGAAAAATGGACAATGGACGATAATGGTCTCGCTCCGTACTTACACTGCCGCACCGCGTCCGGACAAAACGTACCAACGAGCGCACTTGTGCCCACGTATCGGTCTGACACGACGTCAGCTACGACGGAGGCTCTAACGCGTTTAGACGCGACGCGATGTTTCGAAGCGCTGTTTTGCAATACCGTTCGGCGTTGCGAACGGCAGTGCCTCGAAATACCAGTGCGGATTCGACTGTTTTCCGATGCTGTTGTCGCACGGATCGGTGTGGCGTCGAACGTATTGGCGTTCGTGAAAAAATAAAATAAAAATATAAACAAAACGCTAATACCGGACGATTCTCTCTACGCGGGGGCGGACGCGCATAACGATTTTTGTGTACGACGGTTGTGCCGCTGGTACGATAAAGAAGTGAAAGTAAAAAAAAAAAAAAAAAATTCCCGTTCATACAAAATAACGCTTGCGTTTTTTTTCGCCACATGAGAAAAAAATGCTTTTACGCGTTGGAATTCCATTCGCCTTTTATCGTTGATAAAATATTAATCTTCTACGAGTAAACAGTAAAACGTGTACCATACGATATGGGTGTACTTTATTATTTCAGTTGGTATAGGACATCAAAGTTTAATAATACCGAAATTCCGGTTACGTTTCGAGTCGAGAAAAAATGTTACTTGAACTCGTATCGCAGCATACATTGATATTGAATTTAATTTTCATTCGTATGGAGTTCTATTATCCGTGTGGACAATTGTTACGTCGAGTATATGAAGACTCGATATTACTGTATTTGAATATTGATTTAAAAAAAAAAAAAAAAAAAAAAAAACATTTATCGCTTGTACGTTCAAACGAAAAAATTTAAAAAAAATGTATGAATTTATTTTTAAAATACACAAAAAAAATACATGAATGGTTATGTGCATTGAAAGCATACGATTGACAGTGACCGAAACTATTTTGGTATTCAATTGGTATTAAGCCCAACGAGTTAAAATTTGTTTTCAATTATTTTGTTTTATATTTAAAGTGTAAGTAAAATATGGAATGCAATATTCATATGAACACTGTACTTGGATCAAAATAATTACTCAAATCAACTTAAATTTAATATAAAATAATAAAATATAAGTTATTTTATTTAATATAAAACAATTTATAGATTACTTTTTGCTTGGACGTTTTATTTTTCTGTCTCAGTGTTTCTCTACTAGTTTTTTATAAAGTTCTTATTATTTTATTTTTAACTTTTATTTTATAAACAATATAAGTTTTTTGTTTTTAACTAATACAACTTTAATTGATTAAATTATGAAAGTTTACAGGTTAAAACGAGACATTTATCTGAGAAAAGTAATGACTCTAAGTATATATACGATGTACGCAATTTATGTACCATACGTTTGTGTCGTATCATTCAAATGTATTTCGAGTTATTTTTTTATACTTGTAAATTATGAAACAAAAATGTTTGACAACTGATGATTTTTCCAATATCAGAACAGTGAATGTGTCCTTGATAAAATAACCAATTTGTCTTCAGAAGATATTTATTTAAATGTTTCGATAGCAATTACAGGCGATACTCCGCAAAAAGGATTAAATTAACTTTTTATACTTTCAATAACACAATTTACATAATGATATTAGTTAAATTCAAAAACCATTATAAATAACATCAATATAATTTTATTCGATAATAATAAATATCGAATAATTTAAATTTATAATGTTTAAACCTGTTTTATTACCGAAAATTAATTGATATAAATTAGTAAAAATATCGTATGGATTTACATAGCTACGCTTTAACCGTTCTAAAATATAACGTATGTGTAATTCTCTATGATATAATAAATTATTTTTAATCTTTGACTATTATTAGTAGGTCATTTGGTCGAATTTATATTTTCGTTATAAATGATTGGTATCAAATTATTTTTAAAGTACACACGATTATTTTGTAAAACATTGATATTGGTGGAAAGTTAAGCTTCATAAAAGTTGTAGTAAAGCATAGTATAACTATTTAAGTCACACGTTATGTCGTTAGGACAACGCTGATGTGCATATGCTCACGTATAAATTTTATCCATCTCGACTCGAGATAATTCATTATGACAGAATGATTAATAATGTTTTATTTAAGACGTATGTTAGAAATATTATGCATATATAATATATTGATATGTGAGCATGGGTACTGCACTTTGCAAAATTGTTCATATAAATATTTATCACGATATGATTATGATGTCATCTATAACATTGTGTATGTGATGGGCGAAATAAGTGTAGTTTAAAATATTAAAATTACATTTAAATTGCATTTTTATTTATTCATTTTTTTTACTAAAACGAACATTTTCACGGACCGTTCGTTAAATGTATTTCTTAAAAGTTCTCTAATATATATATATATCGTGATATACTCAGTAAATAGATTGATTAACCTCTTCATGCATGTAGGTATCATATGATACCACAACTTATTTAAGCCGCTTATAAAGCCGCTGTTAAATATTTTTGATACATTTGTGCATAAAGATATCATATGATACACTTGATTACAACCGTATCATAATATTCGTTCCTATGTTCATACTATATTAGAATTTGTAGTCACAAGTGTGATAACCTCCTGTATTGATAATACGCAAAATGTACCGCCCAAACTGTTGTTATATCTCATCGTTAAAATATTTTTGCTACATCAAAAAATATTTTTTAAGTTGGTTTTTGTATAAGGTACACGTAAGTGTACATGTAAAAGTCAATTTGATCCTTGTCATCTATTATTGTTAGGTAATATACTCGGTATAATTTGATACAACTGTGCATAAAAGGTACCTACTACTATACTAACAAAAACTATTACCTAGGTAATATTACCCTTTGTTTTTATTTTAGTATTTTAGTATATTTAAAATAATAGATGGAGCAGTTGAGAGACGATGAAATTGAGTTGTTCTTGGACTTTGGTATACCAAATGACTCAGAAGCCAGCTTTTGTGATAGTGAAGATGATGATAGTGATGCCGAGAATAATAAAAACAAAAATGATGACCAGGAAGATAATATTGAAAAATTAAATTTATTGCCTCGATATAATATTAGTAACTTCTTAGGGGATATAGATAACAATATCAGGTTTGAAAATAATAATTCATCTAATGAGACTGATGGCATTGTAATAATCAATGAAAATGATGTACATGATTTTGATAGTTTTTTTAATAACATAATACTCCAAACACAAACAGATAGTAATGTTAGCAAACAAACTATACCAAAATCTGATGTTGCTGCTCAAAACAATTTAGTCTCACCCACACAAACATCTAACCAAATTCTAAATCCTATAGCCACTCAGTCACTAACTAATAAAAAAAGAAAAACTCCATCATCCGATTCTAAAAGTAAAACTAAGTTTAAAAAATCTGCTTTATCAAAAATTAAAAATAATAAACATAATTGTTTACCTATTAAGAAAAAAAATACAAAACAGACAAAATGGTTTCCTGGTAGGGATAATAATCATACAAACTCCATACCTAATTTTTCTGGCAATAAATCAATTAATATAAATATAAAAGAAACTACTCCTTATTCTGTTTTTATACAATTATTCACTGAATCTCTTTTTGAAAAAATAAGAACTGAAACAATAAAATATGCTGTACAAAATGGAAAAGAAAATTTCAACTTATCTATAAAAGAATTGAAAGTGTTTTTTGCAATCAACATAGCAATGACATATATAAAATACCCAAATGTAAGAATGTATTGGTCATCTCAAGAGGGGTTGAGGATGAACCTTATTGCTGATGCTATGACTTGTAACCGGTTTGCCGAAATAAAAAGGTTTATTCATTTTGTAGACAATTATGAAAAACCTCAAATAGTAACTGATAAATTTTGGAAAATTAGACCTGTTTTAGATGTTTTACATAATTCTTTTCATTCAGCTATATCAACTAGTCAAAATATAACCATTGATGAAATGATGGTTCCTTTTAAGGGTAGGAGTTCATTAAAACAATACTTAAAATCAAAGCCTAAAAAATGGGGATTTAAAATTTGGGTTCAAGCCGGAACCAATGGATATGTACATTGTTTTGAGCTCTATTAAGGTGCCTCGAAAGACAAAAAATCACTTTTTGGTCCAATAGGTGATACAGTTTTGAAATTGTGTCATTCAATACATGGTGAAAACCATAAACTTTTCATGGATAACTTATTCACTACTCTTTCACTACTAAGAAAATTAAAGTCTCTGAACATACATGTCCTTGGTACTCTAAGATTGAATAGAGTAACTGGAATTGAAAATTACTTAGGCAATGATAAATTGTTAGAAAGAGGTAACTGTTCAATAGCCACATCTGATGACAATCTGACTGTTGTACGATGGAAAGATACTAAACTAGTACACACTATATCGACATATGCTGAGGCTAGTCCTGAAGATATAACTTCACGTTATGATAGGAAGGAAAAGAAAAAAATTGAAGTCACTCGTCCTTTTGCTATACAGGAGTACAATACATTCATGGGGGGTGTGGACCTCATGGATAGAATGATTGCTCATTACCCTCATGGATTCAAGAACAAAAAGTGGTACTTGAGGATTTTTTTTCATTTTTTGAATATTAGTATAATTAATTCATGGATATTATACAAAGAAAATTGTCAAAATATACCACTTCTTCAGTTTAAAGCATCAATTGTTTGGATCATGCTCCAAATAGGAAAATGTGATACACCAAAAAG
>JASXSY010000172.1:0-338238 GCA_034509805.1 Sipha maydis
CGTCAATTTAAAACTAGAAGTTGGTAAGATTGGAAAAATACACGTTTTGAAGTCAATGCGCACAAAAATATAGGTTAATTAAATAAAATAAACAACGTTGTCTTTTAATATCATAACTTCAACTTACTAAATGTATCACAACCTTGATCGTAATGGTTATAATGTATTAACAACTTGATTCAGAGAAATACATAGGTACATTGGTTGGTCTTGTATCAATTTATGTTTAGTCGTGTTTACAAATACACAAATCATGACCGTGGAACTCGAAACACGTCGTTCCAAGTTGTCTTCTCGAAGGAATGCGTCGTCTTCCTCGCTGTGTGCTATGGCGACAGAAATGGAACTACATTGTTTTCATTCTATAACTTTTAATCGGATCTTACAGTTCTATTTTAAAATTAATGCCTCATTCGGTGTTCAAAGCTTTCCAGTTGTCTGACAACTAAACAAGTGATTTTTTTCCCCCCTGGCCATTTATTGTAAATTGTCTTTAATATAGAATAACCTCTTACGTAGCTAATTTATAATTTTTAGATTTCATATCTTTGGATTCAGAAAAAATTAAGCTACTTTAAAAATTTCCATGTTCATCTTCATCGTAGAGTTAATAAAAAATAATGATTTCATAAAAGTATGTACTTATTCGATAATCGTATAAAAATATTAAAATAGTGAAATTTAAAATTTAATTTATTATCAGGTATTCGTACCACCTATAAGTTTTACAAATACATACAAGTGACTTGTTTTTTTTTTTACTTTATACGCTTTTGATTATATATATATTATACAACAGATAAAATGGTAAAATAAAATTTGAAACGACAAAAATGCAATTGAATCATGAAAACCATTATTAATTATGAATAAAAAGGAATAGACATTTAAGTGAATAAAATAAAAATAAAACAACCTACAATATTTTACATACCTCCTTTAAAAAATTAGTGCATCGTTGATTTATTTGCTTCAACAGAGTTTAATATGGAAAACATAGAAACATAGAAATATTTTCGAAATCGAAAAGTGGTAACTGGACGATTAAACTACTGATACGTAAATCAAGTGTATATTATTCACGCTTGTGTGGCCAAAACCTGCAGTCAGTGTACGACATTCGAAATTTATTGAAACTACGTGTACGGCCAAAATACTATAAATAAACTGCGTACAACGATATCTCATAAAGTGGCTAAAAAACTGAACCAAACCTGACCAATAAAAGAGTTTCCGGCTCATCTGGTACATAAAACTTGTGACGAGTCCAAATAAGCTCAGCGTCTGTAAAATTAGAACTGGTCACGAAAAATATATGTAATCCTTAATTAAAATAATGTTTACATATATGTAAAACAAAAATGATAAAATAAATATTACACTAAACTATGTTACACGCTTTTTAAAATTTGAGTGAACGCGGAATATATTAATTTTACCATGATGTATTTGTTATTTTGTATATCTGTATATGTAATTGATATATAATATACTATTGATATATAATTTTGACCAGAAAGTTTGCATCGACCATCACAATCACAAACATTTTCTGATAAAAATATTAATTAATTGATTCTATGATCATTCTATGAATTTCTATAGGATTTTCTTAATAATTATAAAAAATGACGATAAATTCCAAAAAAAGAAAAAAACAGTATTTACCCTATACCAGTATTCTACAAAATCGAATTTTTTTCATCGTAACTCAAAAAATAAATAATGATCGTAGAGACTCAAAATGTTCCCTAAATGGTAATATCAAAGTTTTTTTAGAATATGGTCTTAAGATTTCAATTATTTATGAGCTATTTATAATAAACTGCTATTTTTTAGACTAAATTAATATATTTATTCGATGTTTACTGTAAACATTTAAATGGTAAAGTAAATCAATTATAGTTAATACATTTGTAACTTAATGTCTCATGTTATCTAAACTTAACCCTAGAACTAGTGGATTTTTCTATCTACTCCGTTAAATATAATATAATTATACATTTAATTTATTCTGTTTTTAGTTTAAATTATCTCGAACCACAACTCATATTGTAGGATTTAGGACAATTATTAGTGGCCATTTCGCCGCAGCCGTTTCGTCGTGGCCATTTTCAGAAGAACATTAAACCGTAACCATTAAATGTTTTTGTCATATTTATAATTTTAAAAAAATAAAAAAGTAATAAAAGGTTAAAAAATAATAATATATATATTATTATTTCATCATATTCATAATAATAATAATAATGACAATTAAAAATCATGTTAGTGAGATATTTATGCTATGCCATTTAAATATCACATGTGGTCTCTATTGTCATATTGTAGAACTATTTATTAAAATGCGTTTAACTAGATCAGTAAATAATATAAATAATAATATAACGTATAACATTAGACAAGCTAAATCTAAAGTTTTTGAGTTTATACACAATTTTACGACCCCGGTGAAATGTCCCTACAGCTTCAAGGTTCACGGCGAATTGTCCCATTTCGCGTATTGGATGTATATTAGAGTAGTACACAAGAGTAAGATAATGCGTGATCGAATACACGACGAATATAATATTCGGCAATAATTGCTACTGCCTAAAGCTATATATTTTCTTTATTTTTATAAAACGTGTGCTGTGTTATAATATATAGTATAAATATAAATATTATATAATAATAATTAAATATCAAAATATACCTTCAGTTTATGTTAAATGTAATAAATTGTTTTATAAAATAAAATATGTATAAACACTACTTATGGGTATACATAGACTTATATACTATAGCTATACTTAGCTAAAAAAAAAAAACCAGTTGTAGAATAAAAATATGGTGTATTACTATAGAGTATAGAGCTTACTATAACCCTAGAATTAGGTTAACCTAAGACTTAAAGGTGTAGTGAATCAAAAATATTCGGAACATCTGCTCTAGAGGCTGGGCATAAGATGACAAAAATCAATTTATCGATGATAAAATAAGCGTTCACTTGCGATTATCGTACAGACAATATAAATAATATACATTTTATCGTTTTTTATTCCTATTTGAGATTCCTGCACTACACAACGGGCTCCACCGGGCGTACTTCAATGCTGCGCTACAGCACTCGGTTGCATCGGTTAGACTTGAGATCCGCGAGTGCATTGCTGATGACAAATTACCTTGCATCACGTCGTGTCCCATAATCAAAGTTCGCGGACGTGTTGAAAAATAATTTTTGCCGTTTCTCTCATTCTCATACGCCGTTCTTTTAATGGCGCTACATGGAATCGATTTTTTTTTTTATACATACAACCCACGCTACGCGAATCGCCTGCAAGCTTGTAAACATCCGCACTCGGAAAGAGTAATTATTACACGCACGTGTATATATTATGTTCGAGTAGAGACGACTCGAGCGTACACACACATGTACATGTTTGTAAAGTCATTTGTGTAAAATTATTTCGACATTAATTTCCCAACGTTTTTACGAGTACAATAATAATACGTCGTATATGCGCGGATGAATTTACACTGAAACACTTTAATCAGAACGCATTAATAACACTCGCGGCCGAGCCAATGCACTATAAAGTCGTTGGGTATACATAATAGCTCGCGGGTGCATATAGGTACCTATGCACCGGTGTATGTACAGGTACACATTACAGTATAATATTGTTTGTGTGCATATGCTAGGAGATGTGGCTAAGTTGCCTGCTCGATTTGGCCAAGATGAGAAGTTGGGACTTCAAGTTTTTTTTTTTTCCAAGCGCATTCTTATTTCACTCGCTATAAAATTGCTTTTTTCCGTCACCATACAGCGACTGTCGTTATTTCACTGATTGTATGTTATTACCACCATGGTACAAATGATGATGTCATATTTTGTTACTGATTATGTAATATTTTTGTAAGTCCGAACATGTTTGTGCCGTTAATCCACACCGCACATTCTTGTAAAATATTAGAAATACAAGTGACCAATATAAATATGATATACAAATGCAGTGAGCTAGAGTACATGACGCACGATCTTCAAACGTAGCTAATAATAACTTTTTATTAATTAAAAATATTAAAATACCTAGGTTTACGATAAAATACATTTTTAAATCATATAAATATTATTGACAAAATTAATGGTCCATTATCTTCTAATGACCAGGATTCAATCAATGTTGTAAAAAGCAACCGAAAGAAGATATAAATTAAAACGAATATCGAAATAATAAAGGCCACGATACATTTAACGGCCACTACTTATATCGTATTGATTTTCGTTCCAGATATTTCGGAATCCATCTAAATCCTAAAGACCACAACACTTTAGTATTTCAAAATATCTATAGGTAATGAATTATTTCAATTTTGAATGCATCATAATAATGATCATTCTGTACACCACGCACATCATTTATAAACATAATATATGTATATGCGTGTACTAGTTGTATATTATGTGCATGCTATCACTTCGCGCTATACACTTATTAGTCGGTGTTTACCGCACGGTGCGATCCCGTCGTTGTATTTATTTTTCACGCGTCTGAATAATCGTTTGAAATCGTAAAAAATAACCTATAACTTATAACATTATTATAGTATGTTCGCTTCCAATAATACGCGCGTGTACGCTTATGTACCTATAACTTTCTACAATTTACCATAATAATTACAAACGACCTTTTGCTGTACCGACTCTTCTACTCGGTACTGCATTAGCGTACTTGTATTTTAATGTACGTAATGTGCACCTTCGGCAAATCATTACGAAATACGAAATGATACGTATCATTATGAACTATATTAATAATTTATAATAAAACATAATAATTAATTTTATTAATATGAATGCATACATTCAGAAGCCATTTTTAAAATTTTTTATCAATACAAAAACTACTGCGCCAAGAACGGTCATTAGCACAACTTCACTGCATGGCCTCAATATCCATATTAAACGTCGAGTATTTAACGACAGTTAATTTGTTTATTTATAGTTACTTTATAACAATATGAATGGACCACAAAGCCTACTTCCCAAGATTTAAATGTCTATTCTCATTTTATTAGAAATCAAACAATTTTTTTTAGAATTTAGAATATATTCATATTGATGTTTATTACACCCAACGCAACCACATACGAACTTTATTATAGACAATGAAAATGAAAAAAGGTGTCATATTGTTATAATTTCTATCTATAATTTTAGGTTATATAAAGTTATAATTCGTTAAACCCACTCACACAATTTAAAAAATGCTATTTTAATTTACTTTATATGAGCAGCTTAAACTTATTAATCAATTGGGTATAATATCTAAAATTTAACTATCGCAGATGGATCTTATGTAGAATATTACATAACATCCAATAATTGTTACTCTAATTTCTTTAAGCTGTGCATGAAAAAAATATTTGAAAAAATAATTTGAGCAAAAAATTAATTTGATAACAATAAATTCCAAACTTTAAAACATTAATATTTGACTACTTCTAGTTGTTTTCTAATATTTCTAGTAGTTCTTACACTTCCGCATATTTAATATGGTTGTGAAATCTTATAAGACAAGTTCTTCAAACAACACGGATCTGTTCCAAAAACGCTTTTCGGTTCTATCCACATAGTAAAATTCTAAAATATATTCTTGGTAATTACTTTTTAACATGTAACGCACAAATACTTCTAACATGCAAGAATTTTTTCCTCCATGTTACTCATTAGAATTTTCATGCAGTTCTCAACGCCCTACCTGCACAACTTATCTTCTATTAAATAAATATAATATATTCATGATGTATATGTTTTAGATTCTGAACGGAGTGAAGAATGTATTGATTTTACAATGATGTGTGTTTTTTTTTTTTTTTTTTTTTTGTGTCTGTCGACACGTTTTGGGGCAGTAAAAATGCTTCGATTGCCTTATGTAGCAACTTTTCTGAAAGGAAAGTGAATCTATTTGGTACTTAGGGGGGTCAAAAGTTAAAAATTTCCAATATTTTTTAAATGCGACGGGAAAAACCATAAAAAAATTTGGGAAAACCGGGAGTTTTTACGCAAAACCAGTTTTCGACATAATCAAATTATTTATTTTGCTATAACTCAAAAACTAATTGATGTAAATACTTGAAATTTTCACCAAATTTTTAGATTAGCGTTCTCTATACACCATTAAATTTTCAAAATATTTTCACTTTTATTAAGCTATTTATAGACAATTGAAATTTTCAATTTTTTTAAGTATTTTTTTTTTAAATAACGATAAAATTTTTTTGGCTGTCCAGAAAATCTTGAAAATTTAATACAAGGTTTCTTATAAGTTGTTCCTTAACTGATAAAAAAAAATCTAAAATCGTAAGTCACAATTTTTTTTTATAAGTGCTCAAAGTTCCAATTTATACGAAATATGTAAAAATCACGATAATTTGCAAGTTATTTTGTAGATAAAAATTCATAAAATTTAACACTAGGCTATCTATGAGCTACTCTTCAAAAATCTTTAAAAAAATTTCTATCGGACTAAGAGGAAAAAATTGTATGACTGTTTGAAATTTAAATATTTACGAAATTGCATAAAATAGCGATTTATTCTCAGACGATTTTAAATATTTGTTATAATTCAAAAAGTATAAGTCGCAAATTTTTGAAATTTCTACCAGCTGTTAAGATTGGTATTTCTTTTATGCAATATTTTTTTCAAAATATTATATTGATTTTTAAGCCACTTATAGGCATTTAAAATATTCGATTTTTTTTCATTTTATTTTTATAATCGGTGATAAAAAAAATTTGGCTACTACAAAATACTTGAAAATTTAATCGAAGATTCCACAGAAGTAGTTCTTAATGTCATTCAAAAATTTTTAAAATCCATAGGCACAATTTTTTTTTATAAGCGTTTGAACATCGAATATTGACATAAAATTACATGTAAAATATAATATAATGTAGAATGTTCTAGACTCACAAAACTATATCGCTGTATGCAACTACCAACCCATCCTAATTGAAAAATATATTTATCGTTTCAAAATAAAATATACTTTTTACAATGTTTATAAATAACAATGTATTATATCCTAGACAAACATATGAACTCCGTTCAGAATCGTTATTCGTATACAATGATATCTATCATTGCATTCAAATTTAACAAATCCATTATAATAATGACCTATCCTATAAGCGAGGTGCACTCCACCCCTAACTGTACAGCAGAGCGAGGCCCATCCGGTTCTTTTTTTTTTTTTTTATATATATCATTATATATCATAATATGAGTAGAAAAACATATTAATACTTATAAATGTATAACAATTAAATAAAAATCAACGCAATGCTCAGAAGCGTTTGCTACATTTTTGTGTCTAATAAAAGAAAGAAAACTATTATAAAATGCCGTGACTTTCTTTTAATAATTGTTTTTTTTTTTTGCAATTCTTTACATTATTTTTAATCACTGACAACGTTACATTACTAAGATGCTCTCAAATGTTTTATTGTTAATAATAATCACGACGTATGTATGAAAAAAAGAAATACGAGTATATAATATATATGGTAACTTACCTATATCACGAACATACCTCGCCTTACCCTATTATATTATAATCGATTACTTTTAAATTACATTTAATATTTTATCTTATATATCGAAGCAAAATAATATTTTATTTTGTAAGTATGAATAAGAGTTAAGTGTAATAAGTTAGGTAATAAAACGGATTATATAATTTTTGGTTCATGTGTTTGATTTGATTCATTACAAATAAATTTAAGTTCAAAAATCGACTTTAATTTTAGACAGTTAAATTTACATGGATATTCTTTATCGATGGATTATGCAACATTTTTTTCCAGAAAATTAGACTCATGTAGTCAAAATACAAATGAGTATTATGCTAATGCGCTGGTCCTCTACCAATTATTTTACTATCATAGTAAAATTGTAGTAATTTTATATAAATATTTTACTAAATGTAGAAACTGTTTTTAATATTATATTACTATGCATTTACTATGACAACTAAATCGTTTCTAGGTTTGACTAGTTTATGTCTTATGTAGACATATGCGTACATAAAAGTGTATAACGTAGATAATCGATGACTAATTTGAATTAGTGAACTAATGACTAACAGAATCATTATAATAAGTTGATAAATACAATTGGAAAAAGTAAAAAACCAACAAATGTTATCGAATAAATGAAAAAAAATCAAGATATCTATGTGAAAATAAAGTTGATTCGGTATACCTAGAGTGTACGGTTTATACAAGTATAGTTTAAGTACAGTAACAAATACATTAACTTGGGTAGCACCAAGGATGAAACGGAATTTTTTCGACTGTCAAACAATTGCAAACTATCAGCGCTCATAAGTTCATGCATTTGTATGTTTTTTTTGTAGCTATATTGTATTATTTTAATTTATTTTAATAATATTATCGGAATACAATATTGATCACTGCTACTGAATCATCCAATAGCCTACCAATTTTACCAACTATTTATTTCACTAAAGATAAAAAAGTTTATACTTTTACTGTCACTTTACTGTCACCATGTGTCAATTTAAAAATGTTTTGGAGAATGTAGGGGGATTATACCAAACGCATAATCACCGGTCCGAACCCGGTGGGTTCACTGGCAGTTTCGTTTTCTAGACTGGGTGGTCGCCCAGAGAAAACAAACTAACAAGGTTTTCCAACTCAACGTGTACTAAAAAACATCCAAGGTCCAAAGTACCTTTTTTTTTTTTTTTTTTGTGTTAAATCACGGCGCGGAAGAGGGGGGTACTACACCCATGGTTGGGTCGTCCTTCCAAGGACCACAAGGTCCAAAGTACCTAGTGGCTGAGAATTGATAAATACAAATAATAAAAAATCATTATGCAGGATACCCAATTAATATCAACCGTTTAAGGAAAAATAGACTACCACCATCACCAAATTTTGAAAGTATTGGTAGTAGCCTTAGTCAAAAAAATAAATAGATTAATCCTAATTATCATTCGTACAAAGAAAAAACGAACGGTAATAAACGAGATAATGAAGACGGGCCTTAGAACCGAAGAGGAAGTTATCCAGCCAGTGAAAGATACGGTCACTAATGCGGCTGTTTATTTTGCTACTGTATTGTGCTGACCATGGTGAAATTAAAATAAACATTGGTTAGATAAATTCGTTTTTATATTTTGTTTATAAAATTGGTTTAGAATTATTCATCTAAATGCTTAGTTTTCTATTTTAAGATAATTTGCACCTGTATAAAAAATATTGTTCGCGCGACAAATACCCATCAGTTTGACAGGCTGGTTCGCCGGTTTAATAAAGATAATGAAACTTTATGACGTATATTGAATGTAATTTTGTATTATTTATAATTAACATAAAAATAAATATAATAAATAAATATACCCCAGGCAATAATACAAATATATAAAAATGATAATACTGACTCTACAGCGGCACACCTAAAAAATACTACAATAATAATAGTTATATGCTGACCCTACGGTGGGGCAATAAAAATAATATAACAGTACAGTACAGTAAATTAATAAGTATTAATAATGTGTCTATAAAGGCTAGGCTCGTCGACCTTTACACTAAAAAAATTAAACAAATATGATCGAATAATACTTACAATATGCGACCGTGTTAAATGGCGGGTTTAATTCCACGCGACCGCACTGAGGGCTATGATTGTAGTACAATCATTGTACAATAAATCGTATTAAAGTAAAAAAGAAAAACCACAGCCATCGAGTGCGTGCGACCACCCAGACACAGCCACAGATAAAAAAATTGCACGAATTCACAACCCTGGACAATGATACGATTAATGGAATCCACGTTACTCACAAGGCGATCACTGAAAAAACTAAAGAAATAAAAATCAATTACACTGGACAATATTGAATTGACTCGAACGATATATTACAAAACGGTCGATTCCCAGCAAGAAATAATGACACATTCGACAAAACGTGGTTATGCATAGATGGCTGCAAACGTACGGACACTTGAAAGAATAAATTGACGCGCACACTATAGAGATGCACAAAAGAAAGCGGGACAGTGCCGACAATAATCATTACGAAAGCTATGGCCGCCGGACACCGAATGAAGATAGTCACCCTCAGTGTCACCACAATAAAATGAAAACAATCGAACTTATAAAACTTTTGTGGCACTGAGAACATGACTTGAAACTATACACAAAACATAACCGAAACACTTGAAAACGTGTAAATGAACATTTCCGCACAATGATAACAACGCAATCACATCGTTTGCTAGTTGCACATGGAGCTATACACCATCGATGGTTGATGTCGCAGCAGCGCAACGCACCGGTACGTATCGCACGAAAATTATAACATGAATTTAGCAAAAATACAACATATAGGTACCGAAAGAAATTATTTGATACGCAAACAGATATCTTCATGTAAGAATCATTTATGATATTTTTTAAATTTTAAAATATTTCTATTTTATATAATACATATTGTGCAATGATATTGTTTATAATGTCAATAGACGGATCAGTTGCAAAAAAATATAAATGTGCAATAACATAAACATTGCGATACAATAAATATAATTGTAACTACTATATATTATATCATGTACAATATACAACATAATCTGTGATTACACTATTTATACCAGGCGTGCCCAACTTTTTTCAACTCGCGGGCCACATTAAAAATGTATATTTATATGCTTCACAGGTTTTTTTTTGTTCATTTCGATAAAATATAGACTAGTCATATTTTATCAGATATAATATTATCTTTGTTTACCTATACTTAAATATATTTAATTATTTATTTATTTGTAGTCTATTACACTAATTTATTTCTATTAATATTCTAAAATCCCATGCATTTTTTTTTTATATATAAAAAATTAAAAATTGTAATATACTTTATATTCTTAAAAACTTTATAAAATACATTTTTTATAAGTAATAATTTTTTTTTTACACCTATATAAATTTCTAATTTTTATAAAATGGTCACGGGCCGGTTGGAACACCTTCGCGGGCCGCGGGTTGGGCACGCCTGATTTATACCATAAGTCCACGAGTATACTATAGTGTAAATATCTTTGATTCGTACTAGATACTATAAAGATACTTGATATAACTAATCTTTCTTGTGTTCGTATATTATATAGTGCTATTTTTAATTCTTAATACTTGATTCAAGAACTTAGAGTTTTCATTAATTTTTAATACTTTAAAGTATATAAGATAGTTAAAAATTAAAATCTACTAAATATTCAAATGGTCAATATAAATAACTTTAACTTGATCCCAGTATACGTTATAACTGATACCAACCCTTCTCAATCGATCAAACGATTTATAAATCTCTTCCTCATATCGCGTTCCTTTCACGATGAATCGCGTTTTTATTCTCCATTCCAAGAGATCCCATCCTATCTTGTTCTGAAATAATCACCCGCTTCGTTGAACGTTACGACAACGTTATACTGCAACAATCGCACTCACGAGTTGAATAATGAAGTTCGACTTTACAATTAACTTCACAATGCACAGTAATAATTTATTATTACTCCCTGTTGACTGTAATCGTTAGTATTTTTCTCTCAGTTTTTCAACTCGATACCATCGTATTTTAACGTTACAATTTGTTTATCAATCGACCGTGGAAATTACGGTATGTTATTCATTCGATGTTTGTATTTTATTCGACCAAACATCGTTTCAAACCATAGCCGTTCAAATTCAATCGGACACTGTTCAATTCTCTCTGACGAATATGCGACGACGTCCGACACCGCATTCGCGTCGACACGGTCGTGTGACGCGAATACCGCGATCAAGTCCGTTACACCCCTTCGCCATACATTCGATTGTTAATCGGGACGGCCGACTGACCAACGGAACCAGTTTCGCAGACGTCGACGTGTCGCAATGCACCCGCGGACGGAACGCCACGACACTTGTCTGCTTATAACCTCGTATTCGCGACTTCGCTTTATATTTTTGCGTCCCTGTCATATCCTGCCATTGTTTTGTTACGCGTACGTTACGTTGTACCTACCTTGTTTTTATTCCGTTTGAATTCGCATTACGTTTCGACATTGCAAATCGTGTTGTGCTGACGCCATGAGAGCGTTGCCAAGTACGTATGAACGATGCAGACCGCCGACAGCCGACAGCACGGTGGACGCGGACGGACGGACGTGATCGACCGACGACGTGTGGAGGCGGCGCGCGTTACCGGTAACACGGTACGATGTGTGTATTGTTATGCATACGAACGCGAGCGTGTGGTGTATCGGCCGAGGCGAGATGAGATTGTTGACACGGTTTCGCGCGGGTCAGTAGACATCATCGTAAGTACGTATACCGCAGTCGCGTTTTCAAATGGTTTATTATTTTTCTTTTCATTCTTATTCTTTTTTTTTTTTTCTTCTTCCAGATCGTTATTTCCATTTAGTCCGAGCACAGCGTCATCATCATCATCATCATCATCGTCGACGTGCAACACAGCACCACCGCGGATCCGTACTGGTCTGTATTAACACGTAGGAAAAAAAAACCACTAAACACACACGCGCACACACACACCACACATGCACAATGCATATAAATCGCACGCGCGCGCGTGTGTTATATTATATACGGCGTACGTGTGTCTTTTGTGCGCTGCAAATGGTCCGTCGGCTAATCACATTGTTGTTGGTCCAATAATACGCCCGAGCAAGTTTCCTTTTTGACGTCGTACGGTCGTCGCGCGCGCGCGCGCGATCGCACTTATTTGTAAACCTAGTCTCGCACACAGCCGCCGCCACCAATATCGTGTTCGCCATTAATACCTATCTAACCGCGGCGGCGGATCGTACACGCATCACACTCGTCATTATTATTGCACCGGCTTCATCGTTCGTTACATATATATTATATTACGAGTATATTGTCGGTCCGAGACCGGCGCGCGTATCCCGTTTCGTCCGTTTGACGGAACGGCGACCGCGACTCGAATATAATAATAAACACTCCGCGAACGACCTCGACCCGCGCGAAACGTACGGCTACAAGCGCGCGGGGGACACGTCCGAAATTGATCTCGTTTGGATTTTCTATCCGGTCCCCGTCGAGGGCTACTGCGTAACGCGCGCCGCGGTTGGCGACTAGATGAGTGGACGTATGCGATAACGCGAATTATGGCCGTTCCGGTGGAAAAGATACGTGTGCATTCGGGTTTCGACTTCGTTCGGATTTCAAATCTCTTCCCTACTAGGGCTCTGTGCGTTCCGAGTTCCACGACTTCCACGCAGCTCAAAAATGACACGATGCGTGTTCGATCATTTTCGTCCATTACCGTTTTAATCGAAACTAAATTTATTTCTCGTTTACCTATGTCCCGTAAAAATGTACCGAATGTTGCGTCGTACAATCGCTCAGAACAGAGACCTTAGGCAGAAAAATGGCGATTCATCTCCGGGCGTAACATTTTGGAGGATGTCATTTTTGTAGTATGTTATTGGTTACTAATTCGATATTTTTAGGTTTGTTATTGGTAATGTGTATGATTGTATACTAATTATTAGAAAACTACTTATTTAATAATAACTTATTTGATTAATGGTTCATGATAGGACGTGATTTTAAAATTTTTTTCCAGGCGTGAAAATGTCTAATTCCACTTCTGGTTCAAAAAAACCTTCCGTAATGTTTCAACAAATTTCTCGTTTTTTCATGTGCACAAATAATATACTTTTGATACGTCTAGCAAAATAGCTCGATCTAATTCTACCGTGCACTTCGTTGTAAAGACAGATAATACTACGGTCATAAGCGTGCGCACGGGTGCAGCAGAAGGTTCATGTGGTGCATCTGTTACATTTTTTGGGTCGGCCGATTCATTATTTAATAATTTAATATAAATCATAAGTAATTTTTTATTTAATTAAGAAAAATAAATAAATAAATTGACTAATTATTCTATAATTTTATGATATACATCTAATAATGTCTGATAGTAATTATAACTTGGTATTTTCAAAAGCAGTGAATAAATGTAAGGAAGTATGTTTACATTTGTCAATTGTTAAAAAAAAAAAATAATTAACACATCCTATATATAATGTGATCAATCATTTTAACTGTTCAACAATAATTTGGCCGATTGTTAAAAATGGACTGTTTAATTTTATATGCTGCATCTGCAGTTAAAGTCTGTGCACGCCTATGACTACGGTAAAATTTTTAAATTAAATAAAACTACTAAAAATGCGTACATATTAAAATCTAAATTAAATATCAGTATCAAAACTCGGAATTGGATACCGTTAGATAGCAACTATATGTCTCTAATGAGGCTGTAGTGTTCATGAATCATTCCTAGTCGGACAATGAAATAGCATTTCGGTGCGTCTAATATTTTTTTGTGTACTTGGTGACCTCAGCAATAAAATAAGAAATCGCCATGGCATTGATCTCAAATGTCTATGAATTGGTTTTTTGATGTTTGGATCAACACCGCCTCTTCGAACTGATCTGAAATTTAAAATTACCTCGATCCGTGCACGTGTACAGATCATTAATGACGGTAGTTTTTAAATGTACACCTATCAAAACAACTGATAGCCAGTAAAAGGGTAATATTTCTTATCACATCGTCTTATTAGTCTCACTAACAAGTGTAATGTTTACACATACGACGTATAATCATAAGCGCAATTTGGTTTAAATTTATGGGGATGCTATATTTAAGTTGATCAAAGTGACTCGTGGAGGGCATTGCCCCCTACATCCCTTACCACACTACCATTCATACATTCATAAACTTATGAATAATTTAACTATGAATAATAACTATAAATAATCTAACTTATGAATAATTTATAATAAAATAAATTTAAAAAGTTAAAAAGGAATTATTCTAAATATCAAAGTCATATATGAAACTGGTGAACTTCCTGAAGATTACCTAAAGATCCTAATTATACCCATCTCAAAGAAAACAACAGCAAGAAACTGTGAAGAATATCATACCATTAGTTTGCTATCCCATGCCTCTAGAACAAAGATTATATTCTATAAACGTATTGAAGGAAAAATAGAACAATCACTGACAAAAGACCAATTCGGATTTAGAAAGAATACGGGATCGAGCGAAGCAATATTGGCGTTAAGAATAATCATCCAAAAAAGGATTAGGAAAGATAAACAGACATTTTTTTTATAGATATCGAAAAAGCATTTTATAACGTAAACTGGAAGGTCATGTTTAAAATGATCAAAAGTTTGGATATAAAATACGCAGATAGGAAACTTCTCTATAACCTATACAGAGATGAATTCTCAATTATAAGGTCCAAGATGAGGAAGAAGGAGTAAAAATAAACAGAGGAGTTAGATAGGGTTGCACATTATCTCCAATTATATTCAATGCATATATTCAAGAAGCAATAGATATGATAAAGGAAAATATCAATTTAGGGATAAATATTAATGGACAAAAAATAAGTATGCTACGTTTTGCCGATGACATAGCTTTAATTGTTGAAAGCAGGGAAGACCACTTTCAATATTTGAATTTCTGATCATGCCAAACGTTTGTGCATCGTTTGTGCAGAAATGTGCACCAGGTCCCGACGTTTGTGCACAAAAACTTCCAGCGCTATCTCAAAAAAAAAGTGGGGGGGCCATTGAAACGAGACACCCCCTTTTTGGAAAATTGGAATTTTAAAAGTGCCTAACGTTTGTACATCGTTCGTGCAGAAATGTGCACCAGGTCCCGACGTTTGTGCACAAAAACTTCTAGCACTATACAGAAAACAAAACGGAGGGGACATTTAAACGCAACACGTTTTTCTTTGAAATTTTAAATATTTTTCATATTAATAAAATATGTCGTTTAGGTAAATTGTTTAATAGGAGTCTATTTCGACGAATTGTCAACGGTTTAAACAAAAAGACCGACGGCACGATTGATAATGGCCTTTTATAATTAGCCGACACCAATTATTTTTGTATTGATAGGTGGTGGTTATAACTTAGTGTAGTATATAAGTCACAAATAATATTATAACAATCTGAATTTTATTCATTACAATTTTGCCCTTTGTAAGTTATGTCACATTCGTCAATATAATATTATATATTTTATATTTTGTTTTTTTTTATTTTTACACAAACTTTCTAATCATCAATATATTTTATGGTATTTTGGTCTTCGTATTTTATGGTATGTACAAATATTTCATTAATTACTATTAAGCATGACTATATAATTAATTAATTTGTTTAAATATTAGAGTAATTGTAGTTTATTTTTCGGATTATACATGTTAAACATAAAATATATTATTTTAATTTTTAAATGGTTAAATTGTATGTTTAAGGTAGTTAAACATTTTAAAATCAAAAAATCCAAATATTTTATACTTCCAAACTTCTTTGAACTGCTGTTACTATTCAGTTTTTTTTTTATTTACATTTAAGTTTAAATAATGGACAGGATATAAAATAATTAATTTATCTTAACCCTTAACTGGTATCGCCGGGTCAAAAATGACCCATGACATTTTGTTTTCCACTTTTATTTTTTAGCTCGCATTTTTTTCATAATACGGTACATTGTATTTTATTTCATAACTTCGAATAACATATCGGTTGGTAAAAGGCAAAAGGGGCTAAGCGACAATTTTACTATTTTTCAGGAGTGCAAAAACGTAATTTTCATATTTTCTTAACTTTGGCGTTGGCGCTTCAGTATTTGTTTAAGCACTAGCTATACGGTTATTATATATTTCGGTTAGTTAATATTAGTTATTAGTCTGACATTAATTACATTAAAATATTTATTACATTTTTTATCATAACGAATTAAACTAAAACTCACCTTTTTTGGCGCTTAGATCTATTTGACGCCTAACCCTGAAAATCTTTTAAGAAATATGGATTCTTGTGCGAAAAATAAAGTTATAGGTTTGATAAAAAATCGTAGTACGTCAGGATTTATGTCTATAAAATTTAATAATAGAAATTATGTTCTATCAAACCCATGCTCATTTGATACAATTGTACAAATGTTAGTAGTAACTTATTGCGATAGCACTGCTTATACAAAATTTGTGACGGAAAGAAAAGTGGAAAGTACATTGTGGCAATTAATATTTTATTTGCTTCGTGATAGCGTAACAGTGCAAACAGAAAACGGGTTGAAATTTTAAGTAATTTGTTCTCGGGAGACCTAATATTGAATGATATTACATATTTGTCTGTCGAGCAATCCATTGACACCATGTTAAACATGTTATTAAAAAATGATGAAAGTGTAAAAATAGACGAAATTTGCAGTTCATGCAATTACAAACGATCAGAGAAGAAACCGTTTTTAACTATTTGTGTTACAGAAAAATACTGACTAAAAGACAACTTAATCTTTTAATAAATCAAGAAATAAGTCAACTATTTAAATCTAAAATTTGTCAAATGTGTACTGATATAATTGAGGTAACTGTAGTTCTTGGAGAACATGTATTTTTCAATTAATTAATTTGAATAATACAACAGATGCACTATTTACGGACACACGTATCCTTCTCAATCACATTCCAAAATCCATATCCACACCGCAGTCTCAATATTACTTGAGAGGATTGGGAACAACGCCAGACATCCAACAATCGACTACATCATACAAAACAATTGATCATTACCATGCTCACACATTTAGAAACCCCATAAATTCGTGGCAAATATATGACGGTATTTTAAAGAAAAAGTTCACTCAATCAATGAAAACACTAGAGTGAATTTGCAAATTATTTTGTACTCAAAGTAATTTTTTTATGATTTTTCTAGACATAGGCATATATTTGTATCAATGAGATATACTGATATTTAATTTTAATTTAATTCTTGCCTAAACAGTATTAAAGTTTTCATGATTTATCATAATGCTTTTATGATACCTACCTATATTAATAATATTATATTATACTCGTCTATGTATAAACGTATAAGTAGTGTATTTAAAAATAATATTTACAAGTTTTTAAAAAGTTTATTTTATTTTCTATTAAATTTGTTGTCAGTTATGTATTATGATTTTCATTTTTTATTATTATTTGTATTATAATTTGTTATATTGTAAAATTTAAACAACGAGGTTTTTAATACATTATCATTATTTATTTGTTATCTGATCACTATATAACTGTTTTGAAGTTATATTAATAAAAGAAACAATATGTTGTATTATATTTTTGCGGATTATGTCTCACTAATATTACTTAAGAAAACAAATATTAATTAAAACATTAAATAGATACTGAACGGAATGATGAATGTATTTAAAATTGAGTAAAATATAGATAATGTCTATAAAATATTATATCTTAAAACGGTTAAAAATATTTCATCAGTATTTGAGATTGGGTTTTTATTTACATAATTTTGTTTTCAAAATAACTAATTTTTAGGCTATTTATAGGCATTTGAAACATTCGATATTTTTAAGTTATTTTTTTATAAGTATTGATAAAAAAATTTTCGCTGAGACAAATTTTTAAAAGTTTAAATACAAGATTCAATATAAGTTGTTTTTACAGTTATTAAAAAATTATTATAATTCATAGGCAATTTTTTTTTTATAAGCATTTGAAGTTCAAATATTGACAAAATTCTACAAAATCACGAATATTTGCTATTCTTTTGTAGTAAAAAATTTATAAAAATTTGTCATTAAAAGCTAAGATTTGAAAATTTATTCAAGGTTGTCTGTAATTTTTGATTACAATAATTATAAAAGAAATTGATTAACCATGGTGTATTGAATTATGCAAACCGTCCCATATCTTACTTAAATAAATAAACTTACTTAAATACTAAAAATAAATGACTTGTATAAAAAAAGAAACATATTACAATTTCAATGTAGATAATATGATATATCCTAGACTGACAAATCATCTCCATTATGACATGAACGTTTAAACAATTTACTTAAACGACATATTTTATTAATATGAAAAATATTTAAAATTTCAAAGAAAAAGGTGTTGCGTTTAAATGTTCCCTCCGTTTTGTTTTCTGTATAGTGCTAGAAGTTTTTGTGCACAAACGTTGGGACCTGGTGCACATTTCTGCACGAACGATGCACAAACATTAGGCACTTTAAAAATTCCAATTTTCCAAAAAGGGGGTGTCTCGTTTCAATGCCCCCCCCCACTTTGTTTTTGAGATAGCGCTGGAAGTTTTTGTGCACAAACGTCGGGACCTGGTGCACATTTCTGCACAAACGATGCACAAACGTTTGGCATGATCAGAAATTCAAATATTGAAAGTGGGGGGGCTACCGTTTCAATGGCCCCCCCAATTTGTTTTTAAGATAGCGCTGGAAGTTTTTGTGCACAAACGTCGGGACCTGGTGCACATTTCTGCACAAACGATGCACAAACGTTTGTCGTTGTCAGAAGTTCAAATTTTGAAATTGGGGGGGGCCATTGAAATGGACCTCGGTTTTGTATTGATTTTATATCGGCAGCATATATCGGAGTATCGGATATCGGTATTAAGTAGTATCAGACCATCCCTAAAAATAACACTCAAGAAAATAAAACAAAAATTAAAGGCATATGTGTATTTACGGGTACACTGTGTATCATTTATTATATTTATATTTTTCTATGTGACCTGTTACTGACCAACGAAGATTTCGGATGAAGACGGATTTCTTTATTTTGCTATCATTTATTTTATTTTCACTTCAACTATGTCGGAATCGCCTTCAGTCGACTCGAATACGGACCATATCTCGGCGTATAATGTATACGGTTGTCCTTGTATACGCGTTTTATTTCTCGAATTATACATCGAACTCCGAAAATACCACTGGACCTCAGTCTCCGATTGAATTTCGCCGACTCGTATCATCCTCATTATTATGAACGTTAAAATGCACATACTAACTTTTACACGCCATATATTATAATTTAATATAAATACGTGGTCGTTAATAAAACATACGTAAACACACGCGTAACATATATGCTTATCGAATAAGAATCGCCTTTAATATTTTAACTGTTTCTACGCGCTCATTGTCAAGGGCCATACGCATTTTTCAGTTTACGCACAACACCGCGCGGCTTATGGCTTACGTGTTATCATTTTATGTATTTATAATATATTGTAATGTTATGTAATCTAACGATCTACCAGAGTGGTTTTTTCCGTCGTCCCGTTCCGGGATTCGAGCTTGACATTTTGATGCTAAATATCGAGAAGATCGAACAACGCAGATAATAACGTTTATTATGTATACACAAAACATATTATTATACACGTGCGTATAGACGGACACACCAATTTCCGTAACGAGTTCGATATTAATAAGAAGACGACGTATTGACGTGTCGGACGAACGCGCGATCGGAGATAATACATTTCACGAATACCTACGTTTCGAGTTTCGTGTAACATAATTATTATAATCTAATAATCGTTACGGTCGACTTTGGACGACGACGATGACGACGACGTTGTGTACAAACAAATTAGCCGTGTCGCGGTTCGACGTCAGCTGCCAATGGTCTCCAGACGTCTGCTGTAAATGATATCATAATCTAACCGGGTATCACACGCCTTATCATAACGCCGTAGACACGTGCTTTCGCTTCCGGTGCATTAAAAACGAGATGATACATATCATAAGATGTGTATAATATCGTTTACTGGTATACAGCGTTGCCGACGTACACACACGCTGTAAAATGTACTCAGATGACGCACAATGGACCAACTGGTTTCCTATACGCGTGTATATGCTATTAAGATGCTATAAATCGATTCGGTTTTCATGTGACGCGGGCACGTCGGTAAATACTCGATCATTTCTTTTTTCCCGCAGCGAGTCGTCGTCAAGAGATTTCAGTTTATCGACGTGTACGTATAATTATTACCGTGCACCTTGTATGAATATTATATATTAAGGTATTAAATTTGCGAAAGCGTGCCGTAGCAACCATTGACCGAAGGACGCGTTGTTGTCGAAAGGACTTATGGCAAACTAGCATTAATTGTAGATACACGTACAACGACATCGTTAACATGTTTTGGTGCGAAGTATTTTTTGTCTCGCTTCGATATCGTTTAAACGAGTGGTCAAAGCAAAGTCCTTTTCACTATCGCTTACGAAACGATTTTAATTCATTAATTTTTTTAATCCAGCAATCAATTGGTCTTCGATGGTCACGCAGTATTCCAACAGAATTGGATGAACCAATATTTCCTTTTTAGGCTGTATTCGTATGGTGCAGTGCTAACAATTCGGACTCAGCACACTACTGATAACGTGGATATCACCTAAAAAGGAAACACGATCGATATTGTTAATCAGATTTCAATGCGGTTCAATGTAATCAAAATAATTGAGTGAATGATTTGATATTTTTGAAATCCTATTAGCCGATACACGGGATAACATAACTCATGATAAACGGTTATAGTACAACCATAATTCGTACAGCATACTTTGAAGCGGCGATGACCGCTATAGTACCGAATTATTTTATGCCTGTTATAATTAGTAGCCGGTCGTGAGTTCTTATTTCCCAATGGGCGTCGTCCATTATCGCACAAGCACGCAAAATACGCATAGGACGACAACGTACAAATATTGTAAAATACTTAATTGATCTCATTAACGCAAACACATTTTCGATACATGTATATTGGGGACGCGTATTTTAGTCGTTAATTATTGTCAGCTATCGTGGCTTACCAATGAATATGTATTATGCTCACTACGATTGCTCGAAAACTCGTTGAGGTGTTTTTGCTTAAGGTTATCGGTAAGAGTTGTACTCATTACCTATGTACAAATGTACGGTTGAATTACACTTTAACTTCCTATCTTCAAACCATCGCGTAGAAGTTAAAACTCAGTATGTTCAATCTGTTCGCGAGTGACTGTTGAAGTAGTTCGATTGGTTTAAACAACTGTTACTTTCGTTATTTTATTAGGAATAAAAGTTCGGGTTTTATTGTTTGTGGCGAAAAATACAGTGTTGCAGTTATTGCAAGCAGAAACGTACTTAAACATTTTTTTCAGGAGGGGAGGAGTTTGATATTTTTACTACCACGTATTTGAAATTTATTTTATTATTTTCACAAGATAATAGTTTCGGTAATATTAGTTTTATAGTACTAGATAAAAAAACAACGGATTATATAAATTACCCTGACAGATATCAATGATATGAAACTTAAATTGTTTTAATATTTTAAGCATTACTTCTTTTCTAATTTCGTTAAAATTACGGGGGTTTTGAACTCCGAAAACCTTACCCTAGACACGCACCGTTCGTTTGCATCAGAGAATGCATTTTATTCGCGCTATTATCGAATTATCTTTTGTACGCGAAATTAAGTTCTATATTTTTTTTAATTTTTTTTTATACATTTCTGCGTTATCACACTATTTTTATGTGTAGTATTTACAAGGTTATGCATATTGTGTGGTGATGAAATGTGTCGCAGTTCGCTACGCATCTCGCAGGCACTACCTCGCAGGCACTACTCATTTAGTTGCGAGAATATTACTTCGACTGTTACAGTACGAACGGTATTTTTGGACGACAACAATAGTCTCCGCCGATTTGTTTGTCGTATATTTCGCAAAAACATCGAAATATTAAATATAATGAAGAATATTTTGTAACTTAAAGTAACTTTATAGCCATATACATGTGCCCTGGGCATATTCACGTGAGGGAGATAATGGGGATTAACCCACTCCCCTATTGGTCTCTTTTCGTATTCGTATTATATTTGCAAGACATGTGAAAATTCATTATTTTATTGAATAATTTATATTTTTAATTACAGTAAAAATACATTAATAGAACCAAAAAAAAAAACTTATTGATAATTATTTACTGATACGTGATATAATGGTAGCTCATTGTTTTTTGATGAAACCCTCCTCCCCCGATGAAAATTTCATAGAAAGCCACTTAACTGTGCTAACTAAATTCGAATGTGCGAGCACGTGCTGTGTCCTTGATGTAACGGTTCGTCAATCAGAAACGGTACAAGCACCTGCACTGAATTCGCATTAAATTATAGGAGTATACGTCACGCAAAGATAATCGGATGTATACTTATTATTGCCGTGGGCCGAATTAGAGCAAATGATTCGTTATTTTTTTTTCTTCGGCAACCGGGTGACTCTCTTTGGTCGTCCGTTACTCGAATGTTGTAAACAGGTTCAAAGCTAAATTAAATAAAAGTAATGTTGGGCTAAGTATTCATATTTTTCAATTCAATTTAGTTAAGTTCAAAAGTCCTACCGTAAGACATCTAAGATTTACAGGTATTTTATTACAACGAACCGTTTTTGTCATCTCGGTTAATGTCTTGAGTCAAAAAAAGAATTGTTAACTCTGACCAATTTTTTTTTCTTATCTAATCTCGGCTTATTTTTATTTAATATTAAACAAAAATAAATATTTTGTTGATTAATTTAATGGTTATAATATTATATTATCATTCATATACATTTCAAACTCATTTATTCGTAATTAGTATCCTGCAAATAACACATGTGAAAATTATTAAATTTTATGATTCTAAATATTGATAGTTTTGCATTATATTAACTTGTTAAGTTATAAAATTAATCATTATTTATTGCTCAGCCAGTCTCTGAGGCGTTTTGTCATAACGTACTAAATACAGAGCGAAACAGCCAACACAACATTTTAACCGCTCTCTCACGGGCGTATATACTAGTTAATATTTAATCAACGATACATATGACGATTGAAATCGTCTCTTTTTTGTACATGATATTTCGGATAACATTTGTCGCTGTAGAAAGTTTGATTTCGATTTTTTCTCCGTAAACATTGTCGTACGTTTTATTAAAAAACGCATCTATAACTAACCGATTATTTTAAAAAAACCTATCAATTATGCAAATTCCAACTAAGTTACAACCGTAAAAGTGTGTAACTGGCAAAGTGGCCACCATAGTCAATGCGTCTACAAGAACACATATTTTATTTCTGAATATTCGGGATTACATTTTGTAAAGGATGAGCTGAAGTAACGATTGGTGATGATTAGGGCTAGGATAGTATAGGATTTTGCATTTTTTTTTAGGATTTACAGGACATAGCTTTTCAAGCACAAAATGTGATTTGATCATATACGAGTCCAAATATATAGTTTTTATTTTGCTTTTTTTTGCATTTTTTGTACTTTTATGGATTTAGGGTCATTTTGTAGCATTTTTTAAATTTTACGGGCATTTTTTATACTTTTTTGAAATCTAGGTAATATTTTTATACATTTGTTTTTGAAAACTTGAAAGAGCTACTGATTGTCCAATGCAATAATACAATTTGAATGTAATTTTCAGAATAAAAAAATATACGTATATATTTTTTATTTTACAGTATTTTTTGTTGATTTTTCAGAAAATTTCAAGCTGGTCATTGCATGATAAGTCCAAACTTCAAACTTTATTAATTTATTATTTATATCAAGAAAATCCTAAATTAATATTTTTTTTGCTATTTTTTTATAACATTATAATTTAAATAATTTTGTACCGAAATATTAATTAATAAATAATAAATAATAATTAATAATTATAAATTATAATGCATTTTTATAAAAATTTTTATCTTTTGGGCATTTTTAAGGTCATTTTTAGGTCATTTTTTTAGGTCATTTTAAGGTTATTTTAATGTCATTTTTTTAGGTTTTTTGGGTCATTAAAATCCTAGCCCTAGTGATGATGATTAAATTACCTGTTGAATTTCGAATAAAACAGTTCTTTACATCACAGTTGTAATATATTAAAGACTACCAAAATTTAAAGTATTATTTCTGATATTACCTTTTTCTAGCCTTCGAATTGTTTTAGGTGCCATGATATGTCATGAAAGTCAAAGCAAATCAAGCTCATATCAAGTTAAAATAAAATAAAAATGACAATTAAAAATTAATCGTTTTTAAAACCGTTGGTTATTGACACACGGTTTGGCTATGAAGTCGTTGTCTAAGGAGTTCAAATATAAATGCATAAGTCATCTGAATATAATTGATAATATATAGTGTAACTTATATGAATCGGATTTCGATAGCGAATACAGTTTGTATACGAATATAGAAGCATACACAACGGTGTTGTTATGCATAACGTATGCATTCCACCGCAATAATTATTGCTATACATATAAAAGTTCGTCGTTGATTTTTAAAAATATCAAATCACGAACGTTTATCGGTGTTTAGGTATATAGGTACCGTGCAACTATTTAAACCACTGCAACAGTATACGGCGAGCGGTTCTATATACAATATAACTCACATAAAACGTACCAGCTTTAGCCGCTTTCCTGCATAAAACACTGTTTTCCGTCTGTCCCTAGACATTTCCTAAACTATTCAATGTAAAAACTAAGTCTTAACTCTATTAAGACGCTCTGTTTTTCTATATGTAATTGGATAAGAACCTCTTTTGTTCAGCAGATTACGATTAAAATTAGTAATTGTCATATTCAATGCATTATTTTATCATCTTATCTATGGTTATTTAACTAATAAGTACACATTGCATCGTATCAATCAATCCAAACAGTCTGGTAATGACTCCTTTAATTATTGCTGATTTGCAACACCTAACAGAAATTCGAAAAGTAGGTATTCTCTGCAGAAAATTTTAAAGAAATGTTAGGTTATGTCAACAAAGTCGAAAACTTTCTTGCTAAAATACACAGTCAGTATATTAAGCAAAAAAAAAAATAATAATTAACTTTTTTAATCTGCATTGAAATTGAAAAACAGTAATAATAAAAATACATATGTAGGCAGTGGCATAGAAACATTTTTTTCCTTGGAAGAGGGGTGTTTAAGACCTTTATTTTCGACGTTCGTAATATTCTTAGTATATCTTAATATGAGTTCTTATGTAATAATATTACATTTATAATGGAATTATTATTATATTTCGTATTTAATCAAAATTATTTTATTACTCAATTATTATTATAATAATAATTGAGTAATAAAATAATTTATAATATATATACCTAATCATAGTAAAATTAAAATATCGTTTTTCTATAACGTGTAGGTAGTTACATTATAATTAAATACATTAAAAAAAGTTGTTATTATTATAACTATAATAATAGTAATCATATATATATATAATCGTGGGTCTTACAAGCCAACTTGTATGCGAAGAGACATTTTGTTATTTTTACACAGTACACATATTATTATTATTATTATTATAGTACACTACTATTATACGGGCAAAACGATTAATCCGGTGCAGTGGTGCAGCGGTGTAACGTGCACGAGTGAATGACTGGACGTGCGCTTATTATTATAGTCCGATTGCATTTTTCATCGACCGACTCTCAAACTCGACGTCGTTTTATGGCGATGAAATGTGTTTTATCGCTATACCCGATGGACCTTTTAAAATACCTTCTGTAGTACGCGAGGACTTGCCGGGCTAATAAAGTATAAAGCAATGCGTATTTGTAAGACGACACGTCCGACGAAATAGAAAAAAAATATTATAAAAAAAAAAAATCTGAACAAATTTACTACTTTCGCGCGAAGATCGGGACGAAGGTAGAGAGAAATAAAAAAATAAATATACGTGTATATACATATATCGATATAAGATATTATTTCCTTTATTCCTCCCTCTACTACTGTTTCATTGTCACACGTACAAGAACGTCTGTCGTAATAATATAGCCGCGCGCAATAAACGAGAGTTATTACTTATTATACGCCTTTGATCGTTGCGGGGGAGCATTACCTATATAGTGTTACCGACGTGTGCCGGTCAGGTTCGTTGTAGAAAATGTCGAAATCACGACGTCATCGAAAGCCAATAAATCACAAATACATATATAAAACCTCTGTGAGACCGTCTATGTTGTACATACTCGTTTATAGTGCTTGGAAAGTTCCAATGTTCCTATATAACGTCTTTACTATTCAGGTTAGGTTTAACTTACGCAGAAATTAATTGCACACATTTTCTCATTACTTCAAAACCAAACATTTTTCGTTCTAGGTCCATACTTTGTACGTATATAATGCATAATATACATTTATTTCTTCAATATAATAAGTTTTATTTTAAAATAAATAATTCAACAATGAAATAAAAAAAAATAAAAAAAATATATGGTAGTACAAATAATTGGGATATATGCAGTGGAAAAAGTTTGTTTTTCAAAGAAAGAACATTTTCCCGATTAAAAAATAGGAAGTCTGAAAAAACTTATCAAAAAGTAAAACAACTAAAAACTAATCAAAAAACGAATTAACTGTCATAAGGAAACACATTTCTTCGCGTATATTTCGAACTTATTATTATTGTTGTGATTAGTTCAAATTAATCTAACTCTTTCACCTTTGTGTGTAGTGTTTATTGTGTATTATGTTGTACCACGGAAATTCAGCAGGAGTCGTCTTATTCGTGTATGTGCAACGATTAATATCGTATCAATCGTATAAGATAATCGTCGTTTTGCATTTTTCACCGCTTCGATGACGCGATGCGAGTAAATCGATTCGAAACGAATAAAACGCAAACAATCAATTTCAAAATGGACACGCGCCCCGCGGACTTTCAATTGAAAACGGAACCGATTTTTCCAAACCGGTACTGAGAAGCGGTTGCTGCTGCTGCGATATCTATCATTGGGGTGAAACGGGTTTTCTTCTTCTCGGAATCCGTTTTCGAGCTTGACAGCAGTGCACGTCTGCAATGGACATTATTATATATCTGTTATTCAGTAAACATTATTGTCGACCGTGTCTCGATGTAACGTTACGACCATAGCAAAACTTCTCGGGCTTGTAGGTAGACGTAACATTGGCGCGATGAAAAACGGAACACTGCGGCTACTATAGTGCCGAGACTTGGATGCGCTGGAGCAACAATTATTACTAAACGTCTAACGGGTATCTATACTTCCCGCGTTTACCCCGGTATTGTGTACGTGTTAGTGCGTAAATCAGGGAGGGCAAAACTGAAACTGTAACTTTCAAAACAGAAACTACGTCCAAGTTACACACAAATTGTACGACACGATAAATACATTTTCAATGCGATATAACACGAGGGTAAGCTATGCATAATAGGTTACATTTAGACATTGAATAATGATCATCAAGTATGAACTAGTTCGAAAGCAGACAAGCATTTTATAATATCAACATTCAACAAACGAAGTTGATATACTATCGAATACACCGAATACATAATCATAAATAAATGCCCACCGTTTTATTAAAGTACTATCGAACTAATATAATTTTGAAACTTTACAGTATAAAATTTTGAAATGTAACGCGAGCCACCAGTTGCTCATCCCTGGCCTTTATAATACACCTCGAGCAGCAGTGATCGGGTTTACCGGGCGAATACTGTCGAAGCCATTTGTGGTGATGTCCGTTCAGATGTGCGATCCGGTACGTATGTGCGTCGGACTTGATCCGAGGAATAAAAAATCGAAACAATTAGTTTGTTATGTCAAACCGTCAGATTATAACAGTATATTGGTTACATTTGAGTGTTGTGTTATATTTCTATATTTTCAATTACTCCTATCATACGGTTTTTTTCTTTTTGATGGCCCAAGATGAACAATTTCCACACGTGGTTCTATGTTATGTTTGTGTGTGTATGTGATCTGATGAGCGTAGAGGCACATGCGATTACAAAGTGTTATATAACATAATGCCGACGAGATACGTTTTAATTATTGGCGGCCACAAACAGTACAATTTACAAACAACTGCACTGTTATTATGGTAATAACAATGATATATATATATATATATATTGTAAACGCATATATGGTCTATCGACGAGATTAGACTTTCACCCGTTGCACGGGAAGATGCGAAAACTCGTTTCCTTGCAAGCAACCGCGTCAAGTCGTATAATATATACAAGTCGAGATGTGACATATCTTCGGAGAAGATACCGATGAAATACGTAGTCGAATATATTATATTATCATGTATATTAGTACATATATTATTTCGCTCATATTTTCGTATAATTTTCTGTTTCTCTCTCTCTCTCTCTCTCTCCCTCTCTCCTAAGACTATAATATAACACCATTCTAATATAGTGCTTATACCGTTAGCCATTGTATACTATATCCAAGACGACTTCGACGATGACACGCATAAGTAATGTACTATAATATAATATGATTCTATCATTATATATTTTTTCCGGAGCATGGTACATAAAATACTTAGTTTTCCCGGAATGTAATTTTATTTTTTCATATAATACTATATCATAGATAATATTAGGAAAAAATAAATTGAACAGTTCTTTAAATCGCTGTTACTCTTCAGCCGACACTCGAAATTATGTATGTATATAATAACTATATTTTAATATACATAAAATAACCTGTACTTTTACCCCGTGAAATATTTGTAATAAATATAATAAATAATAATAATGATGTTAACTGGTACACGAAACCGGTGATAATCTGATTATACGATGATAGCGGTAATACGACTCCTGGGATGTCACGTGGGTAGTACTTTAATGATACTAGAGTTTGTTCATTTCAGGCACCGAATGATTATATGAAAACGATTGCACATTTATGTATTTGCAAAATATGTGCATCAAACCATCCAAACATATCCGTATAATTATGCATAAATATTTAACACGTTCGTGGTCACTTCACTTTTTAATATTATTCAAATACCTACCTCAGAGAATAACGTAATTTGCATTTTCTTCATGGACATTGGCACACGGAAAATTAGAAAACTCAAGGCGGATGAAATATATTGTTGTACACATTTTGTACATGTATGAAAATCGCAAAAATATACGTGAGTACATACAAGTTTAGTAGAATACAACAAATAATTGTATAATAATATATCGCTGGTATGAAAAATTAACAATACTTCTGTAATTCATTAATTTTATTCAAAAAAAAGAAAACAAACAAACAGGAGTAGTCGCGTATGTGAATTATTTTGAATTACAAATTTCCAGACTTACTGAACACGGTGCAACGATTTAAATATGAACCTCGTTGTAACTATTATTCTGTATACAGTTGATCGATATACAAGATCGTTTTGTTCGCATTATTATATATTATATATTATTATAATAGTAATTATATTTTCAACTCATTAGTAATTACAAGTTGAACATCTGTCATCTGACAAGTACCTAAACTTAGTGCTGTTTAAAAAAATTCAATGACCATTAAATTCGACCAAAAATTCAATAAAATTAACACCGATGCGTCGTGCAATAGCAACAAATCGTTATATAACGTCACTGCATAATGCATCCCCGCTGGAGATTGCAATTTTCTGAACGCACACGTTATTATTACAATTGCGATTTCCGCACGTTTACAATACATTTGTCGTACAACTTATGTGTATTTGTGTGTAACATCAGGTTTGAGGTACTGTAACGGTTTTTGTTACCAAGATCGTTTTTTCTCATTTTCATGTTGATTTTATAAATCGCTTTACGGCAGTCTTCATGAACGCATGTGAACAAATTAATATACAAATGATGTGTGCAAATAATATAAAAACTACTCGTCACAGACAATTATTCATCACACAATTCATATGGTTTTATTCTCCACTTCGTACACAAATTGAGCTGTTTGTTCTGTTTCGCGACTATATTCATCTCGCACGCTCCGCCGCGCCAGTAGTCCAGTCCGCCGCAACACCGCAAGTCATGACCTTTACGCGTGTATAATATTATTATTTTACCGAAAATACATAATTTATATTTAAAAGAGAGATCAGCGTTCGCGAATCACAAACGCTTTAGCGCTCATAATATATTTACACTATTTCGGCTGTTTGTTCAAACTCGTTTTGGAAACCGTTTCTGTATGCGTGAAGAAGAAGAGATTTTATTTATTATTTCGTTATAACCGTTTTCACCGGTTGATGCGCAAAATGTGTAGCTCGCATTATTATAAAATTGCGTAATACTCACAAATCGTCCGAATGAATTTGCAAAGCGTGTGCTTAAATAACTGCGTTTCACGACCTGTTCGTTTTTTATCGATCTTAATAATAAATTATGCACATTGTCGCCATGCACCAATTCCTGTGTAACGATGCAGACTTTCCTGTAATAAACACTAGAAACATTACATTTACATATATATACATGTGTATACATCTACTAAAAAAAGTTTCTCGAATACTTATTTATGCATAATAGTACAAATAATACTATACCAATATACCAATACTTCAATGACGAACTCAATTATTTTATGTATTTTTGTATGAAAAAATCTGACGAAGACTATAAGAATTATGTTTGTGTTTAATTCATAGTCAACGTGTTGTAATGTATTACTGTACGTTGTAGTGTTCATGAATATAGTGATTTTGTAGTTTGACCAAAATAATAATAAAAAAAAAATTATTTAAATTTAAAGTAAATAATGACTCCGATATTAAACAAAGTAAAAATATTTGTATTTAAAATACAAATAAATTCTAAACTATGTTTTATATCTTCCTCTTTTTCATCTATGTGACAATTAATATCTTACAGACCAATATATTTATTTCCATCCTTCTTTGTGAATTGGTAACTCCAGTCACTTACACCCAGATCTATAGATTTCCACATTATTCAAGTTATCCATACTTGGATTCTTACTTAGGATTGGTCTACTACTCTACTTGATCTTTCCATATTTTTCTTGGACGCCCTAACGATCTCTTTTCCTTTGGCATGTACTCTTGGACTATACGTATCGAAGCTCCTTCATTTCTCCATGCATAACTAGCCCACCGGAGACGTAGCTCAAATATTATTTTTAAAAGTTACTCGAAAGTAAGAAGTTTGTTTTGTTTAGATTTAAGTAATGTTCAAGTTTCACAACCATACATTATTCTTAACCTTATTAAAGTATATCTGAAACTTTAAACCGTTTTATACAATTTTTGTCTTAAGTAGTTTTATTAATCTGTAGTTACACTTATTTTCAACTTGTAATCTTGCTTTTATTCACTTGATCATACGATCTCGTAGTTTCTTTGTGTCAATATTGAATCTAGATATTTGAACTCTCTCACTCTTTTAAACCTGTTTTAAATATTTGATATAAAACTATATACTAATGAAGATGTTTAATGCGTTTATTCAAATATTTCATAATAGTGAAGAATTAAAAAGACTACCTGGTTACACGATTACCATATTTATTAGTTTCGATTCTTAACTGGTGCTAAGAACTGTTTTGCTAATACGGACAAACATTATTAGGCATACAGTTCAATAGCAACACACACTTTTTTAGGAGATCTAATGAAAATAAAAATTAATGTTTTATTTTAATGACAACTGTTTATTGAAAATTGATAAATAAATATGTTGAAATCGAATATATTATAATACAATTATAACGTATAAAATTACTCGAACAGTAAATTTTATTAATAATAAGATTCTATGTAATTTGAAAATAAATTAGTATGATCAAAGTATTAGCATAGTATAAGTCAGTATGTATGTAGGACTTGTTGACTGCTAAGCAAAGACGTTAAAATGTGTTCATCTACAGGTATTGGTGTGAGTGCAGTTTAAGAGTAATAATAAATAAATGAAAACACGAATAAAAAAAAATTATACTAATATATTAGCTAAACTAACCGTTCCCGCCAGGAGATATTTTATTATTTATGATTAGAGCAATTACTAGTTTGATATAAAAAAAAACGCACTTTAACACATTTATATTTCTCAATCGGTTGTTGTTAAAATTAATAAATTATACAAAATAAAATATATCCTAAGACACCAAATAAATGGAAAAATGTGTTCATTGAGTCCAGAGTTCATGACTTCGAGTCTTCGTAATGTAATTTTCGAAAAATATTTTTAAAGAGGATTCAATATACATAACAATGAACAGGGGCAGATTTAAGGCACTGCGAACTATGCGGCCACATAGGGCGGCAAAATTATGTTGAAAATTTATTTTGATTTTGTAAAATTAGGTACATAATTTTTAAAATTGTATTTATCACTTCAAAATCTTGAAATTGTGGATTTTGTATTTGCTTAATTTTAGCAAAATAATATTTATATTTTCCTAGGAACTCGTCTACGACAACGACGATAGTATTGTATTATACAGGTTACCTGTAGCTTATCTTTTTGTTTAAGAAATGTCTCGTAATACTATAATAAGCAAAAATTGCATATTAGGTAAGTATTGAAAAAATTAATTTATTTGAGGATATTTTATTAAAGAGGTAGTAAGTTTTTTTTAGATAGGGACGGCAAATTTAATTTGGCATAGGGGCGAAAAATTGTAAAATCCGCCCCTGGCAATGAATATATTCCCTCAACATTTTCAATAAATCGGCATGGTAGTTTTTCCTATATAAAAGTGATCAATACAGTGATTGAGTGGTACTCGATTTTTCTACATTTATCTATATATTTATAGATTGTTTCTAAAATATAACAGCACTCGTCGTATGCAATTAATCATTTGGAGGCTTCAACGTTGTGCCAACATTATCGTAATATTGATGAGGTGTAAAAAAGTGAATGCTCGATGTTTTGCTAAAAAATGTTCTCGTTATTTGTACACATAAACACCAATAAAAAATCAAACTTATATTAGTTCATGCATTAGAGATGTAAAAATTAATAATAAAAACACTTTGTTCATATAAAATAATATAAAAATGTATAATTCTTCATTATTCTGACGAATGACGCTCATCGTATTTTCATTTTCGATGTGGCATTGCTATTGACACAGGGACGCAATCAAGAGAAAAACAATAGTGTTGCGATATTTTATGTTCATATCGATCCATTGCAAGAACCAAATTCGTTATTGCCCATGATTTTTTTCCCATCAGGGTGCATTAAAAATACTCTTTGGCATCCTGATCCTTGTATTTTATCATACCTTACTAATTAAACAGTATACATGTACGCACACGTATTGTGTATGTTATGAGTACGTATTTCTAGAAAAATACTGCATTTTTAGTCAATATTAAAACATAATGTTTATAGCATTTTTACAATTAATGAAATATATAAGTAAACCACTATAAAATATCTTAAAACTTTATTTCCATAAAAAACGTCAGAAGGATATACTATGCTCAATGATTTATTATAATGTAATGTCTGTCTCAATTCTTATATTATGGTATGAGTTGAACGTTAGGGTAAAATATTAATTATGATAAAATTTAGTTATAAAGCCGACGGTTTAGACTTGTAGTGGAGAGACAGATATCGACGGGAGAGAGAAAGAGAGAGAGAGAGAGAGAGTGAGGGATAGAAGGATACATGAGAGCTTTCTTCGCGCTTCGCAGCTTATTTATCATCGTGGTCCTCTCGCCCACGCCGTATACAGAAAGCTGTCGGCAACGCTCGGTGACAAATAACGACGTTTTCTTCATACGCGCGCTATAGTGTAGATTTATCGCGTCGGCCGATTGGTTCTCACGGCGAGCAGCACGTATAATATTTCCATGTTAAACAGTTTAATTCACATTATCCCACGCGTGCGTGTGTACTACAGCGATGAAAAATATGAGAAAAATCGCACTGCACTCGGGTTGCGTTGCGAGACGCGTATTGTACCTCATCGTTCGTGACGTATACCTGACCAATACGGCGTACACAGCAGTCCCGTGTCAAAGTTGTCGTCCCGTTTATTAATTTTATTATTTCTTTCTTCTTATTTTTCCTGTTGTGCTGTGCCCGCCGGAGGAGTATCGATCAGAATTAAGCGATCACGTTCCGACGAGCCGACTTCGGCGCGTATACGATGATTGACGCGCTCGCGCGAGATCGGATCTATCATATATATGTATATCAAATGCGTTGTTTGTATATAATAAATGTATATATATGAACACGTCGCGTCGTGCGCTGTTTTCTCTACGCGGAACACAATAGCTCGGCGACTAATCGCCGAAGAAGACTCCGTTGCGTACGTCCTGCGCGCGCGCGTGTCCGGCACTAAGAATATTATTATTATTATTATTACTGTTGTTTTTTCTTCTTATTTTGCTTCTTTCTATTTTCTTATTATTATTATTATTATCATTCCCATTTCGACTGTCGTTTAAGTATTATTATTATTTTTATTTTTTATTTTTAGAAATTTCACCGCGTCAACCTCGATAACCTCGATAAATTTTCCCACAACTCTAAGCGTGCTGCAATGATTTACTGCTTCACGGCCCAATCGGAAACCGCGTTTGTATATTACATTCGACGTTCTCCATATGCGTATGCACGGTCTATAAATATTTAACTAAATTTTGCTTTGAAAAAAAAAAATATAATAATAAGTTATAGGCGTCATAGCTATACTATGTATAATATAAAAACTCGAAGTCCGTACGAAATGTCCGATCACATAATATAATGTAAATATAATATAATCATATTATGAATTATTTGTCTGATATATCGACGGTTATTTAATAAAAAAAAAAAAATTGTTCAAAAAAACAAATTAAATGTTCTATAATAACTTCTTTTCATTGAAAAATAATGTTAATAACGTATATCATAATTCGACAGTTTTCTTGTTTAAAAGGCATAAAACCAGGAGCATAAACTTGTAAAATAGCGTATTCAACTAAGGAAAAATATAAAAACTACACCCAATAAAACATGTCCAGAGAGCTTTTTAGAAAATAAATTTGAAACTTATACTATATAAATATGTGACTGGGTTAGGCAATGGTGTTAATTTCGAATGCCAATTAAAGAAACTTTTTTTCAGGTTTAGCTTGGACAGTTGCAAATTCAAGGGGTCCGTAGGGTCAAGAACCTGCCGTTATTGACCTCATCGAAACCTAATATTTGGTAACACAGATATTCTTTTTGTGACACTAACAAGTAGCTACAGTAAATCATATGTTTTTTTACGTCATAACTTTATTTCTAAATAGTTGACGAGTAAAATATAAAATTATAAATACAAATTTCAAATTCGTGTAAACACCACTGATTTGATCACAAGTGTACACACGTACTGAACCAGGCATTATACCAGGCATATACCAGACATTGGTGGTTAGGTAGTTCGTATTTATGAGATGTCTAGTGCAGTGCGCACAGCTGCGGTTGCAGTTGCACTAGCGGCAGCAGTAGGAGTCGCAATGCGGTAGAGATAACGCGCAAGGATATTGCAGTAATACATATATACACATAAATATTATATCGAGAGGCGAAGAAATCGGTCGTAGAAACGCGCTGGATTTTGCCGTGTGCCAATTAAGCGGCGGCGACGATTAAGAAAGAAATAATACTCACGGGAAAACATAAGTTTTTCTTTTATCTCTCGAAGCCCGTCTGCGGGTGCGACTATTACGCGGGACCGCTAAACGGCGGCGACGGCGACGGTCGTCGTGCACATTCTGTCCAATAAGTAACGCCGTCGCCGTCGTGCGGGGTACAACTCAATTACTATTTATACGCACGGCTGTGTACACGTGTGTACGCGATTTATATTATTATTTCGCGATCGATAAAAACTACTGCATTATTATTATTATTATTGTGTAAGCAATATGTATACATAAGTAAGAGAGACGTGGGAGAGAAACGGAGATGCCGCGTAGCTTCAGCAACCACCACGCTAAATGCTTCTATCCATACGAATACTGCCTCAGGTCGTTATCCTGTTGTCCGATCCGATGTCGTCGTCGTCATTGTGCATTAGTGGTAGTAGTAGTAGTAGTGTAATAGTACGGTCTCGCGGTACATACTTAATTATCGGTTGATATTTTCTTTTCTGCACAGCGGTCTTTTACTCGCGGGCGAACATTGCAATACAATAGTATGTACGCGTGTGTACATGGTGTATTGGTACATGTTTATTTGCAAATATATACGTATACATAAACGTTACTACAATGTGAACGCAGACGTGCCCCCAAAAGAAAACTTCATGTAGGAACGGGTGTAGAAGTATACGTACGCGTATCGGTTCGACCCATCGTCGTCGTGAAGTCATTTCTTCTCTTCGCCATGCGCATTACAATATTGTATGTGCATGAGCAGTAGTAGTGCATTACACGAACCTTAACAAATGGCCGGCCGCGTAGATGCACTTTGTTGCTAATGTCTTTTTATTTCTTTTTTCTTTTTTACACACGTACGTGTATATTAATTTAACCAACTACATATTTTTATGCCCGTTGCTTTTTTTTTTTCAATCGAAGAACGCGCGCCGGCAATAATTAACAATTAACTCCAACACTCAATCGCGACCACGCGGAAACGTGACCGCCGACCCGATAACGCAAGACACTGCGCACTGCTGTACCTATATCCGCCACCCTATTTTTATTACACACACCTGTATATAATATGATCTCTGCCGATTATAAACATGTTTAGAATATGGTGTGTGTATGTGTGTGTTGCCGGAGGTGAAAAATGTATAAAAATAATACACACAATTATGCACGTATAGTCTCGTCCATATAGAGAGCGTCCAATTAACGCGACTTTCGCACGACGCCGTAACATGATAATGTTATAGTATCATGTGTTATGCACTTATTATAATTCTCATTCGACGTGATGTTATGTGCTTGAATAATAAATGGCGCGCGAATGCATTTTTTTGGCCGTCACACATGAAACAGACGTACTGTATTCGTCCGTTTCTTTAATTGCCGAACGATAGTGTTTCATTTTCGCCTACACAACTAGGCCACTACGTTTGAGGTTTCGGTTTCTATTCGTCTTATCAAGAGCTCTGTGTTCAGAATCAAGTTGTGCGCTATGGACGCTGCTATTTGCGTCTTTCCATGCTATAGAGATCGTAAGCGTATGTAACATGTATATGCAAAGTTGGCCGTTAACGACTTAATGCAGTCAAGTCTATAAATCAAGTTAGACTTCTAATGATTTAAATGTTTTCCATGGAGTGCATCATCAGTTATTTAATTTTATAGTCACCGAACTTATTCTCATAATTTAAATTCCAGAATTTAGAGATAAAAATAATTTTTCTTGTAAAAATTATCGAAATAATAATTTTGCTTGGCTAGGATGCATCATCTTTGTATTTCAATGGAGATAAAAATAACGTACACAAATATAATTGTATACAAATATTTTATTAATCAATAATAATAATAATAATAAAAAAAAATGTAATTTATATTTAACTAAGTTAACATTCGGAAGTTTTAAAAAAACTAAGTAACTCTTAATTTGAGACGTGACTTATATTTATTTTATAACTGATCAGTGCATCTTATAAGGAATTTTCACTGGGCGACAAAAAATGTATTTCTCAAAATATTCATTGTATAATACCATAGTATTACACGTTCGTTTCGCATAATATCGCCCAATCTTTCAAAATACTGTCGACGGAGTATAATCACTGGGCGACATTTGTGTCGCCTAGTTAACTAGTTAAAAAATGCACTGTAACTGATCAAGAAAAGAAAATACAGTTAACACGTTTAGTCCTGTATATTATAATATGCTATACGTAGAGCTTTTGACGTACAAGAAGTTAGCCCATCCTTTATAATGGATTATCTTGAAACTATACTAATATTTTGCGAGTTTGCCAAAATTTGCGAGTCTATTTTCATAATTTACGAGTAAGCCGTTTGCAAATTTTAATTAATTTTATTAAAATTATTACATTTTTATGTATCTTCATTATTACATATAAGTATTCAAATTATTTTCAAAATTTAAATTTTAAGATTATGGAATTCAATTATTTTTATGGAATTTTAAAAAAATTACTTTATCAACTAATTTCTATGAAAAAATACAATAGCAACACAATAGATCCATTAAGAGTCAGGCTCATGGGTTTTTCCAACTAATGACACTTTATAATGCAATGATTTGATATTATTTATATGTTTATATAAATATATACTATCCATAAAAAGAGCTATATTTAGTTTACGTGGAAAACTTCTATGATCGATTCACACATACCTGTATCAGTCACGAGACGGTTTAGTTCCAAGAAATAGGGTCAGTCTCAGTCAGGGAAAATATCGTTTCGCTAAATTTAGATCGTGCTATCTACACTCATCAGTTTTCCATCCGAATCCGATCCAGCAGTATTTCTTCAGACACAGAACCGAGTGTTTCAACTGTTACCAATGATATTTTTTGTTTTGACGGACGTTAATTAGTGCAGGCAAAATGGATGACGATTGGATGATGAACAAATTAATTAATCGGTCGGTATATTTTTCGAAATTTGTTTTAATGTGTTATTAAGTCGTGGTTGTGCTACTATATTATTTTATTTTCATATTGCCTTGAAAATAAAATGGCTGCTTCAAAGGTAAGGTTCAATATTTTTATTTTTTAAATACCATCTACAAATATTATTATTTTATTATAATTGATTTATATTTTTATATTCTGTACTAAATATATGTACACTAATTACCAAGTAAAAACATATTTGTGTTCAACATATCAACCTTTATTGGTCAATGAATTTTATATAATGATTTGTTATATTTTATTTCATTGTATTATATCGTTTACAAAAAGTGTTATTTTGAAAATTATATCTGTAGTACATCAAAACCAGATGAATGTAAGCTCAAAAATATCGATTAATTGGTTACTTAATTTTTAAGATTTAAAATGCTCCTTTTCATTTTTTATATTCTTTTGCAAATGGGATTTACGGGTAAGGAATGAACTTGCATAATTTTAAAATGGATTCACAAATTCTCGCAAATAAAGACGTATCGTTTAGTATACATTTTGAAATTCTAGGGCTAGGAGAGTGGGCTAACTTCACGGTAGAAAAATGAAATTTGCGGACTTGAAGGAGCTACGTGAAGTTGGCCAACCCTTCTATTTTTATATTATAATTCGCAAATAGTTTATTCGTAAATTATGAAAATAAATTCTTGCAAATAACTCGCAAAATATTGGTATTGGTTTCAAGTTGACCAGTTAAAAAGGGTGGGCCAACTTCATGTAGGTGAACTTTCGATTGTTTTTTCACTGATAAAATTCGTCTCTGCAAGAGACGCATAACACACATGAATTTCAAACGCGCATTACATTACCCTTAATGTCCGTACCAAAGAAGCTTTGGGAAGATGTGGGTTGTACAAACGTTTCAAATGCAAATCGCATTCGGTAGCGATATGACAAATTCTTCAAAGTGTCCAATTTTTGAATACAGATAATGATATCGCCGTTATCGGGACTAAACGACCGATTCAGTGAACCGATTTAAAATCAACCGTCATACAAAGCCCAAATATGTTCCTAAGCAAAAATTCTCTAGTAAATATGACTTGTGAAGTATTATGACTTGTCTGTGTGTATGTGTAATACATTTAAACAAATTTTTAATATGATTTCCAAATCAAAATTCTGAAAACATAAAAAATTAAAGAAAAAACCTTGTTTTATATAAAAATTAATTTACCGTCTTAAGTTCATGTGGAGGGAGTTCTGACTTCCAACTCCTCCCCCATGGATACGCTACTGCATACACGAGTATATATACATGAAAACTGCCGCACGATCATTTCCGCGGACCGCACCGCAAAGACTACGAAAACTAAAACAATCGCCTACGGTCGACGACAACGACGACGATGTAATGTTGCGGTTCTCATAGTAAGAGATTACCGTTTCTTCTCCCCGCGCGTTCGTCACCGCCCGCAGTAATTTTATACGTGTATAATATAGGCTAGGCGTCCTCGCATTGAACAATACTTAATCTATCATGTTCATGAGTGCGCGGCATAAAAAACGGAAAAAGAAAAAGAAAAAAAAGGATATAAATAATAAATAAAACAACACGTAATAAAAACAGCTTAAAATTAAGCGCGTCTGGAGCGCAGCGAGCAAGGCTGCGTACGCAAACAATACGAACGGTGTTAAACGTACCGAGTAATATGCTCTGTAACGCGTTACACATCTGATTGTTATTATTGTTATTATGATTATTATTATTATTTGACGTACGCGCGCGATCGTTAGAGGATATTTTTACTATTATTACGATTGTGTTTACCCGGGAAATTAGGCTCCGGCCGTCCGTGTTAGTGGTAAACGCGCGCCTAATCAGCGCTCGAATTAGACGACTTTCTCGTCGCGATCTGACGTGCGCTGTGTGCTACAGTTCGTTTGCAATTCGTTAATCGCGGACTGCGTGTTTGGCGACGTTTTAACGTGCATTCAAACATGATTTCTGCCTACGCGTGGTGACTTATTAGTAGACTTGTCTACGTAGGCGTGTTGGTAGCAGAATACCAGCGTCGTGTGCAGTCGTCGACGTTATTCGCTAAATCATCGAGTTACGTGTCATAACGTCCGATCGATTGATTTAATCGATTTGAACGAACTCAAATAGTGCAAATTGCAAACAGATACAGGTTATGTCGTACGTGCAGTGTAAATTCGGTTTAATGATTTCTAATCGTTACGTTCGTTCGTTTAGGTACGAAACTACAGATGCGGCGGACGATGCTGAGGCGCGGTTTAAGAATTATGTTGATAAAAAAATATAATAATAAAAAAAAAAAAAAATGGACCGAAAAAGTAATTGTACCGGTCACTTTTATCCCGCGACGTCTGTATGGACTGTTGAGGACCGAAAATCGCAGCGTTCCAATGCGTTATTATGCAGTACACATCTATTGAGTTGTGAAAACTTTAATTCGATACCGAAATCGTGATCGGAATAGAATTTTATCAACCGAACGATACAGCCGCAAGCAATGTAGCGCTAATGTGTGTACGCGTGTAATCAAATTTGGGAATGTAGAACAAATTACGTGCTCATTAAATGTGTACGACAATTACCACATTACCGAATGTAATCGATTAAAAAACAATATAATATACGCCCGTATATGCACCCAAACAAGTTTTCACTCGCTTTAAAAATTCAAAATATTTAAAAAAAAAACATTGTAGATGAATCGAGAAAACCAACATCTGTAATACGCTTAGTAGTACACGTAACAAATATATCGGCAAGTGATCGAAATACACGTGCACGTGTCTATAGATGTTATTACTAAAACATTGAAATCTTAATTCGATGTATACACATCATTCGATTTCGATTTATATAATGTTAATTATTATTGTTATAACTCTTTAATTGTTAACTTAATATAATAACTTAATTGTTGTTGTAATTCACAAATGACACAAGTAACTATACTGATTATCTAATCGTTGGAAAATATTATATTTACAAACAGTAATATAGTGCTACAGTCAAAGAAGAAAAAATAAATTTTCAAAGGTACCTTACACTCAATATTAATATTAATCGTTATCATGTAAATGGCAGTAATTAGTTCCGTTTCTAATGCGGATTTTAATAACAAATCGCAGAGGTGCTACTAATAGCTTAACTATTCCATTATGTATTCATGACTCTTTTAATGTAGACTCAATGTATTTACTGTACATGTAGAAGTAAACACTGTAAATGTATTTGACTTATATTTTACTTATATTTGTCAATAAAAAATAAATAAATATTAAATCAAAAATTCAATGCCGAACCAAACCATTTGATACAATGAGATGTAATAGTTTGTATTTTTAAGTTTGGAACTTACGAGTAACACGCTAAAACAGTTCTGTATAGCTACATAATAAATAAGTCCAACTACGAGTTGGTCGCGTCCTTCGTCCAAACGTTACGTAGCTCATTTCTGTGACTTGTTAATCGCTTTTTTGATCGGTTTAAGTTACCGGTCAATTCCGTTTATTATACTTTCCTGCCAATTTAAACACCGAACAAAATCGATTTCTTTAAAATTCTGTTAGTACCATTTAAATATATTATAGCAGATTGTTGTGACATTATTTTTTTTCTACTTCACGGGGTTATTATAATTTTCGACATCGATTCTGTTGTTTAAATCAAAAACCATTGGTTTTACATAATCTATACATATGTTGCGCATTTACACAGTTCAGTTTATCAGCTCTAAAACGAGTGTACGTATTACATTTGACGGTTTTCCATGACCGTTTGTAGGCATTCTAAACTTAATATTAATTAATATTAAATATCAAACTAGGGTAGTATACAGAATTCAATAATTCGAATATTGTATACCGAATGCTTTTTTAAACAATTTTTTTTCAAAGTATTATGATTACTTTTTTTAGCGTTCAATCACATTTTCTAAATTATTTCATTATTATTCCATATAAATCGCATTTGTACTTAAATATTTTATTAATTTTTCTAACAGTTATTTGAAATTTTTTTTTTTTATATTTCTACTCTATTTCAGAGTCTATTGCTCATAATATGTTAAATGGATGTCAATATACTTCGCAAATATCACTGTCCATCGCATACTCATTACAGCAAAACCGCTTTTGGCAATGCATGACTAGAGAGCTAAAATTAATTCAACAATATTAATTACAAAAATTACTGTTTTAGTTAATGTATATAATGCCCTGCATTATACAATTCCATTATCTACAATAAGAGTAATTTCATACTTACTTTCCTGAATTCCGAATTTTTTTATGTACCAATAAAATCCACTTCTATTTTAATCGAGTTAAGTTATAGTTAAGTAACTATTAGTTAGTTTAACGAAAATACTTGTTATTATGCAATATCTCTCGCTTTAATCATTAGAGATAAACATATAAATAGACTCTCCGTTATCATGATATTCTTGTCTTAGAAGATGTACTCTGTTATCAATATTGACACTTTTCATTATTGTAATTGTCCATTCAAAGTTTAAAAAAAAAAAAAAAAAATTGAGTAAATTATGTGCATCAAACATTTGAAAATATAATTTGATTGGAATGTGAGCAAAAAATGTGGTTTTGCTAGGCAACTTAATTTACGCACAAAGGCAACAGCTAATTATTCACCGAAAACAATAGCGTCGATTTTTCCAAATGTATTTTCTTACGATTATATGTACAGATTTATACCGGGGCACTTTTTATGTAGCAGATTCGTGCACGAGAAATTTATAATTGTTATGAAAATAAAATAGAAAAAATAATAAACCGACGTAACGTAATTAGCTGTTCAGGTTTTACTACTGGAGTATCGATCGAGTTCTGATGGGTAAGGAGTGATATGTCATTAATGAGATGCACAAGATATTTTACTTTCTTGCACCGATGACGCACCGAGGTGAATTTAAATTTTCAAAATCACGATCGATTCTTTTTATTTTTATTTTTTTTTTAATATATTTATATAATATCTGTTATAAGTTATACTATACACTATACATATACAGGTTAGCCTGACCTGTATATTGCCGTTTTCACCATAATCGATATATATAATATCGTGTAAACGTTTAAATAACCGACGTAGCCGACTATAAAACGGCTGATAGTACACGATAGGGTACCGCGAGTCACATTGAATATTTTAACATAAAATTCGAAACGGTCGAAAAACACACATGGTATACAATTAAGGTCTCATCAATTTTAATTTTTCGTACAAATCGAGACCGTAATACGAGTATGTTGATGCGTATATTGATGTTGAAACGATCGGGACGTCGCGACGCGTCGCCACTATCTTCACTATAGGTTCTATAGAGAATTGGCTTTACATATTATAATTTTTTTCCATCTTCTAGGGACAAGTTGTGTGCATAATAACATCATATTTGATTTTATTGCTAAACGGTAAATATTAATTGATGCACATCGTACCAGCAGCAGACGCGCCACTTATACGCGTTTATATACCTAATATACAAAGTGTTATATTATTATAATTATAATTATTATTCACGTTTTCAGTTCGAAATATGTTATATACGCGAAATGTAGTATATTATAATGTATTTAATATACATAATGTAGGTATTTACGAGTATACGTATAATAAACGGCAGACTGGATTTGTAAATTTCGTTAACTATATAATAATAACAAAAATAATAATTATAATGAAGAACATTTAAATCTCAATAAAAAAAAAAGTAAAAATAAAAAAATAAAAATAAAAAATACCGGTTCCTAGAAGAAATAATAATTATTTTGGAGTCTGCCGCGCATATTCAAAACAAGCGCGTTCACGCACACACACGCACAGACTCACACACTGCAGCAATCACGCGCTGTATACGTACGAGTGGGTACATTCTTCATTCATGTAACATAATACACACGAATCTTCGTTAGATTGAACGGCGTACAGCCTTGGACGCGTTAACCATATATTAGATTAAAACGAATTATGACTAGGAATAATTATTTAATACAGATTGGGAAACGGAACAAACTTGCTAATTATAAATCGTGAAGTTCGATCGCCTTAATAGAGTGGACGAAAATATAAATTATTATCGTAAATATATTTATTTATCGCATAAATCCATATTCGACGATAACTCGTTTTAGTCACATTTTCGACAAAGTAACGAAATAAAAAGACGCGATTGCGCTGATGTGCCAACTATACCATTTGGATTTCGTTCATAAATCAATGGATGAGTGCGCTATAAACGTTTTTGGAGTCCGGAAATTTTGCGATATTAAGCGTGTTTTCGCGAGAGCAAAAACTAATATAGCGATTTTGCGAACCTTTGATGGTAAATGAAATAGTTTTCTTCGAAAATTAGCATCTAATGAATTGGTGTGATAAAGTGATAAAGTTGGTGAAATCATCCGATAGAAAATGATAAAATCTGAGTCCATGACGCCCGTGTATGATGTTTATCATCATGACGGATATATTATAAAGACTTCAAACGACGTGATCGCATGCTCTGTACGGGTACCGAATAATACAATACATACATATATAATACGTTTATGGGAGTGCAGGGTGCTTAACTGCAATTATTTTAATACTTCCAATACAAATAAATATATTATTATGTGTACTATTATTTCCAGAGGTATGTATCTATATTGAAATTGTTTTCGAGGGGAGTTCGATGTTTTTACTACCGTTTATTCAAATATATTTGTTGCACAAAATAATAATTATGGTACCTACTATTTCATTTTTTTATAGTACTATATAGATCGACAATAGATTTTATAAATAACCCTGGAAAATTTTCATATCATATCATAAACTTAAATTGTATAATAATGTTAAGCAATACTTATTTCTAATTTCATTAAAATGTCAGGGGGGGGAAGGTTTGAGCACCCAAACTCCCCCTGGGCACGCCCCTGATTATTTCCCAATACGCATTTTATCAACAAACGTGTTGCCACCTCCCCCTCTCACTCATTGCATAAAATATAAAAAGAATTATGCAAATAATTAGCACGCAATTCACATGAATTCGCAAGACCTATCCAAAAATCACACGACAGTCCTTCCCCTTTGAAATCGAAAATCTATGGGGGGTTGGCAATACGTCTCGCCAGCCCTCTCTGGTCAAAATTAACGTATTCAACATTTTTTTATGCAAATATTTAGCATGCAATTCGCATGTATTCGTAAGACCAATACTGAAATTCGCACGAAAATCCTTTCTTTTCAAAATCAAAAGCCCTGGGGAGTTGGAATATATTCCCCGTGGTCAAAATGATTACACTTTATTAATAAACAGTTGTATATAATTTTGACTTATAATTAAGTATAATGTTACCTTATTTTTTTAGCTAACAAAAAATATTAACTTATACCACATTGATTTTTGTCAATATACGAGTATTTTATTCAAATATTCGTAAAATTGTTATTTAAATTATGCTTAAATTGTTTGACTAATCAATATTCGATACATATGAAGAACTGAAGAACTTTGTAAACGGTTTATAAACTTTGGATTTATTATACTAATTATTTAACCTTCAATCACAATCGTTTTTCAAAAAGTTATGATTAGCTTATACCATTAGAATTATTGTATCGTACTTAACATTTATCGATTACTATTGAAGACGTAGGTGCAACAACCAGACATCTTCATTATTTTTTTCGAAAATCAATTTTCTGTATATTCCTATAGAAAAAAATTTATTTTTAAAATGTTGTTAATGGTATCAATTTAAAGCTGTAATTGGATTTAAAATATTGTTCATTTTTTTAGTTTTTAGAAATCTTTTAAAATAGTTTTTAGTCTCTCCTGAACATTTTCAATAAATGGAGGTGTCTAGTGGTTGCATCCACGTCTTCAATTGTATGTTATAAGATTTATTTGCATCGAAATTCGCCGAACTTAAAATAACATTGTAAACTGTTGAATTTAAACGAAAAATCAATGTCTCTCTATTCACGGATATACACAAAATAATACAACACATTTATTCGAGATGTTAGAAGCACTCGGTATACGCAATGTATTCTTACATACCACGCATACCTACATAGTACACGCGTACATATATACAAATTAAAGTGGTGTTTATATAAATGTATAGATCCGTACGTATACTTGATCGCTATTTACGCGGTTTCTCGCTAATATCATATAATATATGGTAGTTACACAATTTTCTCTTAAACATCGGTCGTAAAAATCGTGGGCAGTCAAGTGTTTTGATTTATCTTTATGGGATTCGATAGGTAAACGTGCGGGCTCGCGTCCGCCGTTATTAATTTTATGTAGTAGCTACACGATCGTTTTTACGCGAGCCAAGAACGACATTAATCCATATATTTCGAGTAGTTCTTTTCTCTTCTTTTTCTCACTCTCCCTCTATTTTTTTTATTTTTTTTTTTTTTTACGACGTTCTATCCTGTGTAATAAAAACGTAATTAGTGTGCCGTTTGCAGTCGGTCGTAATCATATCCATACACTGTGTTGAGGTGCAGGGAAAATGCAACAAACATTTTTTTATGATTACGCGTTTTATCCAGGCACGACGTCATCGTTCCGTACCGTGCAGTATACGCGTGTATGATAGAAAACAGACCTCGGCCTCGCACGTTCATCATCCGTGCGGGGGTTTGGCTCGACCGACTTCATTTCCGCGTGATAACAAACGATACTTTGTTGTGATCGTCCTATTGGATCAAAGTTATCGATTTCAATCGAAGTAACGTCAAGGGTTATAGCCGGAAGAGTGTGTGTTGTTAATAGAACACAGGGCCGATTGCTAAGCCTAAGCATTTTTTTTCCGTTTCGTGTCACATAATAACACACGCATACACACACACACACACACACACATATATATAAAATATACAAGTAGTTGGTCGAAGTATATTCGGAGTTATTATTAAAAGATACCGGTTTTCAAGTTAAACGGAGCTATAGGAAAGTCTCTGTTTTATCTCAGAATCTTCACCTATCCCGTTTTTGAAAACATAAAATATTTGAACCACTGTGTTATACGTGTCCTACCGGGTCTTTTCACGCAACAATAAAATTTTGGAGTCCACACAATAATGAACATATTCTAGGTTTTAGTTTTAAAGTTAAATACATATCCACAGAAACACCCATCACCGTCGTTACAATACCATAGGCAGTATTATGCCTACTGACGCAATCAACGTATTATGTCCAATAACTTCACAACATTATTTTCTCCTGACAAAACCCACTCCGTGGTTAATCCTCTCGACGACTAATGTTCACAGTGTCTAAAAGTGTACTGCCCAGGCTTTAGGCGGTTTGGATCAGTTAAAGACAATGATCAAAGCGTCCAGCTTAATTGGATTATGTAGTGCAATGAAATATACCTATTGTAATCAATCTTAACGGCTCTTGAATAGTTTATGAGAATCGTCATCACTGCGTTGTGGATGAAATAAAAACACTCTCGACATAGATATAATAGGAATATTTCAGAAGGGGAACAAATCATAAGTTAATATCTAATATATTATATTTATATTTGTTATTCAAAGCACCCGTTCTAAGACGCATATATCTCCGTCGACCGCAATAGCAACTACGTGCATCTTTAATCTGCGATGATTTGTTATGCGTAATTTTTTTTTTCGCGTTTCAGTTTAATCTCATCCGAGCTCGTAAAATACTTGACAAACGAGGTCCTAAATTCTACGTGTGTGTGTGCGCGCGTGTGCATGGATGCAAAGTAGTAAGGTATAAAGTTGTGCGCATAATATACTACCGCGGGTTCACGTTACGAAATTTCATCGTATCTCTATTGCGTTTGTACGCGTCGAAATTCAATGAAGATTATTTCGTCGAATCGGTCGACACGTTTAATATATACAATATATACAATTCACAGTGGATTTTTTTTTTTTTTTTAGTTTTTTTGTGTACGTAAAAATGTACCGTTTATATATAAATTCCACAGCAAATATTTTTCGTGCACCACATTTCGCGTGATACTTTGTACATCGTTAGAATTAACTTACCCGACGAGTTATATCGGACGTGATGTTAGTGCTCGCTTTACTTTCCAGATGGTGTATAAACCTATTCTATATGGCGATCACAATACTTATCAATCGATATAATTGCAAACGTTCTGTTCGATCGATCGAGCCTAACGTTTTAAAAGAGAACAGCGTAAATCATTTCATCCATTTTTATGAGAACTCTGGTTCCTTCAAAACGATATTCAAGTACGTTAGAGCATAACATTTCAATTTGAAATGCTGTAGTGAAACCTATGCCTAAGCGTGCAACATTAAAACGTCTAAAAACTGTGGCCAATAAATATTTAATATAAGTGCGAGGATGAGTTGATCGCAAACGGGTCCGATTATTGCTTGTCGCAGTAAATACAATTATAATATTTTAATAGTAGTTGACATTCGTTTGAAAAATCATTAATATTTCGATGATGTGATTTCGTACAATGGTATATACGATGATCGTTGAACGATAAGAAAACGCGCATTACTTTTGCTTCCGATTTTACAAAAAACCTCTACGTAACACCGAAGGCGCGCAATAAGTACAAAGTGATAAATTACATTTTTGTGAAAGCTCTTCTATCGCAGGTTGAACCTACCTACCGCGTAGACTATTAAACGTCCACGAACAAATTTTTATCGGTTTTGACGAAATTTGTAGATTTTGGATAACAATTTCAGTTTACTGCGCGCGTTACACGTTAACGTAACATATACGTGACTGATGGATCTGATCAGTTCGATTTCACAAATTACTCATTACGTACCTGTATACATTTCTACGTCGCGTTTAAGAATAATAACGTTAAAAACATTGCAAACGAGCGGTTTTATTTTAAACACTTGTGATTTGAAGGACGACGCATAAACATTATATTACTATGCACGCAGAAATGTTGTGTTTAATTTCAGTTCAGCTCGGAATCGGATTTCGAATGATGTTCGATAAAAAACATTTATGTATTGCACAATCACCAATTGGTCGAGTTCGACTAAGAGTATATTATTATAACATTACAACGCATGAGCGTTTTCGTTTTCTTCGTCTTTGATTATGTGCATTACTTAATCGGGTAAACATATTATACACACACATAATCTGTTAATTTTTTTATTGTATGCTAAAATTCGATACCCCCCACGAATATCCTCCATGTGCAACGAATTATTAAAAAAAAAAAAAAAAATGAGGAAAAAACGCTTATTGCGTGTGAACTGTGCTGTAATGTACACTATGTGTTTATTCGTATCTTATCTCTGCAGTTGAATCATAACAAATTTTTTACTGAACATAATAACTATATTTTATCGAGACGAATACTATAACAATAATAATAATTGAAACCTAAATAATGATATATAAGAAAAAACACACGAAATGTAACTTGTTTATGATATCACTTGTATTATTAAATGTAAAAAGAGAGAGAAAAAAGGCAGAGAATAAAATATTAAAAAAATTCAATAATAGAGTGGTAATATAACTCGAGTGACGTCAAACCGAGTAAAATTTGGCCTAGTGAGATCTAACCGGACGGCCAATGATATCTATAATAATTTACGTTCATCTGGCTACTGGATTTAAAGAGTCTGAACATAATGCCCGTAAAGGACTCGTTTTTAGAGATTTTTTTTTCAACTTGTACTATTGTCCTCGGTCGTATTCACCAGAAAATTAATAAAAATGAAACTCTTAACATTAACTCTAATTTGACCAAGAACTACATATTTGGTTATTGTACTAAATTCGTTGCGAATAATCTGCTGTTAGACTGTAACACTATGAACCATATAATCGTGTAAAAGCTACGCAGAAATGATAAGTATCCGTTTCCACTATGTATCGTATCTTTTTCTCTACATTCAGACAAATCAATTGGAAATTCTGAAGTCTGATGGAATATTTAACTTTATTGTTAAGACCACATATTGTGATAGTACATTTTAAATTTACAATTAATAATAAAATATGACACTAACCGATAATACACTAAACGGTGCATATTATGTATACATTATGTTGTATATTATGTATACATAAATTCAAAATGGTAACTATCGATTAATCTTAAATCGTTTCACATTTTTGTATATGCGATTTCCATTACAAATGTAGGGTTTCTATAACCTTTCTAGACATTATATCTATGTATTAATCAGTTATCGATAAAATCATACGAAATGTTAACGATTATCGTAATAAACTATAGTTATGAACAGGGCTGTGAATTTAATGCATTTGCATGTTTTTTTTTTGCTTCAATGTATATTAAAATGGATTCGGCCAAAACTTTGTTTAATTTGTTTATAGTTCAAATACCAAATCTTACTTTGCATATTTTTGCATATATCATAGGTTGGGGCATATAAATGCATGTTTTAATGGTATTTTTTTTATAAATGCTTTTTTTTTAATATTTAAATTTTTTCGGTCAATCTGTTCAAATTGACATTAAAATATTAAATTAAATTTTATAAACCATGACTTGTAGAGTTTCTTGGAAAATATTTTATTTTCACTCGGGTATTTAACATGTAATATTGACTATTGTTCTATTGAAGTCGAAATTAAATTAATTTACCGATATCAACTCGTACATAACGGATGAAAAAAATCATTAGATAATTGTATACATATTGTTAATACGCTTTTAGTTTGGTGCGATCCATTTACCAATTAAAATTAATAAAAAATATAATGAAAAAAATTAATATGAAAGGTTAATTGTTGTGGGTTTTTTTTGAAAAATTGGAGCATATTTTTACGTATATTTTGTCAGTTTTTTGTGCATATTTAATTGTTTTTAAGCGCATTCAGTTCATAGTCTCGATCATGAATCATACATTATTATGTTATACTTAGGTACACAGTTTGCGTTTCTATTCAAAGTCAAACTTATAACGTATAATATGTTGACCACGATAAGCATTCATATCATTGTTACAACTATAGTACCAAATATCGATAGGATGCCTAAATAATTTCAATAATTTCAATTATTGAGGATGTCATTTACATTATTAAAAAACCTAGGATCGTTGTTTTTTGCGTTGCCTAATGGCGATTTCCTCCTACGTGAGCCCTTTATACGGGCAAATGTAGACTCCCCTAAAAAATTAAATAGTAAATTCCCCTAAAATCATTTTGCTACCATATTACACTAATGTAAATTCCCCTAAAAACATTTTGCTACCGCATTACACTAACGTAAATTCCCCTGATAAAATTAGAACCATTTAGAGTGACCCAGAAGACACCACGTGGAGGCGGTTCTAGTTATCCTCCAAAAATATGTGTATTTTTAATTCCATATATATTTCTTTATACATATTTTATAATTAGAAAAATTAATTTTCATCGTTATACTATTAAAATTATTAAAGTTGATATTATTGATATTATTTTTTGATGGAGTAATAATGTCAAACGGTTTTTATATAATGAAATGTAGTAATTTTTTGTTCTTTATAATTTTCTATTAGCTGGTTTAATAATTGTTGACGTCTTTTTAACTTATTATTATTGCAACTATTTGCTTTGTATATGCTTTGTAATTTTATGTAAATTTCTGATTGAATATTCTTTAGTGTATCAATAAACATAAAAATATTTGGATGGCTATGGTAAAAATTTGATTTAAAATGAGCAAGGAATGATTCACAAGCATTTGTGGATTTTGTTAATTCAGAAGATGCTTCTGCCCAGACTGTAGGTGAAAAATATGCTCCTTCACCAATATATGTATTTTTTAAATAATCATAAAATGTATCCAAGCGGTCATCGTTTGGTTTAGTGTCATACAAGTCAAAACTAAAACATTTTTCAACATCTTCTGGGTTTAAAAATATCAATCTAAAACAGTATTTTAGCCATTTACTAATTTCTGATTCGACATTTTTATAATCCGTTGTGAGCCCAAACCTTTGAATTGCACGCCACTGTGCCTGCGATAAATGAAAACGACAACCATCTAATTTAATTCCGGGCCATTGTAACATGCAAGCATTTCTTAATCCTTTCTCAAAATCAGTTACAATTTTATTTGATTTGAACTCACTACCAATTTCGTTCAAAGTTCATTTATTGTTCGAAAATTGTTTATAAGTTAATTCCTTTTTATCTTTCAATAAACAAAATATTAAAGGAACATAATTATCATTTAAATAACCATGGAAAGTTAAGAATTGGTAAAAAATTTAGCACAGAAATCAAATGTTCCATCAAGATAAACAATTTCGGCTTGACAAAAAGCTTTTAAATTTGATTTACATGAAAAAATTATTAAATTATTTAGTACATTATTTGTTAATACAAAATTTTTGTCTTGGATTGTTTTTATATTACGTTGCTCAATAGCTTCGTGGACAGAGTTCCTATTTGTTGGTAAAGGAGGTAAAATATTACGGCGTGCATTGTATGCGTTTCTTTTAACATATTTTAAGTCAGTAATTTCTAATTTACTAGTTGATTGGTCATTTAAACATTGAATTAAAACTTTACATGGTTTATCATGAGGATTATCAGATGTTTTTCTTTTTACTGATGCAGACAGCTGTTGACGCTGCATCATTTGTTCACTACAAGATTCGTGTTTATGATATTCATTACTTGATGATATTATAATTGGTGGTTCTAATATTTTTATAAAAGCTGGACATTTCTTAACACAACAACGCCACTTCTTTTTGCCAATTTGAATCAATGTACGTTCAAAATAATATTTATTAATTTTATACAAAATTAATGAACGACCCCGTTCACTGGTAATAAATTGAATTTCTGGCATACCTATACTTATTAATGAATAAATAAAAATAAATAATAAATAATAATTGTTATAATAAAAAAATATTTTATGTTAAAACATCACAGGAAACACTAACGATGTTATACATTTATCATCGAAAATTTACACGATCGCATGTGACTGACTGGGAAGGGAAAGAAGTTAGACCCAGTCTTCTTAAACTAATAAAAATATTTTATTGTACACGTTCTGTATAGGATATGATTCTAAGCGTGCTATATAAATATTCCAAACTAGTTTTGCCTATATTGCAACAAGATTTTAAACGTATAGAGATAAGATAATATTTATTGTCTGATACCTACCTATATTTAATATTTTTTATACGTTCGGTGCAACAATTCGATTTATACTTATCGTAAGTTATCAAATATGGACTAACATAGTTTTCGTACTGACCTCTTCAATTATCAATCATCAAAAAGTACAAAATTTAATACCAGTAATTCATAGCCAAAATGAAATCAATAAAAAGTATAAGGGACCGTGAAATGTTTACTCATGATGGTTATTTGTATGATATTTTTCTAATTATAAAATATGAATAAAGAAATATATATGCAATCAAAAATACGAATATTTTTGGAGGATAACTAGAACTGCCTCTACGTGGTGTCTTCTACGCTAGTGCAAGACGATAGCAAAATGTTTTTAGGGTAATTTACATTAGTGTAATACGGTAGCAAAATATTTTTAGGGTAATTTACATTAGTGTAATACGGTAGCAAAATATTTTTAGGGTGATAGCTAAAGTTAAACTATTCAACAGCGTTTGAATAGCTTTTATTGTGTATAACTTTTACACCGACGAAATTTATAGTGTACTACCATTGATTATAAATACTAGTATTTATAATCAATGGTACTACTAACAGGGCTGTGTATTAAATGCATTGGTACTTCCGTGTTATCTCGACTACCCAAATATTCCCAAGACTACCTGTTGGAATCATCCGGGTTATCTCGACTACCTCCGTAGACCGTAATTTATTAATAAATATATATTCCCGAACTGTAATCTGTATCATTGTTATGTACAATTTAATTTTGTCTTCGATGTACAATGTAGGTACCTAATATAAGCCAATTAGTTGACTTTAACCATTTTATGTTGGTTTTTATTTCGTCAGTCATTCGACAATCGTCCTATTTTCCGTATTAGCACTACGTCTCGTTAAATATATCGTTTAGTCAATATGAATTTTTTTAATTTGCCATCGTCCTAGAAGGAGGCTGTTCATTTTCTCCAAGAACGCGAAATGTTGCCAAGTGCACGGATTTGTCCGAACAATCACTTGGCAAAATTGTATTTTGGAAAAGAAATCTTTTGGAAATGTAATATTTAAAAATTCCAAAAATAAGATATAAATATACGTAATGGTAATTGGTTTGCGAAATCACGAATATCGTTTATGACTGCTGTGCGATTTACATATATGGGTGGTCAAATGAAATGACTAGTACTAAGTGGTGTGAACAAGAACTTAATATAAGTGAAAATACAGCTATTGACTGGAATAATTACTTACGTGAAGTATGTGCAATGGCGATTGAAAATAAACCACAGGGAAAAATAGGTGGACCGGGAAAAATTGTCGAAATTGATGAAAGTTTGTTTTCGAAAACAAAAAATCATGTTGGGAGGGTACTTCCCGAACACTCGCGTGATTTATTGCCAGAAGAGGCTTCATCGTTCCCGAGGGAAGAGAGCACTCCGCCCGTGTGTTGCCGCCCCGACACGACCAGGCTATTGTCAGCCCGATATGGTCAAAGACGGCCGAGCGCTGATTCGGTCGGCAGATTCCTTGCACCCTAACACTTTCGGCGAAAACCATTGGCCCCGTCGAGTCCAACCTCAAGCCGACCAAGTCGACTCGGGCGCAGCAGGGCGACACGTAGAACACGTGCCGCCCTGGGCTTCGTGCGCCCCCCAACGTACCATTTGTGTTAAGCGTCAATGGTAGGACTTGCCTCGGCAAGGAGAGGTTAGCTCCTCGCCTACCGTATTAATACAGGATCCGACTCGCCGCCATCACCGCTCAGGTCCCAACCTTACCGCATTTGGCCACGGGATTGGAAGGTTGCCGAGACTGACGTGAGACGCGACAAGCCGCCCGGCTCTCATATGAATGAGAGTCCGAACCCGAGGAACGGTCACACCTCGGGCCCACCAGCCACCGCCGTCGTTGGCTCCGACGGCGATTTCGGAGTAAATTATGGTCGCCGCCCAGTCCCGCGGCTCGGAACACAAGCAGCTTTTTACGCCATCGAACTTCGAAGGTGGAAGCCGCCACCTCCATTCGACTATGCGGCGCAGGTTCATTGCCCGGGCGAGAGTATTCAACATATTTCTCTCGTTTCCCCCACCACAGGGGAATGTTTAAATACCGCTGTTCGCAACCCGCGTACCCGCTCTGTAGCGTGAACCGCCGCTCTCCGGGTGTAACGGCAAGAGGCGGACTTTTCCAAGCCCGTTCCCTTGGCCGTGGTCCCGGCCAGAGGGTACTTCCCGAACAGTGGATATTCGGAGGAATTTGTCGCGAGACAAAGGAGTCATTTTTATTAAAATTACCTGACAGAAAAACAGGAACTTTACTTACGGCGATCAAAAACAACATTCATGAAGGTACCACGATCTATTCAGATTGTTGGCGTGCATATAATACCGAATTATTAAAATCATCCGGCTTCCATCACTATACTGTCAATCATACATACAATTTTGTTGACCCAACCACAGGAGCACACACCCAAGCAATTGAACGCCTTTGGGGATCGGCAAAGTGGCGAAACAAAAAACATAGAGGAACAGCTCGCCATCATCTAGATTCATACCTGACTGAATTTGATTGGCGACAAAATCTTGGTAACGATCCACCGTTTAATAAGATTTTAATGGATATTAAAACCTGCTTTCCTCCTCAAAAAAATTATTAACAACATTTTTTATTTATTTGTTATATTATATTATTACATTCTTATGCCATTTTATCGTGTTTCAAAATAGATTTATATTATAATTCAAAATAGATTTAACCTATATATTTTATATATTTTTATTATTTAAAAAATTGCGGTAATCGAAATAACACGGTTGATCATATAATAGGTAGTCTTGGAAATATTTTGGTAGTCGAGATAACACGGTTGTGAACCTAAAGTAGTCGAGATAACACGGAAGTACCAATGCATTCAATGCATTTAATTTTGTTTAAATTTTTTTTTTAATGAGTTCAGCCAAAATTTGTTTGTTTTATTTATAAATTAAATACCAAATCTTATTTTGCATATTATTGCATATTTAAGGGATATGTTACATAAATGTATATTTTCATGAATTCATCGTTTTAATGGTTTTTACTCGTATAAAAAAATATTTTTGTAAAATTTTTAATTTTATCGAGCACGTTATTAACGAAGATATCTGATCAAATGACTTTTAATTTCAACAGATTTGTATGTGATTTATGTGTACTTACGTAGTTACATGCAAAGCATTATTATAGTAGATGTATATTTAGTATATAAAAATGAGTGTTCCTAGTCTATTAGATATAAATTTATAATTCTGTTTTTCTTAAATTATACTTTTTAATATTATTCAAATACACTTAAAAACGATGTACAACAAGTTTCAAGTAAATGGAACAAAGTTAACCTGTGTCACAACAGAGTTGAAGTTGGCTAAATCTATTTTTAGAAAATAGTATATCTTTCTTAAATTTTAACCCTAGTATATTAAATAATAATTCTATAAAAAAACGAGAATACGTATTTGCTTAGAAAAGTATTTTATATAATTTATAATCTTGAACATTTTTTCATAAACTAATAATTAGTTTATGAAAAAATGATTACTATTTATCTTGAAAATAATATTTTAAGAATAATTATTACACTAATCTTGCAACAATATATATACAAATATAATATTATATTATTTTATTAATGTTGATAAGTGATTATTAACATAAGACCATTGGTAAAATATTTTTTGATATAAAATTATGTTAAAGAAACACTGATAATGAGACAATATTAGTATTTTCGTATATTAAAAATAGAGTATCATTAATGAGTATAAATTATTATCTAACAAAAATTATTATTTTGATACCTACAAATCCATATCTATATAAATTCCTTGAAAGTTTTAATGAAGATGAAGCACTTTAAATCAGAAGTACATTTTAAAGCCTCAAAGATTGAAGGTATTTTATAAAATCGAACTTTGAATGTTTTCCTTTGTTTATAATCCGTCTTTAAAAACTAGACATAGGATTATTAGAAATAATACAAATTGTTCAAGATAATTTTATAAAGTTCAGTAATTTAAAAGACTAAGCTGGAACTGTTATTAATGAGAAACTACAAATATTTTGAAACCCAATGTTGTGTCACAACCCGTTAGTTGGGTAGTGTTTAATATTGTACGATTAAATACATATTATAATTCTCTAAGGGGCGAAAATACAGTTATGGCAGTAAAATACTTTTTTAAGAAGTACAAGATGTTTTCTTATTCGCAAGTGAAACTAACTTGGAACTTGTACAATAATATATGACATTACTTTCTTGTAGTTCGAATACATGATGATACGATGAAAAACCGGTTATTTTTCCAGTAAATAATAATTTTCATGACGAAAAAATCGTAATTGTTCGTTATTTTTATAGGTCATATTATTATGAACAATTTTATCTTACCTATATATATATATATATATATATATATATATATCTGTAAATAAAAAATATATTTATTTGATTTATGAAATCTGCAATTTAAATATTTCGCTATAGTCATCCTGATCCAAAATAACAATCAGTACATCCAAACTGTATCGATTCAACAAATCAAGATTCAACAAACTTATTATTAATTTTGTCGACCATAAGGACGTTTCCAAAAAACAAAAAAAGAAAAGAGAGACACATGTGATAGTGACTATCAGAATATAGCGAAGAGCAGAGCAGTTGTGCTGACCATAGCCATGCTATTTTAGGGATCCCGCGCCCGAGTTCATGTCTTCCATGGAATTAAATAACTTGTAAGCCTAAAATTTTATTTTTTAAATTAAATAACAAGTCACGTCCAGTCATGTGAAAATAAGTATGGTACCTATTTTAATACTTAACTTCAACATAATGTTTAGTAGATACCTGTATATTTTAATTTAAATAGTATAATAATAATCAATTAATAAACCATAATATATTATTGATGCTCTGATGAAAAAAATAAAACATATAATATTCACACTAAAGAAAAAACATTTTACATAAATTATGTAAATTATGAGTATTAGGGCCTTCGAGGAAAGTTTTTACTTAACAAAAAAAGATTCTAGAGCCCCCTGAAGAATCCGCCCCGAGCTTCGCAAAACCTCCCGTCGGTGCTGGCAATCATGGTAGTTTATTGAAAAGTGTTCGATCAATTTCTGTATTATTCATCATTTTAAATAAAGACTGAAAACGATTTCATTTAAACAAATGTCATTTTCGAAAATTTCTTTTAAGCGCGTAAAACAATATCTGGTCAGTTACCTCCATGGATAGATTACACACACATATATATATATATATATATATATATATATATATATATATCGTTAATAACAATAATGATGATAATACGATGTGCAGAGAAAACCGGGTCGATTGTGTATTGTTGTTTGTATAAATGATTATAAAATCTCCGCAGGTCGGGCGAACGGAATTCTACATGACATTTTTACACCGTACATACCTGCGTAGCGTAATATTTACAAATCCTGTTCGAAATCACATGGTGAGCGAATCGTACGAAAGTTTGTAAACAGAAATGAGAAAAAAGTAAAGTAAAAAAACGAAAATGAGTAAACGCGTCGCAGTTATATTCGCGTCGTATTTTATGATCACGCGAATCCATCATCTCCGTCCGTCACGAACGCGGTTTTGAGAACGTAACTAAGTACAATACGAGGTAATCATAGGAGCGTCACGTGATTTGACTCGACGATGATGACGGTAGTAATAATTATTATCTTCAAAAAATATGCATTTGAGATCCAATCGCCAGGTTACTAGCAATATTTTCCTTAAATATATAATATTTTTGTCTTAAAAAAAAAAAAGAATCTTTGTCGTGAACGCCTATTTTTGTATTAGTGACGATTTCACACGTTTTTCACTCCTATATAAAACACACTATACTTGAACTATACTTAAGTTTACGGGTTCACAGATAGTACTTGGATACCATTACAACGAATCTCGCAAAAAATTTTACCCTAAAATTTAAGAAACATGAACACTTAAGATTTTTATTACTGCACGTGATTAATTAAACGTTCATTATTGTATCGGAAAATAATATTTCTATGTTAATTACTAGTAGTGTGCTATGTACATAACGTAGCATGTACGTAGCATTCTACGTAAATAGTATTTGTCATTAGAGTACTAAAAATATTCTATAAATGCAGAAGAATGTGGTTTACTTTCAACTTATTCATTTGTATAAGACTGTTTTTCAAATTGTACTATATTTTCTAACAGTGAACAGAGGTATTTTTTAATTAAGTTCATGATTACGTAAATCATTTGAATAAACACGATTATAAACTATATGTGTATAAAATTAAAATATCATCAGTCAGTGATCATTACATCTCAAAAATAACAAAACATATGAACTTGACATTTAATATACCTAGGAGTTTCTCTAATACACTTAATGTGGAATAAGAAGAAATTTTTTGGAGATCAAAACATTGTTTTGGTCAAGAAAATTTTTAAAAATGTTGGTTACCTAAAATATACAATATATATAATTTTTTAATAATATATTGATTTCAATAATTACTAATCGCGTATGTATATTAATATATAAGTAATACGAACAAATAAATATAAATATCAAAGATTTATAGATATAGGTACAACGATTGTTCGGTTTTTAAACCAAAACATTTAGGTTTAGGATCAGTAATTGTTCTAATCTAAATCAGTAGATTATGTTCCGAGCAAGTCCGAGTAACTCAGCTATTATGAATTATAATCAGACACGTACCGTGTATCTTAATTCGAAGTTACTACAATACGGTAATGAGGGGGAGGAGAGGCAATCGCTCCTATCTATTTATCTAAATTATTTTCCTGATTATAATATAGGGTTGGAACAACTTCTTAATTTTTTTATTATTATTTAACGTCTGTTTTTCTACTTGTAAGAATGCAGTTGTCGCGTTTTTCGCGTATACATTTATAGGTACTACTGAACTTACCTACTGAACTATTAGCTCCGTTAAGAGCAAAGAAGTATTTTATTTTATTTTTTATTTTTTTTCTGCTCACCGTTAACGACTCAGGTTTCCCCCTCTCCGTTATTATCCACAACTGTGTACTACTGTACTGTTTACCTGATCCGATGGATCACGCGGCACAACTCGTTTCCTTCGTTGTCGCCGTGAGTACAATAAAATACTTAATAATAATCCGTTTGATACAATAATATGTAAACCAGATTTTTATGAAAACGCACGTCGTCCGCGTAATAATAATAATAATAATAATAATAATAATAACATGTTTATTCATGAAATTCAAATCCGTTACGGCGGTCGTTCAAAAATGTACATAACGTTTAAGGTCAATCAATTATTCGCAGAAGTAGATAGTAAAAAAAAAAAATAGTAATAATTATGATGATGATGATAATAATAATAATAATGTGTTCAAATACAGACGTAGACGACTATTACAATGTTCGGCAACGAACGAGCGCCGGACGCGCTTTTTAAATGTCACACAAAAAAAACAAAAAAACAAAAAAAAATTATAGAAAAAGCAATACAAAAAGATGCGGTGGCATTAAACCACAAACTGGTTCATCTGCCAGCACAGTTCTTCTTTTTTTTTTCTCCGCGCGTGGAATGTCGTTTTATAATATTCTAAATATCGCAGCAGTTTCTACCATCTCACGTATATACGTATATAACCCACACTTTACGTCTCCGCCGTACACACGCACGCTGTACACATCGTACACCAGTGTGCATCGTCTTCGGCAGACGATTCTTGCTAATAAACCGTTTTATTATCGTTTATTTTTCGCCTCTTTCTCTCTCTCTCACTATCTCTCTCTTTCTCTGCCATACTTTTCTTTTTAACGTATGCGACGCAAAATACGAACATCATACGAAGGTACTACGCCTCGGTGCACGGTAAGTCGCGACGTACGCTCGCGCCCACCGCCACTGCTCATCCGACGTGTTACTGTGCGCACAACGAACGATCTTGTCGCCGAGTGGTTCCCTTCTGACGGCACATATGTACTTCTCGTGCACCGGTCGCGTTGCATCGCACGACGACGAAAAGCACACATAACCGATGCCTACGTGTTTCACGTGTATTCTCTTCTAAAAAACGCTCCCGAAAGCGCACCGCATATTATTCACTGAACGCTGTGCACGAGACAGCGGCGTGTTGAAACGGTGTGCGGGTGGGCGCGATAAACGTGATAGTTTGTTGATTTCCCAGGGCTGGCAAAAATTTTTCGATGAAAATTCATCCAAGCGTACTAGGTACACGATGATTTAATTAGAGAAACTTAAGTGCGCCAGGATCGGTTCATCCCTTCCTGTTCTTAACAGATAACATTAACAGATAAAATTACAATACGGGACATTACCCTTGGACGTGTACTAGCCATACCAAAAAATTTATTTTAAACCGTGACACAAACCGGTCACCAAATTTTTCTTAGATTTGTGTCTTTGTATTTTAACCACTTTGATCAGGATTCTCTGCTACTTAATGCAATATATGTCGTATTTCACTTTTGTACACATATTTATGACCATAAAATGTATACCAAACCTTGAAGTATAGATAAATATTTAATTTGCAGATTTATATACGGTTCGTATTTGTAAACTGTTCAACGCTCAATCGTCCAAGCAAACTAAAATAGTATTATACGAACATGTGGTGTTTCGTGATTCGCCGTTCTCTGCACAAGTTTCTATAATTGGACCTCAGTATTGTCCATCAATATCTATTACAACGGAACGTATTCTATAAAAATATTCGAATTTTCAATATTCTTAATAAATCCTTAATAACGGTCATCAGCATCGCCCCCGTAGCGAACACGAAGAACTTAGTTTTTTTTTTTTTTGAATTTTAAAGCATTACAATAATACGATGTCCGTACACGTGTTTTGACATTGTTATTGTTACGTGCGCACATTACAATCGCGTTTGGATTTCACAGATTTCGGCCCGACAATGCCCGGACGCGTTAGCGATTTCTCCCGCCGTCACGATGTGCTTGCAGCTGTATCGAACCACTGGTGTTCGCGTCGATTTGTAACAGCCCGCGTACCGTGCGATTTTCTGACAACCCTTCGTGGCACAAGAGCATAATTGTAATGCGTAAACGTCCGTCATCGTTACCGATTCGTTGTTATATCGATTGTAATAATATCGTTTGCAAGTTTGTTGTTCTTTTGCTTTTCGCCCTAACTCGTCGCGGTCGCAGAATGATAATTTTTTATTTTTTTTTTTCGCTCTGACGCCGCAACACGTTTTATCGCATTATTCAGCGATTTCTCGAATGCAGCGCAATAATAACGAGACAACATGTTTGAAAGCAGGGTGTACTTTGTAATGCGAGAGCCTTAATTGTACACGACGATAGTTGGACGTAATAAGTGTTCATCCCGTGTTAATATAAAAAGTACACTTTTTTCTTTTTTTAACTTGCGTAAAATCTTAATTTAATCTTTTTTTTTATATAAACACGTGATTTAGTTAAATGAAAGCAAATTACTTTTTATTCTTGTTATATACGATTTACTTGAGATGAACCAGATTCATGGTATTTACTTTTCTAATCATATTGAAAGTTCAAGTTCTCAATTCCATAAATTTTATAATTTTTAATTGTTTTTTTTTTTTTGTAAAATATAATAGTTTTAGTAGACAGAGATTGTGCAGATAGACTTATGGAGAAATTAATGCTCAGTAATAATAGAGCTATTGCCTGGTAACATAACACATGTTATATAAATCATGAACCTTATGAAATTTAATTTTTCAAGTTTTACAAAAATATCGCTTCCCGTAACACATTTTGTGAAATATTATGACGACAGTAATTTTTTTATCAGACGCCGTATTTGCGTAATATACACGTGTGCACTCGTTTTCTTATACCATTGCGATTTTACCTAAATTTAGACTGTTAAAATAAATCATCGCGGGTGGGTTCGATTGTTGATGACATTGATAAAATAAGAAAAAACGCAAATAAATTATTATGTTTTAGTGTAATATTTGAAATAAATTTGTAAACGATCTTGATAAAGGATATGATTTTGAAAGAGATATGGATATAGAATGGAGAAGTCAAACATTAAAAAAAGATTATCGGAATTCAATAAAAAATAACGTTTAATGGAAAAAGGAACAAATAAATTAATGTTTATGATAAAGTTCAATTAATGCAAATCTATTATATAGTATAAATCTAAGAAAAAGTATTCACACTGTAAACAGGTACATTAGGCGCATGAATACGTATTACATACAACACGAATGAGTAAAATGATCGGTTGTCCTGACTAAGATTTGGCTGACGACAACAAGTATGATATCCGACGTGACAGTCCGAACACAATTTCAGCAAGATACCCAGCAATACGACATATCCATGTCAAAACATGTTCGTCTCAAATCGTTTTCTCTGCGCCGAATGTTTTATAAACATCTATATATATAATTTATTTTATTTTTTTATTTTTATTTTTTATCTTAATAACAATTTTATAATTTCGCAAGTAAACGTCACTACAAAATTAAAAAAAAAAACATCGACCAATAAGTTGATTTCGTTTTGATCATCAATATCAAATGCATGTAACTATACTCGGATTTGATGTTTGTAAATAATGAGATGATTATCAAACACCACAAAGACTTAGAAATTCGTGCGACAAATCTGAACAGTTTTTGATATTTATATCTATGTCATACGACTCAATATAAAAAAAGAACCGGATGGGCCTCGCTCTGCTGTACAGTTAGGGGTGGAGTGCACCTCGCTTATAGGATAGGTCATTATTATAATGGATTTGTTAAATTTGAATGCAATGATAGATATCATTGTATACGAATAACGATTCTGAACGGAGTTCATATGTTAGTCTAGAATATAATATAATGTTATTTATAAATATTATATAAGTATATTTTATTTTTAAACGAAAAATTTAGAAAAACCGAAAATTTAAATTGTCTATAAATAAGTCAAAATATGTCAAAATACTTTGAAATTTTAACCATGTATAGAAAACGTCAATATAAAGATTAAATGATAATTTCAAGTTGTTGCGGTTTTTCGTTTTTGAGTTAGGGCATTTTAAAAAAACCGATATCATTTGTCAGTCTAGAACATTCTACATTATATTATATTTTACATGTAATTTTATGTCAATATTCGCTGTTCAAACGCTTATAAAAAAAAATTGTGCCTATGGATTTTAATAATTTTTGAATGACAATAAGAACTACTTCTATGAAATCTTCTATTAAATTTTCAGGTATTTTGTAGGAGCCAAATTTTTTTTATCACCGATAATAAAAATAAAATGTAAAAAATTCGAATATTTCAAATGCCTATATGTGGCTTAAAAATCAATATAATATTTTGAAAAAAATATTACATAAAAGAAATACCAATCTTAACAGTTGGTAGAAATTTCAAAAATCTGCGACTTATACTTTTTGAATTATAACAAATATTAAAAATCGTTCGAGAATATATTGTTATTTTATGCAATTTCGTAAATATTTAAATTTCAAAAAGTCATAAAATTTTTTCCTTTTAAGTCCGGAAGACATTTTTTTAAAGATTTTTGAAGAGTAGCTTATAGATAACCTAGTGTTAAAATTTTAAACCTTAAGTATGAACAGAAAAAATTCTATGAATTTTTATCTACAAAATAACTTGCAAATTATCGTGATTTTTACACATTTTATACAAATTTGAGCTTTAAGGGCTTATAAAAAAAATTTGAGTAAACCGATCACCGATATTTTTTAGTTACGATAAGTTTAACTTATTATAAACCTAGTATACAATTTTCAAGAGTTTTCGCTTAATCAATTAAATTTTATAGATGTTTAAAAACAAAAATTTAACAAAAATCGAAAATTTAAATTGTCTATAAATAAGTCAAAATATGTCAAAATACTTTGAAATCTTAACCATGTATAGAGAACGTCAATATAAAGATTTGGTGAAAATTTCTAGTTGTTGCGGTTTTTCATTTTTGAGTTAGAGCATTTTAAAAAAAACCGATATCTTTGTCAGTCTAGAATATTATACAGTATATTATATTTTACATGTAATTTTATGTCAATATTCGCTGTTCAAACGCTTATAAAAAATAATTGTGCCTATGGATTTTAATAATTTTTGAATGACTTTAAGAAATACTTCTGTGGAATCTTCTATTAAATTTTCAAGTATTTTGTACGAACCAAATTTTTTTTATCACCGATTATAAAAAAAAAAATGTAAAAAAATCGAATATTTTAAATGCCTATAAGTGGCTTAAAAATCAATATAATATTTTGAAAAAAATATGACATAAAGGAAATACCAATCTTAATAGCTGGTAGAAATTTCAAAAATCTGCGTCTTATACTTTTTGAATTATAAAAAATATTTAAAATCATTTGAGAATAAATCGCTATTTTATGCAATTTCGTAAATATTTAAATTTCAAACAGTCATAAAATTTTTTCCTCTAATTCCGGTAGAAATTTTTTTAAAGATTTTTAAAGAATAGCTTATACATAACCTCGTGTTAAAATTTTGAACCTTAAGTATGAACAGAAAAAATTTTATGAATTTTTATCTACAAAATAACTTGCAAATTATCGTGATTTTTACATATTTCGTATAAATTGGAACTTTGAGCACTTATAAAAAAAAATTGTGACTTACGATTTTAGATTTTTTTTTATCAGTTAAGGAACAACTTATAAGAAACCTTGTATTAAATTTTCAAGATTTTCTAGGCAGCCAAAAAAATTTTATCGTTATTTAAAAAAAAAATACTTAAAAATATTGAAAATTTCAATTGTCTATAAATAGCTTCATAAAAGTCAAAATACTTTGAAATTTTAATGGTGTATAGAGAACGCTAATCTAAACATTTGGTGAAAATTTCAAGTATTTACATCGATTAGTTTTTGAGTTATAGCAAAATAAACAATTTGATTATGTCAAAAACTGGTTTTGCGTAAAAACTGCCGTTTTTCCCAAATTTTTTTATGGTTTTTCCCGTCGCATTTAAAAAATATTGGAAATTTTTAACTTTTGACCCCCCAAAGTACCAAATAGATTCACTTTCCTTTCAGAAAAGTTGCTACATAAGGCAATCGAAGCATTTTTACTGCCCCAAAACGTGTCGACAGACACAAAAAAAAAAAAAAAAAAAAAAAAAAAAAAAAAAAAAACACACATCATTGTAAAATCAATACATTCTTCACTCCGTTCAGAATCTAAAATAGATTCACCTGCAGCTGATGAATTAATTCACATTTGTAAGCGTATTTTATTTGTTTAAAAGAAAAACATTTTCCGTGTTTTGTAGGTTGGTTTTGTATCTAATCCAAAATTATACAATTTAAAATAATTCATAATTCACCTAAAAATTAAAAACCTTGTAAAAAAACTTACCAATAAAAAGCAAATAATATTATTCCATTTAATGTTTGATAATAGGTTAATTTGTTTCAAAACTAGCTGACCCGGCGAACTTCATACCGTTTAACAGTCAATGAATGCAATGATACATTTTAGCTAAACTTAATTAACGATTTTTATTTACGAAATTAAACGACTATAAAAATGTATCGAGTTTAATAGTTAATTAGGATTATACATATAAAGAAAATAAAGATTTAATAAAACTACAAAAATCAAATATTTCAATGGCGGGTCGGCATATAATTTCCTTTGATAAGCTATGTATTTTTCCGCATGGGTTACACTTGGGTTGATTTTCTTCAGCAACTTGACTATATCGCACGGAATAAAATTCGGTATTTCCAGTTATTGAAAATTCATCTCTTGCACAGAGATAAAAAAAAGCAAAAACCGCGGAAACCTGGTAGAAATAATAATAATAACAATAGTAACAAAACGGATTGTATGAAACACAAAATATAAATGTGTTATATATTACGTTATATTTTACAAAACCAATATAATGTGTGATAATAGTAATAGTAATATTCGAACAAGGCGTGTGTCTGGGCTCGAGGAAACGGAAAGAGTGCGGCGTTGAAATAATATAGTGAAAAATTAAGAATAAAATAAAAACCAGAACAATAACGTTCGCGCGCATGAGGTGCGTTATGTTTTATTTATTTGTTCCACCGCCCGTTTTAATGACGCGCGAGCGCGATACCTCGGACCGTTGGCGGAGGACCCGGTTCAGGTCGGGGCGTGAATATCCCTCGGCGGTCCTCTTCTCGTCCTCGACGCGTGCACGCACAAGCGTATAAATAATATATGTGTAACGCGTATAATATATCAACCATATAGCCCATACATACTATACGTGTATTGTGCGCGTATAAACGTTGTCTAAACGTTACGTGTCGCGTTACTAGATGTACCGGAAACGTGGTTTCGTCCGTACAGCATAAACCGTGCGCGGTAACGTCATGTGCTGTGGGATTCGTGATCCGAAAACGAGACGGACCACAGTGCACCATCGTTCATCCCGACCTTTGTGAGATCCGACATTTTTCTCGTGACCTTTTATGAAAACGTACCGCGAAGCGATTTCCCGTTTGAACCATGACCGTTAAGGGATATCTAAACGTCGTCTATTTAAAACTTCGGTATCACCCGACACTTGTACTCGGAGGAGCTGGTAAAAGTTAACAATTTATCGCGAACCATAAACGCGTAATACATTGTTATTTTATTTTCACTCGCATAAGAACATTCCTTGTGTACACAAATGTATGCAATTAGTAATGGTAATATGTACAAAATAAATAGTACGCGATGATCTTGTTCAAAGTGTGTTTTCGAATTTTTTGTAGGCGTTTATCGTTTTATCGTTCATTCAAATGAGTTTCCGTTACCATGTTCGGTAAAACATCCACAAGTCGGTGATAGAAACGTGTGAAGGTGAATTACTAGATGGTTGATTTGAAAAAAAATCGGTATGGTAGTCGGTAGAAGACAAAAGAAGAAGTTTAAGAAAATATAATAAGAAGAAGAAGAAGAAAACAAGTAATTAGCCAAAATGATTAAAAGTCCCAGGACCTTGTGGGTTGATATCACAGCAGTGACGTTTTATAATTACTACACGTGCACAACATTTATATGCGGCCATATGGGTTCTTCGAGTCCTTATAATGTGTAATCGCCTACATAATATTGTAGTGTTTATTAGCACGGCAAAGAGCAAAGGTTATTTACTGTACGGTATTTAATGTGCCGAATATATTATACGAATACCTGATAAACGTTTGTGACGTTTTAATTATACAGTCGTTGTTGACCGTTTTTTTTCTTTTCTTTTTTGCTAGCCGCTTAGTGAGTCCCCAGTGTCTGTCCGTAGGTATATTTGTCACTTCCGGTCTTCCTTTTTCGACTGAAAACGTGCCGTCGTGGTGCTATATATAGTCTGACGAGTTCTGGTTATAAGCTTGTTTAAGGTTCTGATGAGTGAAGAGAGAGAAGTGCGTTGGTTTAACAATTACGAATGTTTATCTTGTGTTTAATTTTCAATATATTTTTATTTTTTTTTTTTTGTAAATCTGGACTAAAAATGTCATGCAATCTACGTTTATAAAACCAATCAAAGAAGAATTTCTGTAGTAGTTTTTCTAAGCGTGAGAAAACCTAAAAAACATTTTAGAAACCAACGTTAAATTTCGTTCCACTTTGCTTTTCATAAATATTCAAATTTTTAATTTCAGGACTTAAAAACTAGCTTAAAATCAATCTTATGTACTCAATGTGCGAAATACCAATCGATTATGACTCGTGAACGGAGTTTCCGGTCTTTATGGTTTTAGGGTTTCAATGCTGAATATTCGGTAAAACTCAAATCATTATTTTCATACGTAACGTAATTTATCTATTTTGAATTCTTATAATATAAATAATATATATATTTATAATATATAAATAAAATGTAATCGAATAAATATTATTACGACCAATATCCAGGACCGATAACTTGCATGCACCAACTTTTCACTCAATAAATGTATACCTCACAGGATAGTTTATCGAATCCCGTACGTGTTTATTACAATAAATGTTTAATAATAGTCCGAAAAACATAGCAGATTTTACGGTTGTTAAGTACGCTGGCGTAACAAAATACTTACTATACATTTTCTTGTTCTCCGCAAAACGCACTAATCCAGAGCTCGTATGATTTTTTAATTTTTTTTTTTCCTAATCGCATTACGTCGTTATAAAACGGAAACTCGGGAAGCTTCGGTTGACACTGAATTGTTTGTAATAATTCCAACCCTAAACTAACGGCGTAAGCAACAGTTTTGGTGAATATTAGATATTAGTATTTAAATGATTTTAAAAACCTAATACATTGATCAGTAAAACGATCTAACTAATAATATAAACCAAACTATGGTTTATTTTCGTTTAAAAAATTCATGGAAGTGACACGTCACTTAGGTAATAAATAAAATTAATTGTGAGTGCAGTTAATTTCGAAAAAAGTACATTAGCAATAATTGCTGTACCAAATAATCAACTTACAAATTGTTATTATTTGTTATGGTGAACGCCATAATTCATATTGCTTATGCAAATGTGTTTATAACTTCATATAGATTACGATAATTAGTATACGAAATAAATAACAATAATTCATTTACTAAATAATATAAAATAATTATATTAATTAATATAATTATAAATAATAATTAGTATACTCATACTCTGATCATCAATTATTCTCTATATCCATTTATAAATCGTTATTAATACTGTTATAAATTTAGGTATTTAACATTTATTAACAACTATTATTGACATTGCCTTGTTTTTATATATTTTTTTCTATTAGTACTATAATCAATTCAATATTATGCTTAAATGAAATGTTTTTATATGAAAATATTTCAGATAAAAGTACCTAAAGAAAAAATATTTATTTTTTTTTCGATTTCTAAATAATTACCAATTCGTCAAACTTTCGCATGTTTCTTACAACATATAAACTCATAAACTCGCGCACTGCAGATCTGTACGCAGAACAACCGTAAATAGGATTCGTGCGCCTTCGGACGTGTATAAGTACGGTGGTAGTTGAATCGCAGGGTTTAGGAAAAAAATAAATGTTAAAGTTTTGACACGGGGAAAATAAAGACCACGGCGAGGCGGACACCCAGCGTGTGGGCAAAGCCTTATTGTAGCCGGTGGTACGTTATAGGCGCCTTATGCGTGGTATACACATACGCGCGGAGTAATAACAGTAATAAGCGAAATGAAAAATATGGAGATTAACAGAACGAGAAAGAGAGAGAAAGAGAGATAGTGAGAGGGAAAGAGCATATGATTCGAAGGCGTTGGCGAAGATGAATACGACGTGAGTCGTTTAGAATACGTTTTTCGGTACTTCGGGCGTAAAACGGTAGCGACGCCGCGGAATACATTATACAACGCGCGTACATTATATTATTATTATTATGACTACACGCCGTACGTAGTACATTACACATTGTGTAGGCTTGTACGGACGACTACCGGGCAATCGTAAAAATTAACACGTCCCGGAGACCGTGTGAACGACTAGTCGTGAAACGCTATCAGCAGCAGCGGTGAACGTATTTTCATTTAATCCGGGGAACGTACGATAATCATAATAATAGCAAAACACGGTTTCTCTCGATTCGTTTTTCGCTTATTTTTGTTTCTATTTTCATCTTTTTTTTCCACCACGTCTCTCTCTCTCACTCATCGGACGAGACCCAAGCAAATTACAGGGCGCTACGTCGTGTGTACGGCCGCCATGCCATCGTCTTTGGACCATCGTCCGTGTGCCATAGTACTTTTCGCGCGAGCATAAAACACGGCGTATGTAATACGTAACCGTGTGCGGCGCCCGCAGATATACGAGACGCACGGATTCTGTGTGCTACGGATTTCACGGGCGACCGCGGCGAACGAGAACCGTGCACTCTCAGTACGTCTCGCTCCCGCGAAACTCCCGCGAAACGCCGGGGAACTCTCGGCCTTGTGTAGACAACGCGCGTTCGTTGCTAGGAGTAAATCCGAGACGGGGATCGCCGTTAATCAAAAACCGTGCACATCCGGTAATAACATACCACTGCGGCGAATACATAGCGACGTGAAGTTTCGAATCGTAATCGAAAACGCAGTACACCCCACCTGTGGCAACCGCATTGAAAATACAAACCGATTGGAGATAAAAAAAAAAATAAACATGTCGTCTGAAAATTTATACCTACGCGCTCATAATCTCATATTGATCAGTTACTTATTTTATTCGACCAGCAGCACAACTTAATAAGTGCGTTACGCAATCGAGATCGTTACTCAACACGATGATTAACATAAAATCGAGCGATTTTCTCAGTTTTTTGCGAGGTACAATATTATATTTATACATTATTAGTAATGCTGTGTTGGTATTGCGTTTGAACGTGTTAACCATTGGTAGCAACTAACATGCTTGTACCCGCAGTACACTGTCGACAACTTTCCACACAACACCGATGTCGACTGGTAAATCGTCGAAGGAGCTAAGTGACATGGTGCTCGCACACTACGGGGTAACCGACGATTGAGGCGTTCGATCTCACTAGCGCTATTGTTCCTCCTCCCCCCTCCCATTTGATAATAAGACTTACGAACAGAAATTACACAAAAGTAGGATATTAGCGATACTCTATAACAGTGTTGGGTAAATTATTTTTAAATAAAAAAAATTCCTCAATTGTAAATAAATGCGTAAGGAAAAATTAATAAAAAGTAGCGGAAAACAAGAAATTTTTAGGATACCCAATTTTTAACAAAATTGTTTTTACTTCGTTTATGAACATCATTTTTATCACAGTTTACCATCGTGAATATATCACCATATTGACTTAATATATATTATTATGTACCTTGTATGTTTAGATATAGATAATAAAACCATGGATAGGACTTTTAATCAGCGGTAATCAATGATTCCAATTGAGGCCAATTATGTGTATTACTTTTACCATTGATTATAAAATAAACCGTTACTATTTAGGATACTACGATAAGAATCATAATTAGGAACTCTATCCCGTTGCTCGTTCCAAAATTTTAAAAGGAACTAGTTTCAAGCTTCGTTCCTTTTCAGCATTGCTCTATAACAGGGGTGACGAATCAATGGCACGTCTGCAAAAGGTGCCACAATCTTGGTCTTTTTGGTTTTTTCAAAATTGTTCAGAATAATTGAGAAAAGCTGATAAACCGTTAAAAAAACCTCAGACGATATAGTGTTTCAAATTCGACATCGCCTAGTATTTTATCACACACGATTTCATTTGACAATATTATTAGAGTAGTTGTATCAGCATATTATGGACATTCAATGATTTTAGATTCTGAACGGAGTGAAGAATGTATTGATTTTACAATGATGTGTGTTTTAGGTTCTGAACGGAGTGAAGAATGTATTGATTTTCCAATGATGTGAATTTTTTTTTTTTTTTTTTGTGTCTGTCGACACGTTTTGGGGCAGTAAAAATGCTTCGATTGCTTTATGTAGCAACTTTTCTGAAAGGAAAGTGAATCTATTTGGTACTTTGGGTGGTCAAAAGTTAAAAATTTCCAATATTTTTTAAATTCGACGGGAAAAACCACAAAAAAATTTGGGAAAAACGGGAGTTTTTACGCAAAACCAGTTTTCGACATAATCAAATTTTTTATTTTGCTATAACTCAAAAACCAATCAATGTAAATACTTGAAATTTTCACCAAATGTTTAGATTAGCGTTCTCTATACACCATTAAATTTTCAAAGTATTTTGACTTTTATTAAGCTATTTATAGACAATTGAAATTTTCAATTTTTTTAAGTATTTTTTTTTTAAATAACGATAAATTTTTTTGGCTGCCAAGAAAATCTTGAAAATTTAATACAAGGTTTCTTATAAGTTGTTCCTTAACTGATAAAAAAAATCTAAAATCGTAAGTCACAATTTTTTTTTATAAGTGCTCAAAGTTCCAATTTATACGAAATATGTAAAAATCACGATAATTTGCAAGTTATTTTGTAGATAAAAATTCATAAAATTTTTTCTGTTCATACTTAAGGTTCAAAATTTTAACACGAGGTTATCTATAAGCTACTCTTCAAAAATCTTTAAAAAAATTTCTACCGGAATTAGAGGAAAAAATTTTATGACTGTTTGAAATTTAAATATTTACGAAATTGCATAAAATAGCGATTTATTCTCAAACGATTTTAAATATTTTTTATAATTCAAAAAGTATAAGTCGCAGATTTTTGAAATTTCTACCAGTTATTAAGATTGGTATTTCCTTTATGTCATATTTTTTTCAAAATATTATATTGATTTTTAAGCCACTTATAGACATTAAAAATATTCGATTTTTTTACATTTTTTTTTTATAATCAGTGATAAAAAAATTTGGCTCGTACAAAATACTTGAAAATTTAATAGAAGATTCCACAGAAGTAGTTCTTAATGTCATTCAAAAATTATTAAAATCCATAGGCACAATTTTTTTTATAAGCGTTTGAACATCGAATATTGACATAAAATTACATGTAAAATATAATATAATGTAGAATGTTCTAGACTGACAAATGATATCGGTTTTTTTAAAAATGCCCTAACTCAAAAACGAAAAACCGCAACAACTTGAAATTATCATTAAATCTTTATATTGACGTTTTCTATACACGGTTAAAATTTCAAAGTATTTTGACATATTTTGACTTATTTATAGACAATTTAAATGTTCGGTTTTTCTAAATTTTTCGTTTAAAAATAAAATATACTTATATAATATTTATAAATAACATTGTATTATATTCTAGACTAACATATGAACTCCGTTCAGAATCGTTATTCGTATACAATGATATCTATCATTGCATTCAAATTTAACAAATCCATTATAATAATGACCTATCCTATAAGCGAGGTGCACTCCACCCCTAACTGTACAGCAGAGCGAGGCCCATCCGGTTTTTATTTTTAGTATGTGATTAAACACGAAACTTACCATATTAGGAAATTTGGTTCTTCTACTATATCAACTATATTAAGGAGTATGAAATAATCCATCCGATTTATTTTATTTCGTATTTTCGAGAGAAATTTCAAGTTTAAAAGACCAATGCAACAATACCATTGATCAATCTTTACATTATCCCGATCGTGTAGCCTCACCCGACCTAAGAATTTCGCTCTATTTTCAATACTACGACGTAAGGCACAAAATAATTTTGAAAACTCGTCTCTGTTCACTGTACAATTTTTTTTTTTTTTTTAAATTAAATTAAACATTTTGTTTTTATATGGCATACGAATAATATTAAAAAAAACAAATTAAATAAACAAATCATCGGCTCGTTATTTGTTTACGAGTCGTGGTTTAAAAATTGCATTCCTGGTTTTCAGCGCACTTTGAACTTATTTTTTGGCATCTCAATAGGGCTCCACGAACAAATAAAAATTGAAAATCACTGCTCTACATACTCTATATAGTTTTCTCGTGATGTGCACTTCAACAGTGTACTGCACTACATAAAAGTATTAATTTTATTACGCATGTACTGATAACATATTAATGTATAAAAATACTTGCTGAGCGTACATCAATCTCGTTCATCAGCAATATAGTATGCGCACATGAGCCGAAGAAATGATTAACAGCGTTTACAGTTAACATAACGTATTGCTTTATATATATAAACGACTTCACGTATACATGTATACGACTTGTCGCGCGGTGGTTATTAATTCTACAAATAGCAATAATTAGCGGTGACCGGAACGTGCACGAAGATACTGTAAATATATGTGTATATATACTTATATGAGCGTGTTAAGGGGTTTTGCGGAGACGGACGAGAAACGCTCATATAATATAGTATAATATGTGTGTGTGTGTATTTATTATAAAGATGAGTGTAAACTAGTATTAACACACTGTTGTTAGAGCCACGTGTATACCGAGTGATTATCGTGTCGAACGGCATTCGCTTATTGTATATCTGTCTAGTCTTGTGTATTTTCTTCAAATTTAAATTTTATACAGAAATACATTGCTGCGGGTTGGGTTACGCGTTATTGATTTTAAATAATTTATTTGCTACAAAGAAATGATCGAAAGCGTAATTACTATCTTTCGCTAACCAAACCGAATTTATTGAGGTTGTATAGGGGTTTTTCTTTTGTTTATAATTTTGCAACAAATGAAATCATTGCGAAAAGATGAACTGGGCGAGAAAATTATCTATTGACAATAAAATGTATGCACACACAGCTTTTACCATCGTCACCGTGGCCGGAAGACGTAAATGAATAAACGAATAGGAAGGTGAAGTGACTCTAAAAATTTGGTTCAGCGAGACAAAATTCCATAACCTTTCCGCCATCTACAGATCCGAGTTAAGGTCCAATGTCACCATACTCCCCCTTCCTTCTTATGACCACAAAAAATTGTTTTAGTAGTATAACTTACTTATGTCTTATTTATGTATACCTACACCTATGAAATCAATGTTTAAAAAAAGATTTAACTTAAATTTAAAATATAATACAAGTACACATTTTCGTCTAAAAATAAAAGTTATTAAATAAAAATATTTTTTATAAAAAACTATTGCAACATTTTATTTTTCAGATCGGTAGTTTACATTTTTTGCCGTTCCTCAACATTTTCCGTCCGAAGCAAATGCTCCTTTTGTATCTGGGTTAATGCGGCCATCCCAGATGACGAGTAGTGGTTCGAAACGATCATCCTGTATGCGTATCTTGATAAAGTCGATTCGCGCATACTGTACACGTTCTTCATGTACATACGAGTAAATGCAGTACGCGTTCCGTATGTCGTAGAAGAAACGCTATTCATTTATCGAATCTACCGCCTCCGCTGCTTGAATTGTGACGACAGTATATTTATTCCATGTTTTATTAAAACGTACACTCCGTCAAGTTCTATACACGCATTGATTACCCTAAACAATTATTTTTACGTGAATAATCGTTCGGTATTTTTTTTTTTTTTTTTTGAATATTTGATGTAAGACATTGACAAAATTTGGATCAGTACTCCCGGAATTATTCAAACTGTTTACGAAAAGTGTGATATAATTAGAATATTTATGTTTTTGGCGTAATGAATGAGAAACACCTACTCACAACCGGTATTGATCGATATTAAAATTTATCTTTACAAACAATATCGACATTGTGTGTACGCACACGCATTATGTTACGCATTATATTTATTATTTCCGTCATCTTGAAGCTGTAACGACATCATTATATTCTAATATTATTTTACACTTTCCATATGAAATCTTAAATTTAAATAATTTCTAAAAAATTCGTCCAAGTGCTGACTATGTTTATCAAATATTCCAGAGAAATTAGTAGATTAGATGTTTGCGTAAAAATGTAGGTTCTTATTTGAAAAACAAAAGTTCATGTTGCCACAGGATTTATTAAGAGGCGAAACAAATCCAAGGATTGGAAAATATATTACTCGAACATTTACATTAATCAGAAATTCGAACAAATTCATAGTTAAATTATAAGAAGTGGTGACCATGCTTAAAAATTCGAATCGTATGTACTCGTATAAAATATACTTAGGCGTATAATAATATGGTACACGCTCTATCATATATAGATTCTTATACGATTATAATAATAATTACTACGATAACTTGAAGTGGGGTTTCTCTCTATCTCTAAACGAATACACTTATTTTACTAGTATTATTCATACTTCCGCTTTCCCGTGTCCAAAATCCTATACAAATTTATGTTTGATTTTTAATTAATACATTATCATACCATACGGTAAAAGCACATACACATTATTTTAATGTCCGAGCACCACGGGGGTGTGTATGTGTGTATACGCGTACGAATGCTGAACGTATTATAATATACGTTCATCTATCCGTCCGTGCGTGTGTGTGTAAGTGTGTATTACGACTGCCATCATCGCCGCTACAACGGAAATAAATTATGAATTAATTTTTGAAATAATCACCAGAGTCCCGTAAAATCGATTCGAAATAAATTAATATTTTTATTATTATTATTTCCTACTCAAGACGCCGCGTGTAAATATTTATTCAAATACACTGATGATATCCGGCCGAAGGTCGCGCCGCCGCTGTCGTGTATATACCTATTATACCTGATTTCCATCCGCCGTCGCGTCCTATACACACACTCGCACGCGCGCGCGTGTATACGAAATTGAATATTAAATCGAATTAAACCGATAAATTCAATCGCCCGATACGATACACTCGCTGCTAGACGTGTATTTTAATAGGCGTACAAATAATTTTCTATGTAATACACGTCGTTGTGTACGGCGAGCACGCGCTTATTTTTTGATGGCGTACAACATATATTTTGCGAACGTTTTATTTGCCGCACACGACTCGTGTATCGAATTACTCGGAAAATAAAGGCCAGTTTGTTTAACCCATTTCGACAAGAGGTTAATTAAAAAGGACGTCCGGTAAGATAATGACATCGATTAGTTCGAACTTGCCAAACTATAATGATGCTCGTACTACCTTCGACGTATACAATAGGTATGTAATTGTTTTAACAAAATTCGAAAAATTGCCTGTTCGTATAGTATATATATACATGTATATATGTGTGTGTGTATATATATATAATATATGCCTAACTTCACTGAGATGTGATGATACTTAACGGTTCTGTGAAAATCTTAGTGAAGATTTACTGACTCTATAAAGTTTTAGTTAGCAGAAAAAAAAAATTAACCATGATTTTTAAAAATAATGTAATTATGTTGAATCAGAATTAAAAAAAAAACTCATGTGGTATTCTAGTTCTTCTGTAGATGCAATGTTACACTTGTGAGGAATATCCTTTATGCGCGTGCTTGAAAATACATTGCAATGTCCATCAATAAAACAATCATTAGATCACTGTTGTAATGTGTTGAAATCATTAATTTTAGAAAAAAAATGTCTATTCCATACACTAGTACGGAACCGTATTATACAACACGGTTACGATTAAATGTCATCAATACGAGTTACAATTACAATAATTTGGTTACTCTATCGGTGCACGGGAATGCTTTACTCGATGTTCAATAGGTAACGGTATCTCAATTAAGACAATATAAATCTGCGTTCGCAATTTTAACGATCGTGAACCATCGCTACTCGTGGCGTGACACTCGACAGAGTCATATGCGTAGGACACGTGATCAACGTGATCTAACTTACAGTAAACAAACGAATTTCTTGATTTCGCGTTCATCCTAATTACAAGTGAACACGGCCGTCTGGAGCTGTATTAATATATTTGTTTTTTCTTTTACTTCGTGAACGATCACAGTTCGTAACAGACGTATCGTCGGACGTGCACAACAACGGCCGTCACGTATCTGTAACAGAAACACCATTTTATTATGCCGCGTCAGACGTACGCAGTGCTTAATGATGATACTGTCGTTACCATCCACGGGATCTACGTGTATTATATGTACAGCGGTCCACGTGTCGTTGTAGGCGTCGATATTACCCACGAGCACACACGGTCGCTCGGCACTTTCGTTTTAACCCCCGCGGTGCAGGGTGCACGTAATATGCTCTACTGCTGTATAATGATAATAATATATACAAGGATAATAGGTACTGTTCTCCCACGATCTGTTCGACTGCTCCATATAAACACGACAAAAGCCCCAGCAGCGTGTTGAGTGTAGACTAATGCGGTATGTACTGGATGATTATTGAGGCGTAATCACATTTTATTTTATTTTTTCCACGTCGAAATTACACGTCTTTTCAGATTGTGATTCGTAGAGAATGTATGTGCACGCTATAAGACCGTGTTTTTCAAATCTTAGACACTAGTACCACTAAAGGAGTATCCTGTGGGACAATATCAACTTTTGCGTTTAAATTAAACGAAAACATAATCGTGAAATTACTGAAAACGATTTCTGAAACAACTTCAGTAACGATAGTTTCTTATTTACATAAATCTCAAATGGAATAATAAGCACCAATAGAACCATTCCGTCTCGTGCGCCTCTGTAGATGTATAGGTAAACATTGTGCACTTGCGTTTAAGTTTTCATTTTCCACCGTTGACCCCACACGTAACCTGGTAACGATATTATACCATTGCGGATAACTACGCAATGCACATTGGTAACCTGTGCGTATATTCTACAGAAACGTTATACGAGTGCGGCGTGTGGTACTGTCTCACCGCACTCGTGTGGGTGGAAGAGCGCGCGCTTGTCCCCCGTGGCGCGATAAGAAAATAATAATAATAATAATTATAATAATACAAAAATAATAAAGAAAAGAGCTGTGCAAGACCGGCTTTTGTATAGTATATAAAATGTAGATCGATGCCTCGGGTGGTATATGTATACGAGCTCGCGCGCGCGCGCACAGAACTAATTTACATCCAATAATCGTGTTAACACGACGACAATACACCTGCACACAAACACGCGCGCGCGAGCGCACACACACACATACAGTTCATCGGTCGATTCTCGTTCGCGTCTGTTTTTTTTTTTTTTATAATTATTATCATTGCACAATCTTTTTGATCTCGTTTCGTACGCGCGCAGTCAGTCAGTCAGTCAGTATATTTATATGTAGGTATACGTGCTCGTCAATCTACCTCTTCACCTGTCCCTATCTACGTTCTCTATTCTTCTCCGTTCATCTGGTTTGTACATACTCGGATCGGAACACAATAACGCACAAAAGCGCAACATCTGCTCTTCGATCGCTTGCTGGCAGTGTGTGGATCATAATCGATTGTCTATAATTTCATATTGTACGCAGCACAATATTCTTTCCGTCTCTATAGCACGCGTAGATCGACATTTCGTTTGTTTCCCGCACAGATATAAAATAGATTAAGTTTAAAGACCTTTCGCCCGAATACTATACCGCCGTTCGTGCACGCCGATTATATACATATATATGCACGCGACGGAGTGTATTGTCTAAACGCGACACGAATCGAAGTGTATATCGTCTTTTGTTTTTACTTTATATCTTTCTCTCACACTTACTATCGCTTGTACACACACTTATACATCCATACACATTCTCTGTCACTTTCTCTGTGTCGTCGAAAAAACGTTTCACAGAATAATCCGTTAACTATATGCCGAACTGTCAACTACAATGATTTTTTTTTTTTTTATAGTCATTATGTTACAATATGTCAATGGCAAATTGCAGATATTTAAAGTTAATTATTGCTTAGGATCTCGAGGGAAACTCCGAGAAATTCCACGATCGAACCTAACCCTCTCTCTCTCAATACTAGAAATATGCATTGAATTCGACTAAAACTAATTTTCGCCCAAATGGTATTGAGGTATTTGTTTACTCGATTCGCGGAAGGACAAGAGTCTAAAGGTTTTCGCAATTTGCCCGCCACTATTTTACCGTACAAGGAATAACATTAACGATACTAATCTCAAATCGTCCTGCCAGTAGGTGAGTAGGAGTACGAGATCACGCAAACGGTTAAGCTTTACATTGAAATCAACTCATTTGTAAGTACATCAACTCTTATACGATTGTTACGCGATTGCATTACATTAATAGAGGATGTAATTTTATCAAGCGTACGTTTTCGCCTTAACGTGTAACTCATCCAGTCGTGTCCCGCTTGCACTATTTACACAACTAACGCGATCTGCAATACATCATTATTTGCATTTATTCGTGCATGCGCACGCGGAAACTTTACCCCACGACGGAAATGAATCGTAAACAGCGCGCCGCGATCGTAATAAAAGTGCATAATAATTACGATAAACAGTCTTTGGCCAACAGGTTCCGATGGCGCGTGCGTGTGTCGGTAATAATGTGAATAACATATAAGTGTAATACGAGTGAAAACAATCGAGCGAATATTGCAATATTGCAGTGCTGATTCTGTGGCTCCGGTTAGCCTTGAGAAAAACAAAAAAAAAAAAAAAAACCTAATTGGTTCGACGCTGCACCGCGTATTATTATTATTGTATAGGTATTATATACGTATCTACATAATGCACAAAAAAATAAAAATAAAAAAATAGTAAAAATTACTGTTGAAACTAGATAAGATTTTAATCGGCGCGTATACGTTGTTATTATTAGAAAATTACACCGTCGACGATACATCGCATTAAGTAAGTTTATGAAACAATACACGTACCAATTGGGAGTATTATAAGTAGATACGTACCTGTCCACTACGCAGTTGTTTGCTCTTAAGTACATTCTTGTTGGACATCGCACGTGTAAAACGACTTAATTACACGCGGTTTTAAATACACGTCATGTACACATATTTTACTATCACGTCGTGCGAACATTACGCTTGGCTGCGGTTGCTTGTTGTTCGTCGAACACTGGGTGAAGAAAAACATTTTTAATTTTTATTTATTTTTTTTTTTTTTATTATAGTTTTGTTTTACCAAGGTTCTCCACGATTACACTCGCGGGTAAAAACTCATTACGCTCGATAGCTTTTTTTTCCCCCCTTCTTCCTTAATCGACGCTTCGTGTATCTACTTACCTCGATCCCATCCCGGGACCACCCTTCCTGCGAGTATCACACGATGGTATTATTATTACGCGTTCTACGACCCGAACTGATTTGATTCTTATTCTTAATTACCTTTTCTACGTCATCATTCATCCCCATCAAGAACGCGCGCACACTTTCCGCACCGACTTCGATAGATGCATTCAATAATAACGTGCTGCACACGTAAACGACCTTTTGTTTTTACCGTCGTCCTGTCGTTATCTACGCACATCCGCTTTCGAGACCGAAACGCATTACATCGTTTAGGACGTTCAGGTACATTATTTATACGCGCGTTTTGCACCATTAACAATGTCCACGTCAAAAACCCATTGACGGGTGAAATCGTCCATCGTACCAGTACGTATGTTTTTTTAGTATATTATTTTCGTTCTCGCACTTCAACATGCGTAGTGGTACATCGCGTATAGCGATGCACGAAGTTCGGCCCAGGAATATTTATACACATTTAAACCGGTTAAGAGTGTTATGTAAATGCGTCTTTGAATTTTCCTGTAAACAAGAAGGCTTTTAAAAACGTAGCATTCTTTAGGTTTTCACCTAAAGAGTGAAAAACTTCACATTCATCGTTTCTGTTCATCATCAAACATTTTATTGCATAGCATTTAGATAAACATTCTTTTATTATTTTCACTCTCAAAACAACGTTTAAACTAGTGTTCACCATTTTAAGCTGAATTTTCGGCGGAAAGGTGGTGTATGAATGACACTTTTAGGAACGATTATCTAAATCAAGAGTGCTACAGTCTGTGTACGAACATAACATGTATTAGAAATATACGAGGACAGGAATATGATGTATGGCATTCGCGAATATAGTGAATTAAAGTCTTCGAGCGCCATTGTGGCTGATATTATTATTAAAATATAATATTGTTGTATATACCGCCAAGTATGTGTTATATGATTTAGTGTCTATGTATAAAATATTATACTTGTGTAGTGTGTGTGTGTGTGTGTGTGTGTTTGTTGTGTTTTTGTTTTTGGTAAAACATAACCGTTATAGTATTATTTAGGTGAATAGACATAATTAGGATCCACTTGTTAAAATGTTGACGTCTCAGTGTCTAGACATAAATTCATCAGGATTTTTAAATGAAATTACCACATGGTGAAAGGAGCGCCGGCACCGCCACCGCTTCGTATATATGTATGTATTTTTATAATAAGGTGTTCGTCCAGTTTGTATACATGTATTCAATTTAACTAAAAAATAATAATAACAACCTCGCATATACACGATATTTTCGTCAGTAAATTATTATTATTATTATTACTATATTCGGACTCTTACCCGTAAGCGCGGTTTTGTTTATTAAAAATCCATATTATAATATCAGAAGTGTACTACACGCGTACGTATCCGGTACCACATGAAGAGTACGGGGATATTCACCGCGAAATACATACGCGCGCGCACACACATCGCCGTTGTATTTGCAGTCCTCAACGTTGTACCGATTCATTGCTATTGTCACCGTGCACAGATTTGTGTATGCTCGTTTAAAAAAAAATTAATTATTTATTTACGAACGCGTTCATTTTTCTTCCGCGTTCTGTTAGGTTAGCGTTCCGATGTCCGCCTACCAACGACGCAACGCAGTAAATAGACAAACTCGCGCGTCCAATTCACTGTCCAATATATCATCTGGTAAACGAATGTATTAAGGTAATAAACATCGTGTAATGCTCAAACGGATTATTCAAATATCGCGACACGTGAGATTAAACCGAGTAGGTGGTTATTAATCTGCCCAATTCACGCGCCGAACGTGTAGTGCACGTAATTATGGTCGAACGGTCGCGCGCAGTTTTCGTGACCGAAAAACGAACGTCGCTGCGCGTCTTCGAAGAGATGAAATGAATAATGATTATGTTGATCCGCGTATGTGTATTACGACGTATGGTCCGGTCCGCGGACTTGTGTCTTTCGGTTTTTCGCGCCGTGTGTTATTCGAAAACCGATTGTCCGGCAAACGGGAAATCGGCGAACAAAAGGTGGTTGATTTATAATTGGAAAACAAACAACGAGCTGTTCCCGCCGCGGCACCCGTCGGCACTCGTGGACCGCTCGTGACGATAAATAAACGCGTTTCATCAATGACGGTAATGACTGATGTCACTCATATTATGGGAAACGTGTACAAAAGTGGTTATTGACAAAAAAAAATAAAAAATAATAAATAATAATAATGGGCCGCGCAGGTGTACTGTACACCGTTAACAGTGCGATCGCGTACGCGTGAAGACCAGAATAAATCTATCCGAAATGTCAAAAATATTATGTAAAAATATGCAAAGTACGATTTAGTACTCGCCGCCGTCTTCGAACACAACATTGTATCTCACTTAGGATCGCTGTGCCCGACAATAACGTCCAAATGTATATTACACTCGTAGCCCGTTAAACGTCGCTGTAACAAATTATTGGTTACGAGGCACACCGACGGTTCACAATTTTTCAACGTTCCTAAACGCACGCGGTAGTCCCACAAGCGCGCACCAAGTGCTCTTGTGTACACTGGGTACTGGTACACCGTGCAGCGGCAACGAGCCCGTCGAGATCGACAAGAAAAAGCAACTAGTTCTCGGGGCGGAGCAGGGGAAGAATTCGTACGTGTTTCGTGACGTCGCACACCGATTTCGTGGCCGTGCGCACGTGAGCGAAAAGATAAATCAATTTTCCGTGGAGGCTGGGATCTGGAGCCCGTACGGCTTAGTAACTGCAGTTAATAAACGAGAAGAAAGCGCAGTGTGTAAACCGTTCGTAACGAAATCGGAAGCAGATACTAAACGTATCGGTTTGTCCTTTTTACCGCCATGCGTTGTGTTCTACGAGTTAAATTTTTTATTGTTTTATCGATTTTTAATGGGACCACGAGACGGTGTTAATGACGCGCGTTAACGTCATTGTAAACGCTTTTGGTATATTTTACGAGCATTACTCTTCGGTCCGATAGGATAAATATATATAAATGTCAATACAGAAAAAAAAAATTTTTTTTTATTTATTTTTATTTTCAAATGCGTCACGTCGTTGTTGATCATGCGATTCGATTACATTTAACCAAGAGGCTTTTTTGGAGTTTTTCCGGAAGATTGGCATCTCAGAGTTCCGCTCTTTTGCGGTCTGTCATTTCAAAGAAAAAATGTGCTTTTAAGTTGCATTTACAACATTCTGAAATATCATGTGTATAGATAATATATGATGCATAGCGCATACAGAACAAATATGTAGCAGTGGCATAGTTACCGCAGAAGTAAGGCAGTTGCCTCGGGACACAACATTTTTTGAGAGCGCATAAAATATGTGATATGGGTGCGAGTGGTTGTCAATTAATTAGTAGACAAAAATATATGGACATTACGTTCCGACTGGGGCTTATGTCATATATATGAGTATTATAAATTCGACGGCTAATGAATATGAAAGACACGACAGTTTGGCCACGACGTCCATCCAATGTAGCTAAACTCCTTATGTTGTCCATACTCGTAAGTTATTTTATGTATTAAATCTAAATAATTATCTGGACCAATTTATATTTATTTGTAATATTAAGAACCTTCCTTTTTGCTCCCAAAACTACGGTTAAATATATTCAAAAGGACTTGTAAACCTTACCTGAATATCATATATCTAGCTGGTCACCTCTGACCACGTTACAGGTATAAACTAATGAAAACTACTCTCTGAAAAAATTTAATTTCATAAAAAATCATTACGTCATTTAGTATTAATTTTTATTCGTGTATTGTTTTTGAACAGTGGTATAAAGAAAAAAATTTTGATGATTATATAGTTTTTAAAATAAAGAAAGACTCAAATGCATGAACGAAACTTTTACATCGATTACTAATTGTAACACATTAGCAACATGTAATTTACCATTTAGAGGTCACAAAAAAAAAAAAAAAAAATGAATGTAAAGCAGAAGAAAATAATTCTGTTGTAAATCTGGTAAATGGTAAATGATAAATCTATTGTACAATTATTGGCAATATATGACCCTATATTTGGTGATTTATTAAATCAACCATCAGGTTTAGTGATAACCGTAGTCAAAACAACAACAACAATTCAAAACGAATTAATCCAACTTGTTTCAAAATAAATCGAAACAGATATTTTTAATAAAATAAAAAGCGCACATTTCTTTTCTACAATCTCAGATTCTACTCAAGATGTAACAAAACGTCATCAATTGAATTTAGTTTTTCGGTACATACATATAAAAAAGACACGAGAGTAAAATAACTGAAATAAATATTAATGAAGTATTTACTGGGGTTTACTGTATAAATGATTTTTAAATGTTCTCGGATTAAAAAATTTAATTTCAAAATCTTTTAGAAGAAAAAAATATAAGTTTATCTAAAAACAGAGATTGAAGTTACGACGGTGCTAACATAGTTAATGCCATATACAAAAGATTACAGGTTAGAATTATAAAAAATATGCGTTTTTTGTACATTGTGCTTCCAAAAATTTTAATTTAGTCTTAAACAATACAATAAAAACATACAGTTCACTTATAAAATATTTTCTCGACGTTTACTTTTCATTTACAATATTTTTAATATTATTGGTTAAAACAAATAACAACATCGGAAAGGCAGTTTTCAAAATTAAAAATTATTAAAAATTTCTTGAGAAATTTTCTTAGTCAAGAACGCCTGACAGGACTTGATTTACTGAGTATTTAGGCTGACATTAAATTTTGATTAGTTTTTTTTTTTTTTTGTGTTTATTTTTATTAACTAATATTTTGTAAATGTAGTGTCTATTCTACAGGATAAAAGAAATCAGATGTTATTTTATATAATTATCTGAAAAAAGTGTTTCATGAAAATGTGCAGTAAAGAAAAATTACAAATAATATTGGCTGTCTGTAATTGTAAATTTATTTTTATTTAATTTTAAACAAAATATTTAATGTGATATAAATGCGATAGGGTTAGTCTTATAAGTATAGAACATAAAATTTGGTCAAAGCAATGTTTTTATGACAAAGATAGAATAATCTACTTGATATTAGGTAGGGCGAAAAATTTATCTTGCTTCGAAGCGCTGACGAGAGTATGTAGCTACGGCACTCGTATATAGGTTGTGTAATAGAAGTTTTTATGTTACCACATACAGTAATTCATAACCCTATAAGTATTTCTTTATTGTTATTATTAACCTTTGTGTTCGTCAAATCGATTTTTGTTCGAAATTCTTCAACGTATTATCTGTTGGATGTAAGAAATACGTCAACAAGCAGAATTCGAAAGTGTATTATAATACCTATTATTGCACTTGCGTAATCTAATATACTCGTATGTGTTTTATACGCACATCTCTCATTGTTACATAAAAAAAATTGTCGCGCAGAAACTCATATAAACTCATTCATTTAACTTTCAATCCAGACGCTTTGTGAGATGCATTCTTTGTATGTTACGCGCGTATAGTTGTAAAAACCACTTTTTTTTTACCGTCAAAATTAGTCATTAACTCTTAATACGTCATTTATATAGAGTCTCAGTGTGTATTGGGGTTTTCAATACATCCCAGAAACAAACATTTTAAGTAGTACCATCAACGTAACTTTTTAATATGTGTACAATGTATTTGTTCTGTTTAAATAAAACAAACATTCAACACTCATCCCGGCGATATAACTAGGTATATATGATAGTACAAACCTACAATGTTATAAATTATGTCACAGGGTCAGGGGCGGATCTGAAGCTTAGTTAAAGGGGGGGGCGAATTCCGAATAGGAATATCCATGAGTAATATACAAGAACAATGAGCAAGGTCAAACCTGGTGGGTGTAGGGGGTCACCAGCCCCAGAAATCCGTATATCAAATTTGGATCAAATTGTTATAATCCGTATACTATTTGATATTTGATATTTATTAATTCAACCATACATTTATATATATATATACAAAGCATTTACATACATTTTTTGTTGATACCTACTATCTATAAGCAAATGCTTGTGTTGAGAGTAGGGAGTTAAAGTAACTAAAATTAAACATAATTTATTGTTCAATTACAATTATATAATAACTAATAATTCCTATAATAACTGTATTTAATATAAAAATTAGCTAATTAAGATAGTTAATCATGATATTAACAATAATAATGAGTTAGACTTATAACAAAGTAATGATAAACAATACAAATAATAACATAATAATATAACAGTAGTAAAAGAATTAAACATAATTTAAAAGATATAATATAAATAATAATGAAGACGTTAATTAAAATATTGCATAAATAGAGTACGGAGCTTTAGTTTAAAGTATGATGTATTCTCTATTAATTTAATGTCCAACGGAAGTTGGTTAAATAATCGTATGCCTCTAGTTATGTAATAATTCTGCATTAAAGTTGTATTAGGTTTATTAATAATTAAATCACCATTTTCTACACCCCTAGTGTTGTAAGTATTATACGTTTTGAAATCTTTTTTATTAATGAAAGTTTTTATTATTGAAGCTTTATTATATAGTTCTTTTAACGTTAATATTTTTAGTTTTTTAAAAAGTTCAGCAGTGTTACCATAATGGTCAATAAAATCATTTTTCATCATTATTCTAACAAGTATTCTATGAGTTCTATTAAGTGGTTCTAATACATTTTGATATGCTGAACCCCATACTATTATACCATATAATAATATCGATTGAACTAACGCAAAGTATATCATTTTTAAACACGGTAAATCAAAGATATTTCGTAGTTCTTTAAATATATGAAAACATTTTCGTAAGCGTGATATTACTATAAAATGATATATGTTTCTTCGAATCCCGTCGATACCTAAATTTCAATATTAACTACATTGCGTGTAAATAGCACGATAATGGCTGAAAACGACGTAATAATATTGCTTGATGCTTCGATGCTGTATCATTGCTAACTGCTCTAATGTCACTCGATATTTGCCGCAATAACATAAATTAACATAACCCATACTGGTTTTGATATTGACGACGACGAAAAACCAGTACACACATAAATGCGAATCGACCGGTGGAATCGATACAGGTCACTATTATTTTGTAGATCTACCGCGATGATTCACGGATCGAAAATAATCAGTACAAAGAAGTCGCATGATTAACCACGATGAGAAATGGGTCGATATAGATATTTCTAGTACGATCGCTACAATATTGTGAATATCTTCTAATTGAAGAAAAAAAAAGACAAACTTCCCGTAGGCACTATCGTATGGTCGTGTACACACACGTTTGTACGATCGAGATCAAACGGTGTGATATTACAGCAAAATAACGATGTATATAAAATTTGTTACTGTACAATCGACGATTGCCTATAGTTCGCGAGTACATTTTCCGATTAATAAATTGTCAGTTTTTAACATGAGGCCACGTGTGCATTATAATTAATCGAAAAAAACGCGGCGCGTCGACGACGAATCGTGTGCGAATAACGAGCGCGATTTATAAATAACATTTTTGTACATACAACGCACACTCTCACGTACAAAGTATTACCTGCGCATAGTAAAACCGCATACACATACCGTGTGTACGTACATGTATTATCGGTCGGACGATCTGAACGGGTTGGGATAACGTAATGTGTATGTGCGGAGATAGGATAAAAAAGACAATCTCGGGAGGGTGGTTCGGGAGTGTATGGATGTCGTGCGAAATTCGTGACAATTCCGAATCTCACCATGATTTCCATCGGTCGGGGGATCGCGAGCGTTCAATTATTGTGTTATGCGAGCGGCTGACGACGATGGAACGATTTTTGCATATAATAAACGCCACGAGCGTACTTATTTATTGTAGGTGCACATAGGAGAGTTACTGCTCCGGAGCCTATATATATATATAACATGAACAACGAGTACACGACCGAGGCGAAGGAGTACGTACGTTCTTGTTATACTTGAAACTACATACAGGATGATTCTTGCGATGGGAATCTGGATATCTAAGGAACTCGTAACCAGTACCTTCAGTCATTATTCAAGTGGTCATAGCGTTTGATTCGTTTGTTTGCGCATAGTTAACGTTCGTAAAGATTACGTTTCGGCATATGTTTAGTTTCTATTTCAATTCAAAAGAAAAACGGCCGTTTCCCGCAACGAATTCCATTTATAATGATAATAATATCAGTAGTCGAAGGTTTGAAAGTCAAAATCGTGTGATTTGCGCAAAGGGCATGTGTTATACTGCAGACAATGTGGAGAATCGTTGACTATCGATCGTAAAGCCTGTATGTTTGCGACCTTTCACGTTATAAGTTACACGATGCCAATTTCGCGGGGTGTCAAAAATTTTTGTTGTTGATGAAATTATCTTGTGTGGTTTTTAGAATTGAGTGTTTAGGATTTATTTTATTTCTTTTACGCTACATAGTTGACCCGGCATCGTTTTGCTATTGCTGTATTTATCAAAGGTATAAGCTTTCCCCCGTGCACGTCATTGCACGTAAAAATCGTTCTACGGATTAGATTGTTCTGTTTTAATTGTTTTATTTTAATTTTATACACGTTTTTTTAAATAAATAATAATTTCGTAGGATAATAATAATCTTCTGTGTGAGTTATATGTACATGTAATATGATCTTTATTAAATTATTTATTTTAAAAAACTTCACAATAAATAACATTTTTTGTTTTCAAACCATCCGGTAGTATAGTAAATTGATTTTTCAATTTACCTGTTCTTGATAATCTCACGTATAAGTTACTGTTTATGTGAGAGACAGTTACAGCCCAAATCAATACCAGCATTTTAAAATGTTTGGCCTTGAGCTTTCTTAATTGTAATAGTGAATGAAACTTTATTCGGAAAGTCTCTTTCCAGGTAACTGGTTAACTGGTAAGGTAAATCAGTAGGAAATCATAGATATACAGAGTATTAAGAAGACACCGTATGTGTCGTTTACGTCTGTCCCACGTATAACTGCAAATTTGCGTTCAGTAGTTCAAATGTAATGATGTTAACTATAATATTAGACTAAACTGATTTGTTAACAATCTTTGAGAAAAAGACATTACTTGTGTTCTGTTGTTCGTACTTTTCTGATATTTAATTATATGAACGATTAATGAGTATGTAAAATATTACAATTAATAAAAACTCATAACTCACTTGAAAATTAAAACATCGGAAAAAAATCTACTAACAAAACAAAGGTTATATTATAAGTATATTTAATCTAATGTTAAAGCTAACATCATTACATTCGAATAACTAAACGCAAATGTGCTGTATTTTACGTGTGTGAGACTGTAATAATACATGCGGGTGTGGCGTCCTCTTAAGACAATTTCTCCCGTTGCTGATCCAGTAAGAATAGTACAATATTATCACGCATACATTTTATTTGCTCGTACCATTTTATAATTATGGTAGGTATTTAAATTACGTAATAATACATCAGGAAATTCAACTTTAAGTTTTAAAAATGTTATTAGGGATCCCTAATTTTTTTCTAGTAATAAATATAACCTATGTTATTCAGGAAAAATGTAGATTTCTAATTTCACCATAAGAATTTTCAAAATAGATCTAGTAGTTTTTGAGATTTTTACGAACATACCAACAAACGCTGTTTCTTAATATAATAAATATACAAAGATAAGATAATCGACGAATTGTGATTCATACAATAATTTTAAGATATTGGTTAAATAGTATCATTAAATGATTTTCACAATTTCAAAAAACTAAACAATAACAACTTTTATATTTTAACTTATTTATTATGGACTTATTAAAATTAAAAAGTTGGTACTTAATTATGAGAGAGGATTGAAAATTGAAACCACCTCAAAAAATTTTTCCGACTACGATATCGAGATATCCTATAGACAATTAATGAAACGTTCTATTTAAACCAATCGATACGTATTGCCAGAAATCGCTTCGAACGCGTACGCTACCGACGAACATCGTATAAAAAAATCGCTCTGTATACATTTACATATTACGTGATAGTGAGTGTTGGCGAATTTCTTACACGCGCACTCCACTAAACTACGCCGGATAATTGGATTTGGCATTTCGTCGATTCGACCTGGTCGTAAATTAGATCACGATCCGTACACACGCCGGCAACATTCCTATATGGAAAAAGAACACGCGGCGGGCGGCGGTGGTGAGAATCGTTTTGACACACTGCGTTCGAAGGGGGGTGGTAGAGGACGGGAGGAAAATATATATATATCGAAAACAATCCGTATCTTACACCGCCGCAGATGTCGCATCGGTGAAATTAAAACCGGTTCCCCACTCCTCCCTTCCCGCGGTAATTTATACGCCATTGGGTCGGTATATTGATATATATATTCTTTCCCCCCCCCCCGCCCCACTAAAATCTCCGTCGATTTCGTGTTATTTTAATCCGTTTAAAGTTTTATTAATTTTTTTTTTCAATTTTAATTATTACTTCAATACTGCGACGACAATAGCGTTATTATTGGTATTGTATACTACGGTACAGCACAACGTTCGCGTACAAATGATACGAAAGAATTTCGAAATAATATTATAGTTATATTTTCGAACGGATGACCTATTGCGTACCTAATATTAATCAAGTCTAAATATTTTTCGTCACGTGATTTTCGTACGAAGCGCGAGAACGTCCGTTCACTAATAATTACTATTGATTATAAGCGTGATATCGAACTTAATAATTAGAAACAAGTGTACATGAACTATAAATTCGTGAAAATATTCAATTTATCGAAGTAGATTAAATCAGTAAAATTCAATCTTTTACACTTAATTTTCGTTATTTGTACTTCCATAAATTGTTATTGTTATTGCTACTGTCGTTTATTTAATTGAAAGAATAATAGGCACCACCGAACAGGTTAATTTGTCGGAACATAGATCCGAAACAATCTATCCGTGAAAGGCGGTTTATATTTCAATCAAAATTATGTAAAGTTAGTTTTTAAGTTGGAAGTTTGAATCAAAAGCGAAAACACGGCCCTAAACGTGTGGGAATAATTTCAATAATATGGTTCATTTTGTATGTACGGCCATTACCTCAAATTGGAATGGATTAGTATAAAGATTACTTTGCCAACTTATGGTGTAAGTTCAAAGTCGTTTTTAAACCGTAACGTGTTAGATGACTGGTTTTATAAAGTCCGTTACGTAAATTCGTTTGAGTAGATCTTATAATGTTAAAGACAAAAGAGCGACTAACATCCGGTAGTAATATCAAAATAACAATAAATATAAATAAAAATTAGTGACAACACATTTCAGGCAAAGAGTGTTCAGCTAGACTACACGAAAGTCAGTTTTTTTGTTATGTTCAACATTACAAAGCCGCCAAAATTATATTGTCGCTAAGACGAACATAATTTCAAATTCTAAATGAAGCTAGGAATATACTGGTTTTACCATACCTAATGTATTACTTTTTTCTTATCCTGTCTGTCAAAAAAAAAAAAAAAAACCGTTCAATTTTAATATTTAAAGTTTGAAAATTGAATACAACATTATTCACTAATTTTGCTGTATTGTCAACCAAAAAAAAAAAAAAGAATATTAAATTTTGACGAACTATCCAAATATACATTAAACGATACTAGTTATTTTGTTGTTTATGAAAATATTAACCGTAGAGACTTAAAACATAAACTGGGCACTTATATCAGCATTACATACATATTTTAATAATCATTTTAAATATTCTTATTGAATCCATAAAAATCAATGATTAAATTTCATGAAGTTTAAGTTATAGACGAATTTTAGATTCTGAACGGAGTGAAGAATGTATTTTTCTTTTTCTTTCATAAAATAATATTTTTAACAAAGTTATAGATTGCAATAATATGAGGTCTGTATACTAATATAGTATTATAAAATAACTTAAGTATTATTCAGTATTTTTCCCTCACTCAGAATCATTTTTCAAAACCGAAATGTACTATTGATTCAAATTATAAAAGAACAATCTACCAATAAATCCCACAGTCACCTGTTTCACCCGATCTCCTCTACCCGTCTGGATCTTGACATTTTATTGTTATATTTCGAGTGTTTTAACTTACACATACTCGTACTTACACGATACATTGTGAATAAATGTTTTTCACGTTTCAATCGCTTAAAGTTGATATACTTGAAATTGGAAGCACGTTGCGTATTTTTCCCCATCTATGATTATACATGTAGTATCTAGTAGACACTTGGAACGGGCACGGTGAAATATTCGTTTTTTATTTGTGTGTCGGATGCGTTTTTTTTTTTTTTGTCAGACGCTTCTCTTCACACGCCGACCCGTTACATCGGATGATAATAATAATAATAGTAATAATAATTATAATTATACCGTTTTAGCGACGAGAGCCGCCGCGTCCCATATACATCCGTTTCTCGATCGTCGTTATTAATGAAGTACAAGAGTTTCGTCTCTCTCTGTCGCTCTCGCTCACATACACATACCACACATACTCACTTGAACGCGCGCGCGCACGTCTTGGTGTCTATACGCTTGTACCGTAAAAAAAAAAACCCTTTTTTTCCCAAGACGATAATTAATCATAATTCGAAAAGCGTGTGTGTGTGTGTATGTATGTATGTATGTACGCGCGCACAATCTAATCTATTTATAATAATAGCAACATATCTCACCCGAATCGGCCGCCGCCTTTGATGGATGATGGTCAACCGCGTGCGCGCGCGCGCGACGGTAATCGATTTCGAAAACGATTTTTAAATCCGTACACACCGCCGTAATGGTTACCGCGGTAACGTCCATGAACGTGCAGGTGACGAGTCCTAGTGACGATGATTGTACGCGCGCACGCACGACGTGTGTGAACCGCTGAACCCATTGCTAACCCCGGACAGGCGCGAAACGTGTATGTCGTACGTACGGCAGTTGTACGAAGTGTTGTCTGCGAGTTTAATTTTCTGAATCCGGGTGATCTAGCGTGCAGCCGTCTATGAAAACGCCAAGGAAAACGTACCAAATCAACCGTACCGGTTAAGGCTTTCACGCTAATATCCGGATAAGCGTCTATTCCGCTTTAAAACGAGGGAAAATCAAAGACGATCGTATGATCGGAAAGGGACTGACCAAACAATAATTGAAAATCTTTGCGTAGCTGTGACCTGAGACGTTGTGTAATGTTGTTCATAGTGGAGGATGGGCCGAGACCGCAGCGGTCGACGTACTTGAAAAATCGCTTAAAATATATATTAAATAGTACCTACTGTACGTGCATACTGTTGTTGTTCTTATTATTGTTGACCGTACACAAGTCGCGTGTGCAGAGTTACTGCCACTGGTTTTGGCGATACCATAATACCATAGTCGTCATCCGTCGTGTGATAAACGGTCCTGGTAAACAGGTTTGTCGGTTTTTTAATCTTTTCCTTTTTTTTTTTTTTTAAACACTCGTATTATAATAATACTGTTCAGAATTGGTACCTCTCAAATATATCAACGTCGTATTTTAATTTATATTTGCGCCGTTTTTACCGTCTCTCTCGCACTCTCGCCCGAGCTCACGCGAAACCCTTTTTTTTACACCGCAGTCGACAGACTTACGCACCGATTACAACGTATTTAACTACTAGTTTTCCGTGTACACGCGAACGCACGCAAGCTCGAGTGTAATATATTATAATAGTGCATCGACGACGCGACGAATGTGTGCACCGGTTTCTGCGTGTTGATTTTATTCTGTTTTTTTTATTTACTACCACCCGGGTGTCAGTGTGCGAAAATTGTAACGCCAATCGTAAATTGTATTGACGTTGATTACGATCGTCCAGTAAGTATTCGTGAGCAGAGATGGAATCAGGGGGAGGAAGACCTGAGCATAAAATTTTAGATGGCGTTATTTTTATAATCTATTATTGACTGCTTTGTCACTGATGATATGTTTAAACTCAATATGTATGACTGTAGGTTATGTTAGTTAATTGCTCGAAAAAAAATTGTAGGCAAGGGTATTTGATTATTGTTGTATGACAGAGCGTAAATTTAACATTTTCTCCGGGCGTGAACATTTCTAATTACACCCTTGTATGTGGGACGACTCAACAATAATTGAATGCGTTTCAGGAAAACGCAGATGTGCGTATTATGTATGAATGTCCGAGCATTTGTCAACTCGGTGTATGAAGGAATAATGAGAAAATGCTCGGAACCGTCGATTGTGCGGTTTGACAAGTCGACCGTAGAAATCGGCTTGATATGCATGGTTTATAGAATACGTTTTTTCCGAGACAAAAATTGAAATATATCACGTTCATCATACCTAAAACATTTTAATCCTGTTACCATGTGACTTTAATAGTAAACCGCTGTAAAATACAATTCCGTAATCACCAAGTACTACGTTACCAGTAATTACATTACCCGTTACTATAATCAATATTTTAAATTAGCAAAAGCTAAAAAAAATTCTATTTCATGCTAACAATAATTTAATATTCATCATTATGGCGTTATTTGTGTTAAGATATTGACATCAAAATTCAATATGCGCGTAATTGTTGGACACGCTCTGTACGAGAAGTATTGAATGTATACATTTACTATTTAATAGCGTATGGTAAGTGGCCATTTCAAATATCAGATGCATGTTCAAGTAGTGACTTGACAAAAGATTAGTGGACCGTTTTCAATGAATACGACCATTGTTTTAAATTTATAAGTGCAAATAATTTATCGAAATCGTATCTACTTGCGATTAAAGTCAGAATAAAGCAAACAATTAATTTCCCATACAAATGAAAAATCGATATACGATTTTTAGTGAAGTACATCTTTGGTGGACGTTTTATTCACGATGATCCCACAATGCAGTGTGCGGCCCGCGGGTAATCTTAACCTGTAACCTGATTTTTGCAATCTATATTGTATTATTATTTCAAGCGTTCTAATTCCTGCGCGAAACGTTTGACCATCAACGCGTGTATCCGCTGATAGTATAACAAAATCAATTACTTCCTCGTTTCGTTTTGAACCATTTGCACCTACGTATACACTTAAACGTACTTTTGTAGTTACGTAACACACTAGGTTAAATTATGTTTTCGGTGATGAAACGTACTGATTTTTTATTTTTTCGTACAAGTACCTACATTTAAATGGTTACGTGTTATGGATTGATTAAGAACGCGACAACAGTACAGCACTTGAACTGAACGTGTTTTTTATCGGACAAGATTCTGATATCGTTGAATAATATGTAGAATAAGACGTTGGACGAGCGCATTAAACACTTATTACATTTAGAACGCTTTGATCCGCGTACGTATGTGGCTAATATATTATAATGTACACCGACAGCGCGATGTGCACGCCCAAAGTTTAAGTGAATTTATCTGATAGATGTACCCGATCTGTACCCACCTGTGTAACGATTCGTTCGATCAAACCATTAGACTTTTACAACACGCAATCGACGTAAATTATCGGTCATAGCATAATAATACGGATGTATTGAAAAACGAACAATAATTATCAACTTTTCAAATAATCGCGGTGGAGCGAAAAAGCGTTTTGGCTTATGAAATGCGCTGGGTGATAGTTATCTTGCTGGTCGTAAGTGTTCGACGTATTACCTGTTGACTAACATTATGAACGGTGTTTATGTTGACTAGAATCGATTGATTGAAGTTAATATTTGTCTTATTATTATTATTATTATTATTATTAGCTGCTTATAACCGGACACCGTCGACACGTTCCTCTAACCGATCCAATTGTTTTCGGCGTCCAAATTAATAATACGGTTTTAATATTTTTCAAAATCTTGGACCAATGCAGTATATTTTAATTAGCCACGTGCTGATGGGATCTTGCATAGCGGCGATAGGAGTAATGTTACGATTGATAATTATATCAACAAGCACTAAATCGAACAAAACACTCTAAAGCAGACTTTTGAAATGTAGACGTTGCGAAAACCAAAACCCGATAATTGTAGCTATCACAGACGATCTTAGAGATCCTGAAGAAGCCGCGTTCGATATTGGGCTAGACGAAAAAAATTTTAAAAAAATGTTGCTTCGGGTCAGGTTCTCGCAATGCGTGTGCGTTTCATGATAAATTCATGGTTATTTCTTTTTTCGTTCGAAATTCATGTACACCACCGCGCGTACACAGGAGCCTGTGGCCACAAACGTAATAAAATAAGTCACGGTATGAGCAAATCACACATAAATTAGACTTGACTACCGTATGATAGGTTATGCGTATCCGATGCCCAAACATACGGATACGCACATTAATTACAAGATTTGAATATTCGTAAAATAATTTCATACGTATAATAACAATAAAATATGTATGTACCAGATACTTACTACTGCGCTGATGATGTTTATGATGATGATGATAATCATGATTACAACGACGATAATGAGCATGAGAGATCGGACTTTCATGGTTATTATGCGCGCAGCGATTTGAATAATTCCGTTTCGACGCAGCTGATTACAATGCAAATACATCATCGTGGTTTTATCGTCGCGGAATTGGACACGCGGTTTGAGAGCGAAGAAGACGTAGACGTCTTGTACAGCAAATATTATCAATAATACGAGTACAAGTCACATTTTCTCGACTCAAATCGTCCGCAATCTTCGTAAATATCATATACAGGTATGTCGTATTTAAGTAGCTCGTGATAAAATGACGGAACAACTGCAGCAACTACAGCTCGTCAAACATTTTATGAAATGCGTTTTGGAGCAAAAACGACAGCGGCCACGGTGGTGCGATATAACATTATAGTTATTACCGTATTTAAAAATGTATGCTTACGATGTAGGAACCTCTATATAAAACGACAAACAAGTGTTACATTTGTGATGGGGATAATAACAAAAGTACTATGTGTTACGTAATCGGTTTACTATACTAAATATTCAAGAGATATTATAATATATTATAAATACGTCATGTGAGTCACATCAATCAAAACGTGATCATAACAAAGCGAACGTGTTTTCGTCGTCCTACAACCCTTTATTATTAAAATAATTATTATTATTATTATTGTCAACGCGTCGGCAATAAATCGCCATTGCTGTTTACTGCACAGAGTTAATATTATTATTAATAATATGCTTGTATAATATGATACAATGAAAGTCCGATTTAATTGTAAATATATTACCTACGCATATTAATAAATATAATATACAATAGGGTGGTTCACGTTTATAGAGACTAAAATTTTTTTTGAGAAACTTAAAATGAGTACCCTTCCATTTTTTTATGTGATAAGAAATAATAATTCTGCGAAAATTTGGACTTGATAACTCAACCCCTTCACGTGCCGTAATAGGGTTAAATTATGGCCCAAAAGGGTTTTTTCAGTGTTTTTTAATTATTTCAAAAACTAAAGTTTTAACAAAAAAAATTTTAAATTATATATTATAGAGAAATATACTGTCTACAAAATATGTTATTATACAAATTCTATTTAATCCATTATTTCATATGTATATTATACATCCCTGAACCATAAAAATGCACCCTTTGACACAGTTCGTGTATAATATGGATATGCGCACAGGCGTACTTTCGAGGGATACCAGGTGTGCCCGGGTACCTTCAAAATTTTATCTGCGGAACCCTACAAATTAAAGCTAATAGTAAGGAGCCGATATTTTAACAGATGTCTATCAAATGATATGTTAATAATTCTAAAATATTTAATAATAAATAAATGATGCTTTGTAATAGAATAAATAAAACAACATGTTTTACATTTTCATGGAAATCTTCTTATGATAATATATGTAACAGTTACAATTGACTACACAAATACAAATCATAAATTATTGAAGTTATCTGAAAAAAATATACGAGATTCAAGGAAAACATATTCATTGAGACTAATACACCACACTATTAAATAAAAAATTAAAGTTAAGTTTATTTTATTATCCATACATAATGATTTATTAAATGTACCAACAATTTTTGTGAAAGATAGAGCACAAAAGTATTGCAGACACCTCCTGAAATACAGGTCTGCGCACGCCTATGAATGAACGAAACGATAAAATATTTTTTGTTATTTTATCTTCGATAAATATAATGCAGTGATTATTGGAAAATTATTTTTCTAAAATAACCAAAAAAAAAAAAAAAAAAACCTGTCGTAACATCCGTGAAGAGATACATTATACAGATGTCATAATAACTGATGCAAATTAGTACATACAATATAGGAGTTTTGCCGAGTCCTTCAAAGTCTTTAAAACTGGTTTGTCATTATAAACGATTTCTACTGTGTATTTATTAATAAAAACTTTTGTCGTTTTTTTTTTCCTTCGATGTTGAGACGTCTTTTATACTTTTATCAAAATTTCACAAATGTGTTTAGGAATGTACTCAAAAGTATATTACTCATATGTTCAAATACCGATTAGATATATCCATGTACCGTACTACTATTACAATATTATATTTAATACCGTACGATGTCGCAAATATTATTTGTGGTTTAAATAAGTATCTTTCTACAATTCGTTCAGTGTCGTAGTTATCTGTAGTGGTGAAAATTATTTACTCTAATTTAGGAGAAAATTACGCTACTAAAAAGGGCACTTGTGAGTATACTGAAATAGCATCAATAAAAGTCAATCCAGTCAATTAAAAAATGTAATTAATTATTATAATAAATAAAGTAATGAATAATTATTTAAATCAGTCATGATAACACAATATTATACACTTTATAGTTGCCTTAGCACAAAATTATTTAATATGTATTATTTTTAATTTTTAACTTTTCGTGTGTATTGTATTTTATATAATTTAACATTTCACTAATTTATTCCAAGTAACTAAACATTAAAAGTGAACTAACCAATAGTTCTCAAACTACTGTACTACTCTACTATATACTTACCCCCAGCAAAAGCTTTGCTTAAAGAAGATACTGCAATATATTAAGCTAAATTTTGTAAAGTAATTTTAAGATATTCTTATGTTGCAAAAATAAATTATTATTATTATTGTTATTATACTAAAATACTGAACGAAATTCTTGTTTAAATTGTTGTCTAATTTTGTTCAGCACCTACATCTGAAATGACCTAGGGGGTGTTATAGGGACGAAGCTTCTTACAACTCAAGTAATTTTTTTTTTTTAAAAAAATGAACACACCCCAACTGTTGTCATGCTACTGCTCGACCAGGAAGTGATAAACTGCATTTCAAATTTCGCTCACATTCTGCGAAGCGTACCGTTTCAATTTGCGCATTTGTATTCTAAATTGCAGATTTCCCGTCGCGACAATAACAGTACAATTTATTATAATATCAACGTTTGTATACCACTCTTACGCGTTAGCCATACAATACATATACACACATACGGTTAATAATATAATACGTGCCCGTGATATAATTATCGGCTGATGCAATAGTATACCGTAGCAGCGTGCACAAAACGTGAAAACTCGGACCGATAGAGGAGCAAAAAACAAAAAAGAATAAAAATAAGTTTTAACGTGGTACGTTTTTCGTAACAATATTTTCAAATCAATATCTATTCGAAAAATCGTCATTCCATCGCGACATAAATGACAAACGGTGTGGGGTTGAGAGCAACGGTGTACATAATATTGTATATTGTATTCGGAGGACACCTACATACAGGGAGTTACAACGTGTGCATTATAAAGGTGTACAGTACAGCTAGTGCGCGCGATAAAAATCTGTCTTTGATTTATTTCGGTATGTTCACTGTTTAATTAGGTCAAACGTGTTTAAAACGCTGCTACAGTATTACAGGGTGATCCATTTGAGCATAGCTACATTCATTAGGCAAGCGTTGTACATTTTGTATTTGTTTCGACAGCTGAAACGTGTTGAGAATCAGTAGATATGTTTATAGATTTGAAATTATATGTTTATTTGAGATGGGTAGTTTGCAAGTGAGTTGATTCAAAAAGTCGACTCTTGTAAGTGAACTGAATGAGTTGAATCAGTGTGTCATAATTCAACGTCTCAGTAATATTATATTATAATGTGAATTATAGTAAATATATTTAACTTTATAATTTAATATTACTATATTAGTATAAGTATTCTAATTGTATGTATTGATTACTAAATTCTTGTCAGCTTATAATTATGTTATATAACTCTCTACCACCACCACAAGCATGTGTTTAAAGGTGGTAGATAAATTTTTGTTTTATTTAAAATAAAAACTATTGATCAAAAAAAATATATATATATCTATGGTTTTATCTCCTAGTTTTTATCAGTTCCCGAATCAATGTCATCATTTTGTCAACTCATGACTTGTGAATGTGTCGTCTGAACTATGTAGTCCACTGAATTGGTGATTCATTATTATCTGAAACATATAGTTAATGAGAACTAATTGAATTAAAAATTGACTCACTGCATTAAATCATTGGAATAAACCGAGTTAAATGAATTTAATTGAATTGCAATTCCCACGTCTAATGTATAATACATTTCGATCAATATTAATTTAAAAAAGAAAATGAAAAAAAATTTACATTCATCAATAAATCAATAATTTAGCGATTGCTTTGAAAATGTCCAATTTAAGTTCTAAACATTTTTTATCGAAGCTCTGTTGGTCACTATTTTAATAAATTTACAGTATAATAATTATACAATTAAATTACGAGGTATGTACTAGGCCTTTAAAAGCAATGTTCGTTTAGTAATCATTTTACTACACAAAATATTTTAAACTTTTAAACCTTATCGAAAATATGATGAGATCAAATAAAGTCAATTTCAAAAACAAAAACGGGCAGCTGTTTAAGAATATAATATTGAACTCTTACAAGTCCGCCAAGACCGATTATTGTGAAAATATTAATTTTTATACAAGAACATGATTAAAAGTTCAATTATACGTGGGAAAAAAAGGAATTGGCGCAAACATCAGAGTTGACGAAAAAAATTAATGTAGTCACGGGTTAAACGGATCACCCTATACGTAGGTAGTTATAGTCTCGTTAACGTTGTACTTAACCGCACGTCGCGTTGAGTAGAATATCGTCGAGATCGTATATATTACCGTAACGTGTAACGTGGTCGATGAATTTTAATCGATTTTCGGGGAATCTTCGAGTGCAATGGCGACAATATGCCGTGAAACATCTCCTCGCTGCAGCAATGGCATTACTTATTTATTTTATTCCAATATACGCACCATAATCAGATATCTATACCACTTGATTCCGGTTTCGACTCTTTTGGGATTTTTTTTTCTTCGGTCCAAAATTCCATGTACCAGCTATGCACAGCATGTATAATGAACGTTTTATAATATTGTGTTCCTAATGACTTGTACATAAATGCCCTTAATCAAGAATCTTTAGGGGGGGGGGGGGGGGAAATACGTTTTAATGTCCATTAGTGTACGCTATTATACGACCGTACGCGTATTAGAATGATTTTCGACCGAATATATACTCGTATATATATATATATATATATATATATATATATATATATATATATATATATATAATATTATTCACGTATGAGATACATTATGCATATATTTGGTCGAATACGACTAAAAATAAATTTCACTTAAAACAAATTAAATTTTATATATGTATATATGCTATATGGTATAAGACCCGAAATAAATAGTTGTTTCGTGCATAAACAATTGATGTTTAGGTTATCGATGAAATTTTTACGCGAAAACATGAAAATACTATAAATCGTATATTGGGACATAATGGTATAATAATGTAATATTTTACACAAACCGTGCATATTTTTTTTTTCGTTTACGTTTTGAATGCCGTCCAACTATATTACTATGTTAAATTGTATAACCGTATGTAAAATTTGTATAATATTACATTAGATGTGCGTAAAATGTAATAATTTTAATGTGTTTAATTCGGGTGTGTGAAATATGAAATTATTTTATTAGTATTGATATTTATAAATAGCTATTCGATCCGAAATCGTGTACGACAGAAAATCATAAAACTTAATAAGTTACATATACCTATTGTTAAGTTTCATCCCGGTAGAGAAGAAAAATGTGAATTAGAAAAAAAAATAATCTGCGATCAACAAAAAATATACAAACTCATAGACATTGTATATATTAATAGTATAATGTCGAAGATTTATTTTGTCACTTCTTCGTATTTTACATAATCTTCTATTTAGTTTTTTTTTTCCGTTTTTGATAAATGATTTTTTGTTACTTCATCAAACGGACGATTTATGATAATTTATTAATCTTGTTTGTGAATGTCAGAAAATTATACATATTTATGTTTTTCGCTAATGTATGTGTATATTCGTTGTATAAGTAACAAATCGGTTATCTATGTAACGGATACAACAAATTAAATGTTATCTTCGATGTACACTTGGTTATACTACATAGTTCGGATCGTGTTTAAATATTATTTACAAAATATCAAACGCCTATATAATACACTACCAGTTTTATGCGTTATGACGACAGCATAACCTACCTATATATCATGTACGACGGCTACAATTTAGTTTCACTCATTAATCGGATTCAATGATACATTATCGTTTTTGCGGTTTTTATTACAATACTCGAGTAGTCCTAAAAACCTTAGAGGACAGCCGTTTTGCAATATCGGCCATCCACGACTTACGAGCATGCGTCGCCGTGGTAGGAGAACAAAACGCCTTCAGCTAGATTTGTCATTTTATACGTTGTATTAATAATATATTCTCGTATAAAATCAACGAATACGTGCACTGAACTGCAATTGGCCACATTTTTATCTGCGGTATAACAATAAAATTATATCAGTGTAAGACTTAAGGGACTCTAAACAAGGGCTCTCAACATTATAAGATACATGCCTCCTTTCGTATTATTTTATGATGCCACGCCTCTCCCCCGCCATAAAAAGATTGAATTACGTCCATTATATTTATATGTATATGTATGTGTGTGTGTGTGTGTGTGTGTGTGTGTGTGTGTGTGTGTGTGTGTGTGTGTGTGTGTGTGTGTGTGTGTGTGTATGTGTGTGTGTGTGTGTGTGTGTGTGTGTGTGTGTGTGTGTGTGTTAGATGTGCGACCGCTTAACGGTGAGTGTTTACAATCGCCAGTGCTTGTTGGCCTTTACCAATCATTTTGGTGAATGTTATATCTATTTTTTTACAAATAACTTACATTGCTGTCATTTACTAGTGATTTTTAAGGTGTAACTACATTAATTACTTGATAAATTTTGACACACAAATAAAAATCGTATAATTACGATTATTTACACTTAATAATTAATAAGAAATACAAATGAACAACTGAATAATAAATAGATCTAGATTGGTTTATTACATTTAGTTTATTTACTTCGTTGTAGTTTATTGTGAATGATTATTATCATTTTTTTTTTTTTAGCACAATAACTTTATTTATTTATTCATTCATAATAGTTTTCTTCACTTAGATAGAAACGATTATTTTCCCTTTTTTTCATCAAAAGCTAATAAAACTTTACATATAAAAATTTCTTTTATATTTTCTATTCTTATAATTGGTAATATTATTTTTAATCGAAATCAAAATTAAAAATAACACTTGAACACTGTGAAAAACACAGTATACGCTTTAATACTAACTAAGATATACCTAGCAGTTGTACGATAGAAAATCGAATTTTTAAATATCCAGATTACCATCTCGAGTGATAATAATAATAACCAAGCATATGTCTTAAACACGAATTAAAAAAAAAACTTATTTCCAAACATTGTGATATTGCAATAACGTCTTAAATATTACTATTATAGAAAACGCCTTATAGATCGTTTTACAAGACTTTAAATACACTTAATTCAGTCAATATTTACCAAACATTAGTAGTAAATATCGACAATCACCAGTGTATGAACCGCATAAAGACTATTTTAGCAACATTCGTTACGATTTTTAGAGAATGTGAACATACACTGGTGACTGTTAGCATTCACTGACTGTGGTCATACACTTTAATATATACCATATACATTCATTTATATATTTTAATTTATACATAATGTATTTAATGATGATTATTGAATTTATATGATAATATGAAAATCAATTAAGTTGTTTTTAAATATTTAATGAATACATTTGTTAGGAAAAAAATATTATTATAATTTAAATTACTAAAACAAATTGTATGGTATATATTTTTTTAAATTTTAAATTTTAAATGTATTATTATTCAGTAGATGCAAATTAATCAAAAGATTGGCACTGCTTATTGCCAATCAATTGGAACTTAATAATGTCTCAATTAAATATAAAAATAGTCAAAATTAAACTTTTTAAAAATGTTCACACATTTCTAAAGGTTGCCCCCCCTGGGTTGATAGCCGTTTTTCTAAAAAAATTGACAGCATTTGATAAATATATTTTTTCTAGTATCGAATGGAACGTCCGAATTGTTTTAACTAAACAATATTTTATATTAAAATCTTAAACTATTTAATCGTAGTAAAATATAAACACTTTCTCATTAAAATTTATGTTTACGTTTGATTATAGTTGCTGGTGAAATCTTATCTGCGAGCTAATTATAAAATGTTGAAACATTTTTGTTAGTATTTCCTGGTCTGACGAAATGTTTTGCATCGTCGTTTATATGATTAGGTAGTATCGCTAATAACGAATTCAATACACAATCTTATAAAATATAAAACTTACATATTTTATTCACATACCAAACATTTTGTTTTACCTCTTTAACAACGATTCTACTTTCTTTCGTTCAATGAATAACCACCCCACTAGAAAGGTATAAAAATCCCCTATCCTTGTATGTGAACTCCAAAACAGTATTTAAATTTACTTCGAGCTAGATGCAGGTAAACTATTCGGAATGATAATGCATAACAATAATAATTATAATGTTTGTGTAGTCTATTTGTGGTTCACGAGGTTAAATTATATCTTAAATGTTAATTACTATGTACTCGATCTCAATGTAAAGCGGTACCAATTACCGACGGCGTACTAATTTTCCTCGGTAGATGGATTTTCGGTTTTTTGGTCTCTGGTCAGCACGGGAACTGCGAATACAAACTGGACACCGACGCATTTTATAATAATATTATACATATTATGTAATAGCGCAACGCGTAAATGTTATATGATGGTAAACGTATTTGACACGGTAATTAATTTAGGAAAGAAATTAAAAATAACCGAAAAAACGACACGAAGTTAATAATTTACCAACACGTACGCACGCTTGTGTGTGTTACAAAGTTTTGCGTATGTGCGGCAAGTCTCTCACCCGTAGTGGGCGGTCAAAAAGCAATATCACCTGTTTGGTATAAAACTTACATACAGAACGAACATTAAAAAACTGCTCGTATTGAATATAACGCGTACGTATAATATATAAGTGTGTATAATACGGTCGTAATGGGTTAGCAGAAAACAACGCGGGTAACTTAACTAACGCGCGCGCACACATGAGGATACGAACAAATAGCAAATATTATACGCCTATACGAACGCGTGCGTGCGTGCGTTCATGCCGGCTAATGGTTGAAGTCGTGGGCCATCCGTGTTTGTAAACAAATATTGAAAAGAGAATATTGATGAGCTCCATAATAGGCGTGTTATTTGAAACTCTTTGTACCTTCCTGAGTACACGAGCTGTGCACGAATACGGCCGATTCTTGACAAAAAACCGTAAACGTTATACGTTTTTTTTCGTGGCACGAGGGATACAAGTTCGCCAATGTAGTAATAATTATAATAATAATAATAATAATAATATTGTGTACACACAACGTCGGTCTCATTTGTATACATTACATTATACATATGCACCTAAACGTGTATTATTGTACGGCCCTGTACAATGTGTGCACGTAGTAAACCGCACACAGGATGTGACGAGCGAACCGGACGAGACCCAAACGCGCATGACTATTATGTTTATTATGATAATGGTTATTGTTATTATTACCGCGAAGACAGTGCATATATCATTACTGCAGAGACCCATCGCAACGGCAGTAGTGGAACTGCGCGAGAGACGTGACGTCGGTTAAAGTCTCCACGCGCGACGACAACAGTAAATTCTTGCGGATAACTCGAGAAAACCAAACGACCCGACTAAAATTATTATTGTACACCGTATACGTTGCACCGTTGAAGCAATAATGACTCGACTACGATAATATCTTAGTTATGAAAAATATGAATTTTTCATTTTTAACATTTTTTATTTGAAAAATTAATAAACGTAAATCGTATTAACGTAATGATCAATTATGATTTATTTTTGTTATGAGTAACTCTTGAATTCAACGTGTAAAATTAATACGATTTTAAGTCAATTTATATGTATATACAGTTTAAAGATACTTTTTTGAACTATTTTGTGTCTTTCCATTACGATTTTTTCCTGTTCGATTCACCTCGTTATTTCGAAAAATAAGCTGATTTGATATGTTACTGTGATTTCAGTATTATGGAAACAGAAAATAATTATACAAATCTAAATATTCTAATGTTATATCGATGTAAATTGTGATACAAAATAAAAAAGATTGAAAATTAACAACGGTTAACTAAACTAGACAGTATTGAGTTATATTCTAAATGTTAGCACGTATTGTTTCGTATAGTTTTTGAGACGAATTTATTATGGCTTTTTTATTTTAGTATTTTAGAAAACGATTTTTATAACCTATTGCCCGTGAAGTGTGCCAACAATTTAGTTCAAATTAGACACCATTTATACTTGCATATAAAGTCAAACATAGTTAACTTGATGTTGAAAGGACTTGAAAAAAGTTGGAATTATCCAAATAAATTTTCAAATGTATATTTTTTTAAACCAGTGCAGTATATTAATTCCTATGTATTTATTATAATATTTAATAAAATATATTTATTATTTCTATATTATGTATAATTTTAAAAAGGTACGTATAAACAAAAATCAAATTAGAAAATTATTTAAAAAAAAGGTATTTATTTTTATTCAAATTTTGCTGTTGATCGTAGTATTTATAGTGAATCGTTCTATTGAACTTCAGTCTTCGAAGAGTTCATCACTGAACTCTGGTCTGTTTCCGATAAATTACTTCAATTTATTATAATGCATTTGTATAAATATGTACAATATACATAGGTACATGAGGGAATATCATAAAGTTTTAATATTATAAAATTAGGAATTACGAGATATTAACGAAAATATTCGAGTCAAAAAAGATTTTTTTTCCCATTGTTTAAATAGGAAATTCTAATGATCAAGGAAAAATTTAGAAGTATCAACGATTTCGATTTAAATAAGTTCGACTATACTGTAATATGTAGAACGTTAGTATTGAGCATTTGTTATACGTTTCAGTCAGTGTAGATAATAAATGTTTTCAAGAATAAATAAATAATAATTGTACAATAAAATACGACTATCGAATGAAATAAGATCGAACGGACTCGAAAATCATAATAATTACAGCAAATAATATTTACGACAAACCGATGAGAAGTTTTATAGAGCAACTCTCTGCGTAATATCATATTAATATGTATCGTTATAATAATAATGATGAAGAAAAAAAAAAGAAATATTAACCGCTTGTTAATGATTTATTACATCCGTATTATTTTTTTAATTACTATCATATTAAATAATATTGTATGAATAAAAAACGCGTGCAATGTACTGTAGAAATAACATGACGCGTGTTACTGGCATACGTGTGCAAGTGCGCAAGTGCGAGCGAAGTACACGTTATAGAAATCTGTTTTGCGGTCGTCCTTCGACCGTTGTGGAGGAGTATATTACGATGATGACGACGACGACGAGGAAATAACGGCAGAGTAGTAGAGGACACTTGGGAGAAGGAGAAGGCGTGTGAAAATTATACGTGTGTATAACATAACAATATTACGTACATGCGCGCATACGTATTTGTTTCTTTTCCGCAAATTTCTAGCCTATAATTTTCAACGGTATAGAAAATACCTATTTTGTTTTTCGGCATAACACTGTAGGTACACCTCTTACTTTTGCACCAGTGTAACATACGTGAACGCAGTACTGCACACTCATGTATAATGTAATAATATCCCGCGAGTATATACCGGTTTTTTTTTTTTTTTTTTGTCTATCCCGATCTCGTAAGTTATATTATTATAATACATATTTTCGTATTCGTGACAAATTATCTTCTCCTATTTTGGACAGTATACATACCTATCTAAACGTGTAAAATATGTGTATGTAGTAGTGTGCGGGTATAAGCGCGCGTATTAGTGTGTGTGAGTACATGATGTACCTTCCCCATCGAAACTTGAGCAGTATATTTTGTAAAAAAAAAAAATTAAACATAGTCAAACATTTTGACACATAATATTGTGCACCGTTGCGAGTGTACGTATTGCGCATTTTCATTGGATTCTGTCGGTGCGTTAGGCAGAACAAAAAAAATGTGTGTTAATGATAAAAAAAATACCCTCGGATTTGTTTCGACTATGTACGTATGCTGCGTTTGCCGTGAATCGGATCTCGATCAACGACTGCTGAAATGCAGATCAGATAAGTCGTTTAGCGTTTTGCGCCGCGTGATGATACGGAACCTCACATTTATACGTCATATTATTATTATTATAACACGGTACGTATTGACGGACAACGTGAACGCGCGGTAAAAAGTTTTGTTCGAAGCTCTTTGGTGCTAAAACGATGTGTGTTCCGGTTATTGTCGAATGCAAATGCAGAAAAAAATTAAAAAACGATTGTGTAGAAGACGATAATGAAAAAACTTACGCCTACGACCCGACGATGTTTACTTATACATATATATATATATATATGAATATATAATATGAACACGTGTAAAGTGCTAAATATCTCCGTTCGGATGCGCGTCTACGAGAAATAATAATTAATATTGTGGGTGTGAACCAGTAATGCGCGGCTGGACACACTATGCGGAGGAGAAAAAAAGTTTCGTGGAAACGTGTAAGCTTTCGGTCGATGAATTCGCCCGTCGGTTCCCCCTTGCAGTGTATACTTATATAAATCGTTTTGTCAAGACCGTATATTTTAAAACGCTATGAGTCCGGTATCGCCGCGGTATACATAAACATATATTATTATTATTTAATTGGTTTTCACGTTTTCTGTATGTTAATAATAAATATCCAAACGCTCTGCACGTGGTAATCGAGAACACCACGGCAACAGTGTCGATAGAAAAATGATTTTTTATGAAATCTTGTGAATAATAAATCGTGTTTGAATATGTTGCCCGGCGTAAACGGAAAAGTAATATATATTTATAATTTTTCCATCAACATGTAAACATATATACATATAAAAATAGGCTCGCGATTCAATCACACGTAAAAGTTATGCGTTTTCATCATAAAATCTAAAAGTTTATCAGTACAAGTACGTACACATTTATTAGCTGAGGAATAAATTAACCAGCTTTTTTGACTCGTTACAGTTAAAATTAGACTTACGCGAAAATAAATGAGTTATGTCAAAATGTAACATTATACATACATAATTCAATAAATTTAATGAGTCAAGGTTTCAGAGCAGGTTTTTTTTTTCTGTTATACGCAATCCAGTCATAGAATGTTTTTGGATTTAATTCTATCCGTGATTTTCCTAAGATTATGTTAAAGATTGGACTATTATTATGAACTTTTCGGACATATATTGATATATATCTATACAATGATATAATATATGTATATAATGATCACTTGTAAGTGGTAAAAACGTTATAACGTAAAATAAACTCGAAACTCACAATTTAGGTCTAAAAAATAACAAGTAACGAACCTATCGATAAACATGTAAAAATACGCTGATAAAAATCAAAAGAAAAATAATGAACTACTCGTGCTGTAACTCTGCGTATGAACTTAATTTCAATCTTCAACTCGTTCATGATCAGCCTTGCACTCGCGTATAAATATATATGAGTACATAAACCTACTACTCTCCGTAAAGATTAACTTTGTCCTGTACACATTGATGCTGCTCGCACGACGACGGTTAACGAATAAAATAACTCACAAACGACAGTTTCACGAACGTTACAACACGTCCAATGTCGTTATGAGTATTTGAATATTTTACGGCGGCGGTTGTATTATTGTTATAATGGTAAAAAATGTTATCCGACTTGCGCGCCACAGATCGCGCAACGACGACGACGTGTACATGCGCTGTGACACATCTATCATGCGCTTTGCAATATGTGTATAATACGTGTACGCGTTCGGTATGCGTTCATGTACTTTTTGAGTGATAAAATCTCTCGCACAAGCTCGTGAAACTACACGGTGTACCGTGCACAGGTGGTAACATAACGTTACTGTTTGCGAAGCGCAGTTTTGGCAAAATGTTAACACGTGTTATTGTTTTATTACTTTTTGTTTCGTTTTTTCGCGTACTAGAAGAACGCACCGGAACCGCGTACAGCGTGCACACGTAACGACGATCGTATTGTGTATACGTATACAGGTAACCTACACATTCCACATCTTTTCGCACGTTTTCGTATAGTGTGCACAGTATATATTATTATACGCTTTGCGCGCGCGTGTTGATTTAAATTTTACAGTAAAAACCGACTTAAGAGCGTTAATAATTAATTTTGCGCAACGTTTGAAAATATTCGTGATATTTGTGGGTGGATTTAATAATAACAATTTTCTGTGGTTTTCGTATGCGGGCCGAGCGACGGTGGCGCAGCGATCCCCTTCGTCCTACTGCACAGCGGAGCAATCGACTGTATCTCATACACGATATTATTACGTAGGTATGTACACGATAATATGTAATACGGTTAAGACCGTCGACCGCGTATCCGTTTCGGCACGCGCGTAATCGGGCGAGAGGATGCGATATTAATAATATTCGTCTTAGAAAACGGACGCACATTTCTTTTTTATATAACGTGCACATGGGTCGTAACGAATACATTATGTAGTAGTGGGTGGCTCTGCACGTATAGTTTTTACCGATGCCTAATAAATACTCGAGGTGTACGTATGTCCAACTGATTAGAACAATTCGGCCAGGGGCGTATTCGACGGAGGGACGTGGGGGTCAGATCCTCCGCGTTGCCTTTTTTGTGATTCCATAACGTTTTGAACCGTATTATATCATGTTGTAATACTCGGTGCGCGTCTTACAACAAAACGAACGAATTTTTATTATTAGTCATTTGATTTATTTATTTTTTATTTTTTCGGCACTACCTATATCGACTGTTAAAATATAGAAGGAACAATTAAAACATTTTATCGCATAATTTCTAGTTCTCCTCTAAACATTTATTAACGAGACGTTTAATTCATACATTTCGGTTTAAGTGATACTTTTGAAGAGAAGTGTTATAAAAGTAAGAGCTAAGTACCATTTTAGAAACTTTAGCAATACTAATAACAATTTTATCTACACAAACACATGACGCTTAGTCCCTACTTCATCGCTTGTCACCTTGGTAAATACGAATATACACCAAATAATATACCAAAGTTGGTAAAATGAGTTACATTTGACGCGATATAAATCGTTACACGTAATTATAATACTAATTTTGTCTAATTACTATTCTTAACAATAATAATATACGAAAATTGGTGAATTGTATTTTATGAATAGTTTGACATTGTGATTTATATCCTACATATTTTAAAATGCATTCTAATAATAACAGTGTTCCTGATTATTAAATCGATACAGGCGATGAAAATTAGTATAATGATGGAAATTAACCAAATGAAACTATAATCTATATATTTAACTATAGTCTTGATATAATAGGTGCTCTGGAGTCTGGAGGGGGTGAAAGGATTTATTGCCCTGAGTCTCATGCCTTAAATTAAGACCCCGTGGTTCTGGAATAGTTTTTAATTGTGCTCAATCAACTGAACTTAAAATATTTTATTAATAACAATTTTATTTGTAAACATAAATTTTATTTGATGATGGTTAGGTTAAACTAGGTTAAATTAGTTCTGTTGGAGGTAAAATATTTCATAGAAAGTTTCCCAAATATTGGTATTGTACTTAGAATTTTATTGACAATTTCAGTTACTTCAGCATGTGCCGAGAAAAGATTTTCTTAATTAAAACTAATAAAAACATGTTTGCGAAACAACGTAAGTAAAGAAAACTTTTCAAGGATTTTAATAATTTCAATAGAAAAAAAGAACCGGATGGGCCTCGCTCTGCTGTACAGTTAGGGGTGGAGTGCACCTCGCTTATAGGATAGGTCATTATTATAATGGATTTGTTAAATTTGAATGCAATGATAGATATCATTGTATACGAATAACGATTCTGAACGGAGTTCATATGTTAGTCTAGAATATAATACAATGTTATTTATAAATATTATATAAGTATATTTTATTTTTAAACGAAAAATTTAGAAAAACCGAAAATTTAAATTGTCTATAAATAAGTCAAAATATGTCAAAATACTTTGAAATTTTAACCATGTATAGAAAACGTCAATATAAAGATTTGGTGAAAATTTCAAGTTGTTGCGGTTTTTCATTTTTGAGTTAGAGCATTTTAAAAAAAACCGATATCTTTGTCAGTCTAGAATATAATACAGTATATTATATTTTACATGTAATTTTATGTCAATATTTGATGTTCAAACGCTTATAAAAAAAAATTGTGCCTATGGATTTTAATAATTTTTGAATGACATTAAGAACTACTTCTGTGGAATCTTCGATTAAATTTTCAAGTATTTTGTAGAAGCCAAATTTTTTTTATCACCGATTATAAAAATAAAATGTAAAAAAATCGAATATTTTAAATGACTATAAGTGGCTTAAAAATCAATATAATATTTTGAAAAAAATATTGCATAAAAGAAATACCAATCTTAACAGCTGGTAGAAATTTCAAAAATCTGCGACTTATACTTTTTGAATTATAACAAATATTTAAAATCGTCTGAGAATAAATCGCTATTTTATGCAATTTCGTAAATATTTAAATTTCAAACAGTCATACAATTTTTTCCTCTTAGTCCGGTAGAAATTTTTTTAAAGATTTTTGAAGAGTAGCTCATAGATAACCTAGTGTTAAAATTTTGAACCTTAAGTATGAACAAAAAAAATTTTATGAATTTTTATCTACAAAATTACTTGCAAATTATCGTGATTTTTACACATTTTATACAAATTTGAGAATTAAGGGCTTATAAAAAAAAATTGAGTTTACCGATCACCGATATTTTTTAGTTACGATAAGTTTAACTTATTATAAACCTAGTATAAAATTTTCAAGAGTTTTCGCTCAATCAATTAAATTTTATAGATGTTTAAAAACAAAAATTTAACAAAAATCGAAAATTTAAATTGTCTATAAATAAGTCAAAATATGTCAAATACTTTGAAATCTTAACCATGTATAAAGAACGTCAATATAAAGATTTGGTGAAAATTTCAAGTTGTTGCGGTTTTTCATTTTTGAGTTAGAGCATTTTAAAAAAAACCGATATCTTTGTCAGTCTAGAATATAATACAGTATATTATATTTTACATGTAATTTTTTGTCAATATTCGCTGTTCAAACGCTTATAAAAAAAAATTGTGCCTATGGATTTTATTAATTTTTGAATGACTTTAAGAACTACTTCTGTGGAATCTTCTATTAAATTTTCAAGTATTTTGTACGAGCCAAATTTTTTTTATCACTAATTATAAAAAAAAAAATGTAAAAAAATCGAATAATTTAAATGCCTATAAGTGGCTTAAAAATCAATATAATATTTTGAAAAAAATATGACATAAAGGAAATACCAATCTTAACAGCTGGTAGAAATTTCAAAAATCTGCGACTTATACTTTTTGAATTATAAAAAATATTTAAAATCGTTTGAGAATAAATCGCTATTTTATGCAATTTCGTAAATATTTAAATTTCAAACAGTCATAAAATTTTTTCCTCTAATTCCGGTAGAAATTTTTTTAAAGATTTTTGAAGAGTAGCTTATACATAACCTCGTGTTAAAATTTTGAACCTTAAGTATGAACAGAAAAAATTTTATGAATTTTTATCTACAAAATAACTTGCAAATTATCGTGATTTTTACATATTTCGTATAAATTGGAACTTTGAGCACTTATAAAAAAAAATTGTGACTTACGATTTTAGATTTTTTTTTATCAGTTAAGGAACAACTTATAAGAAACCTTGTATTAAATTTTCAAGATTTTCTAGGCAGCAAAAAAAATTTTATCGTTAGTTAAAAAAAAAATACTTAAAAATATTGAAAATTTCAATTGTCTATAAATAGCTTCATAAAAGTCAAAATACTTTGAAAATTTAATGGTGTATAGAGAACGCTAATCTAAACATTTGGTGAAAATTTCAAGTATTTACATCGATTAGTTTTTGAGTTATAGCAAAATAAAAAATTTGATTATGTCAAAAACTGGTTTTGCGTAAAAACTCCCGTTTTTCCCAAATTTTTTTATGGTTTTTCCCGTCGCATTTAAAAAATATTGGAAATTTTTAACTTTTGACCCTTTTCCTTTCAGAAAAGTTGCTACATAAGGCAATCGAAGCATTTTTACTGCCCCAAAACGTGTCGACAGACACAAAAAAAAAAACACACATCATTGTAAAATCAATACATTCTTCACTCCGTTCAGAATCTAAAATAATAATGATATCTTAGATAAGTTTACTATTAAAAAGCTAGAAAATTTATTTTATAAAAATGTTATTCCGTATTATATGTTTATTAAATGCCTTTATTGAATATTATAAAACAGTTTTACGAATGATTTGTGATGTTTTTTTAATTTTTAAGACTCTTCGTTTTGGATATTAAAAGTAATTTAATAAATTACTTTTAAAATGTTAAGCATTTCTATATTATACCTAAGATCTTTTTTCTACTGAGTAGATTTTTAAGTGACATTTATTTTTTTCAAAATTCTGGATTGTTTTTCAACTGACGATAATTCAACTAAAACTATGATATACCTCTATTTTTTTAAAATTGGCTTTAACAGTAATAAAATAATTATTAATTTAAATAATTATTATTTAAAAAATCCTGTTGATAATTTAACTGTGTACATTTAAAGCTCCAGTTATTAATGATGTGTAATACACTAAAAAATAAATATTGTTATTTTTCTTAAAACCTTAAACAAAAAGTCTGCACTGAATTTAGTTGTCATGTTATTTTAATGTATTTGAATTGGTAAAAATACTAATGTGTATTTATAAAATATGTATAAAATAATGGAAATTATCTAACTAGACTAGCTGTGTAAGTAGTTAGTTTTTTGAAGTATAATATTTTTGGAGCGGTGAGAACTTTTATTTTTGTTTATTTATTTAGAATATATAGTATACACCCAAGACATTTTTACCAATACATTTTATCTCCCCCTTCATATAAATCGCACTTATGTCACATGTATATGGTTCCCAACATCAATATTGTCAAATTGACATTGAGAAAATGCTGCAGTACGGGTGTATTATGATGTAGTAAACGTCATAGTTTTCCGGAAATCTATACGCGAGATAATAAATACCTTTTATAGTCCTATGCAAATTTAAATATATTCATATAATCTTATTTATTTTTATGTATACGTACCGACGAGTTCGTGATTCTTAAAGCCGCACTATGATTCGTGTTTTGTTCGTCTATAACTACGGAATCACTACTGAACGAGAAACCTTGCGAAACATTCGTGAACTATTAAGTACATAGCAATACAGCATATATCATACCATTTTATGAAAATATACTTACCTGTGATGATAATAGTCACAACATATAAATCATATATAAATATAATAATATAATATAATGTAATATAATTATTGTAAAAATATGTAAATGGGGACTCTTAGTAATTTTACTGAACTTTCACGTTTAAACCATGAAGAATTATTAAAACATCGTGCAAATATTAAATAAACTTTAACAGTCGGATTACAATAATATGATTAGAAGCAGTATGATTTTTGTTGTGAGTGATGTGTTAATTGGTATACACAAAAATCTTTGAATTCCATTTGCCTTTGTTGATATTCTAAACTTGACTTGAAAAGAACAAGCCAGTCGACTGATCAGTTCTCTGATCAGAAAATAAATGTATATCTAAAAATGCATTAAGTATTTTATTTTTTATATTGAACTTATATGTAGAAAGTTTCATCCAATAGAAATTAATAACAATTCGTTATGCCACACCGTAGTAATGATTGTTTACTGTATGATGTATTTCGACAAACATTGGTTTTCTTTAAACATTTACTCGCCAAATTGATCGCGTACAGTACCCATAGTACCCACGTATACCGTTGGCTTCCGCAGTGTTTAATAACCGTACAGAACATGGGTCGTCAATCTTTTCGAAAGCTAGAGCTATTTTTTTTCTCATACATAGTCCTCGTACAGTAATAACAACATAACTATATTATAAAGACCATATAAAACTATTCGCGTTTAATTGCTAAAGAGCCGCAGATTCCCGATCCCTGATACATAGGAACCTAAGACACGCGTATTATATATTAAAAAAAAAATAAACAGCCTACCGTCGATCGATATGCGTATATATATTTACGTGTGAAATGCAAAAACAGATCGTCACACGCCGCGTGTCACTCGAACGTCACGTCTGCGCACATATAAGTGTAGAATATAATTGAGTTGGTGTGGGGGTGTCGAAAGTAGAGTACGTACAGGTCGCTGCTCTCACGATGCCGATCGACAACCCTGCTGGCTGCTTCATCTCGGTAACTTTCACACGGCTCAACAGACGGCCGACCCCACGAAAATCCGAGAAAATATGCGAAAACGATCTCCGTCCCAGGACACGTCGTTAAACCACTTCGTTTGTCTCCTCTGTTCGTACGTTTTCGTGTGTGTATGTGTGTGTGTGTGTGTGTGTGTGTGTGTGTGTGTGTGTGTGTGTGTGTGTGTGTGTGTATGATGTGTGTGAAAATAAATTGAGAGTGCTAACAATATTGTACACATCGTTGGTATAAGGTAAGCGCACGTCACCTACCATTACTGGATCCAGATCAAAGGCCATCGACGGTATATCCGATATACCTACGCGTGACCGCTTCCTTTCTCCTTTCTCGATTAAATTGGATCGGCCTGTATTTCTGACGCAATGAGTACACATCCAGTCATCGAGGTGTGTATTAACTCACTCATTACTGTATCACTGCATCACAAGTTAGTACGAGATATATGTACACCGAAACTAACGTATATTTCTGCTTTCCCTCGCCGTATCACAAGCAGGGAAGATTTAAATTTTACAATATGCCATCACAGTAATATGCGAGTGCAGATTTGAAACGACATTCAGTACTTAGTTCCAATTACTAGCTCTTCGGTCAATATGTATTTCAAAGCATTCACAATTTACAACGCTCTTGAGTTTAACGTCAACAGTAGGTCCACGTTTACTGCAATTCAACACGTTGTCTATTTTTTCCCTAAGATTCTTATTTTTGCACTAAGACATTTACAACTATCAATTCGCTATCGTATAATATCATAAATTGTTTTTAGAACGGTTATGTATCCTGGAGCATGCTGACGAAAACCAACACTCGCACTTGTATACGCATTAATGACCAATCGATGAAGAAGAATCATTTCTGTGTGCATATAATATATTGTACGCGATCAATAAATCGAATGCATTTAGACGCGTTCACTGACGGATCGCCGTGGAGCGGCGTGTAAAGATCAACGAGTTATTTCTTCGATAGTAATTTCGTACATTATGTTCTCGTCGAAATTTCCCACAATATTCAATATCGCCCACGTGGCAGCGACCGCGTTCAAATACATAAATTATAATATTACGAATGTATAATACACACATGTATATTATCCAGGTACGTATGCGCTTACGAGTATGCGTGTCTTTCTGCGTCGAATCTTCTATAAATTATATTTTTTTCCTACGCCTCTCCGCGGCCGACGACAACGTAGTTCACTTTCCCATTCGATTTCAACGTGTACATATCAAATCGGTAAGCTATTAAGAGTTTACGTTTTGTTCTATTTGCATTATTATAACGTTACATACGACGGATGGAGTTTGATCTGCTACGGAACGCTCAGTGACATCCCTGCGATGTATTAAAAATTAGTTACACAGAATAATAATTTGATTAACAACTCTCACCCTCCCTCTCCTCAGAAAAAGCATTAACCCGTATACGATATTCCGAACATTTTATCGGTGTTTTAGTAAAAAATAAATTTATTTTTACGTTCGTGTTTTGTGTAAACTTGCACCGTGGTAAAAAATTACCGAAAGCGGGCCGGCCGAGGTGACGATGTGACCAGGACCACCTAGGCCAGTGCGAATCGAGACTGATTTCAAATTTTTTAGCCGATATCTTGTACGCATTTGTTGCAAATCAAACCTAACCAAGCTAAGAATTAAGGTCACCGCGAAAGCACGTCATTACCGCGCAAGGTTTGGGAGCACAGTCGATACGACGGGCGATCAATGATAAAACGCGATAATATGGTTGGAAGAAGGTATAATATTAATAACAATAACAATTATGATAATAGTAAGCCAAAAAGTGATAATAATATCGTGCTATTATGTGTTATTATTTTCCGCAACACAATGGTCTAATTGCACCGATTTACGTGTACACTATTACTGCGTTGTTATAATGCAACAACACACATTGTGCAGAGCAGTACGGTCTCTTTTGCTACGCGTGCACGTAATCTGCCGCGGTAAATAAAATATTATTGCTGCATGTGAAACCGAATCGATGGATTATCATTATTATTGAATTTATTATAACCATTATTTTCGGTCGCGAGCGTATGTATATTATATTTATTGTCCGCGAGTAACACTCTATAGATTAACTCGAGCCGCCGGGTACCACCATGTGTAATACAGTTTTGTACCATCGCATTGCATAAGTGCGTATTGACGTTATTCAATTGCGTCAATATAATATTTATATAAACCGCACATTGCGTGCGAGCGTACTCTAAACGCGGATTTTTTTTTAATATTACAAAACATTCGTATTTATACGGGGCCCGAGGTAAAGACTCGCACACGGATACACGGATCGTTCGAAGCGTTTGACATCACTGTCGTATTAGTCTAAGGTCATCGATGAATCCCGACGGGTTGTTCCTAATGCGGTGCGTTGTACAACCATTACAATATTGCAATAAGAAATATGTTCACCAATGTTTCAAGTATATCGTTAATAATTTACGTGTTAAAAAAAAAAAAAAAAAAAAATGTTTTCACTATTATTTCAAGTTCGGGGAAAATGAAAAACGCATTGGTTTTTAATGTTCCTCAAAATAATATTGTTTTCAGGTAGATTAAAACATCGAGTTTCGTGTAGTACGTATATAGACGAGCCGCATATAACACGCTCTTTTTTTTTAATTTTTAATACTTCGAGCCTTATACGAATTGCAAACTCTTGTACTTTATAATCTTAAGCCGTTTATCGAGTATTCGAAGATCTAAATTTAGGACTTGACCAATTTTATGTTCGTTACATAATACGCCATATCATATAATTTTAATACACAGTGAAACGGTTAAACTTTTTTCTTTTTTAATTTGTGCTTTTTCGATTCAACAAGAATTCGTGTTTCAAAAACCCATGATCGTAATGCAAGCCGACGTGCCGTAGCAACCGAAAATTGCGCACGGAACGAAACTTCAAAATGTACGTGTTTCGATTTAAAAATATTATAATTTATTAGATATTATTTTCAACATTAAATACAATGGACGTTGAAGTTTTCGTAAATGAAATTCACAGCATTGACCGTTGCAATTTTAAACATGAAACGCTAATGTTTAAATTTTCGGGCCCGGGGCACCAGTCGATTGCCCTCCCTAACTTCACCACGGCTCTAGATACCGACTTACCGGTCACACTAAACGTTCTAGTCGCAGTTTTGTTCGGCTTATAGAATATGCGATCGGACAAAACATGTAATACGAATCGACCGCACGCACACGCATAACCGATCGATTCGCTCAGAATGCGTTTTTTGAGTGTGTCGGTTTCCCGTCACACGTATAACGACAGTCGCGGAAGATTGGCGTATGGAAAAGTACCGATACTCCTACGCCGAATAACGCGCCAGTACGGAATTTTCGTTCGTTAAATTCGATCAGACACGGCGCGGAACGTTGCGTGCGCACCAGGGCCGACGAGAACTTTTGAGGGCCCCGAGGCTTGTCGGTTTCAGGCCCCCTTACAATTTTTCGGTCTATATGTAAATACTACTTGTTAAAACTTTAGCACGGTAAAAATATTCAAATTTGGATCTTATGCAATGGCCAATGAGAATATAAAATAGTTTCGTATAAAAGACTGAGTCGTCTAGCCCTCTCGTAAGTACGGGCCCCGGGGCTCTATCCCTCACTGCCCCGCCCTCTCGTCGGTTCTAGCGCACGCACCGCGATGTTTAATGATAACGGCCATACAGACGGGCCCGCCGTCGGGGGAGTACGAAGTGCAGGCAATCGGTCCGGACACCGCGTTGATTCCTAGCCGATTACAGCGATCGCGTGTGACTGCGGCGGGGACAATGTTCGTCCGTCGTTTTTTTCGGGATCAATCTCTTTTGCCGCCGTCGTTCATTTTTTCTACTTTTCCGCATACCGTTGTTCCCGCGCGAAACGATTTGTGCGGTATAAGATCAGTTGTTTACCGAGTGTCGGTTTTCCCGTTCGATTCGCACGGCCACCGGACACACGGACGCGCGCGTGCCTGCTCCCCGCGGGCGGTGTACGTACACGCGGGTTTTTTTTTTGTTTTTTCCAAACTGTTTCCGCTGGGATATCTGTTCAACGGTTTTATGCACTTTACCGACTCGCGCACCGACGTTATAACGTGCAAACGCAAAATAAGCACTTCGACGTATATTTGCAGCTTGCGACGTGATTTAAGATTTTGCATCACGCTAATCGTTTCCGTTTGAAATCCATGCAAGATTTCTGAAGACGAGTTGTTACGCGATCAACATAACACTAATAATAATAATTGACATTGTTTTTATTTTCAAGACCCGCGGTAGTATAGCAGTAATAATACGCGCACCCGCACACTCGGTAGGCGAGATGAAATGATATTGTTCACCCGGAAAGACTCGTACACGAAATATTATTAAATTATTTGCAAAATCCGCGTGAACATTTCGAAACTCAGCGTAACGCGATAAATTTTATTATATATTTTGTTTTTAATAAATAGTACACGATAATAATACTTATATATTATATACTCGTATTTATATATTATCGTAATTGAATAAAACCATAAATTGTATTCTCATACACACACACACATACACGCACGCACACTACATTTTTTAAACTAATTTGTATGGTTTGAATTAATTGTGATACGGTCTATAGTTTCAATGTTTATATTCATTAAGCGTTGCACAATATATTTCTGTATCCTTCATACTTGATTTAAAATAACATTTAGTAAAAAATTATTGATGCGATAACCTACTGCAACTTTAACAACTATAATTCTACTTATACTATATCATAACAGATACACAACGCTGCGGTGCACTCTGCAGCGGACGTGTTTTCGTAATATTAGCAATGAAAAAAATAAATAAATAAATAAATAAATAAAAATGTACGCACTAATCGTATCGGAGCCGCTTTTAATATATATACAATGTGATAGTGATAAAAAAAACGAAATGATCAAATCGCACCGCGTGCTCAAGATACTGCTTCGTGTGAGCTTTGTACGACGTGCCGTGTTAAACTGCAGCTCTCGCACGACGTGTTTTGCTCATTATACACGTGCGCGAACGCATAATATATTACAGCGGTGCGCGTGTGTTGTACAATCATAAAACACGACCTAATTAGAATGGGGAAAAAATAACACACGCACACGTCCGGCACGGGTTTGTGTGAGAAATCGAGTGGGCCGCATACATGACGGATGCGTTACTTTTCGATTAAATGGACGGCTACATCGGACTCGATCTCTTTTCGGACGACTGATCGAATACATTTTACTGCATTGTTTTTCGCTCCATAATTATTGCAGAATTATGTTCTAAAGAATGTACAATAATCATGTAGTTCAGTGGTAAATCATATCGGAAAATTACAATGAAATTAATGACGAGAGAAAGAGAGAGAGAGAGTGAGAGAGGGAGTTGATATAAAAAGATAACATATCGTCTTATCGTAATAACAGTACGGCAATGGAATTAATATTTTTACAATTTTTTTTATCCCCTGTTAATGATCTTACTGTTAGCAAATTTTCACTAAAAGTTTCGAGTACTTTACTGACAAGGTTACGTAGTATGTGAACAATCATTTATTGCCCTTGACACAGATTTAATACGTTGTTGAGGGCGGCAGGTAAAACGATAAACTGCGGTAAAATCACGATGCAAGATATTACACGGCATTTACTTGGACCTAGAAGATGCAAAACGCGTTTAACAGAAAAAAGTTTTCTAATCTATCCGGCGAGAGTGATACGATGACTAATAGAAACGTAGAAATTGTTTTCTTCAAACGTCGTTATTAGCTATTTTTTTTTTAACTTAGCGGTTCCGAAAAAAGCAAATTTTGTTTCATGATAATATTTTATTGAATATGAACGTTATACATGTTTGTATTAATTATTCATACTAATAACAGCAACATGTAAATTCAATATTCGTATAAAATACACGATGGCGTGTTCAACACAGTGATCGATCAAATATGTTAAGACATGGAAGAAAACAGAACCCGGGTATAGAGATCTATGTCTGATAATAAATACGTATGTTTGTCGCATATACATTTCCTTATATATATATATATATATATATATATATCATACGGTCATCGTTTTGTCGATTTCAAATAAACGATCAGACATATATAAAATAAAGTGTTAAGTTGTTGTAAAACAAATCGATAATTTACCGATGCGTTTTTTATGCGAAAAAACTATGTTTTTCATAAAAATATATAAAAGCTGAATGTGGGTGACTAAGTACTTCGAAAGATACGCTTTAAGTGCACGAATCCATAGTTGACGAATGTTGTTTGAACCCAACATTTTGTTTTACACTACAATTTCAAGATTATACCACGAATGCACACAAAACCTAAACATATTTTTCCAAACAGTTTCACGAGCTTTAAATATAACCAAAAGTCTTATGAATACTAATTGAAATCTAAAGACACTAGCGTAATACAAGCGTTTTTAAAATATAGGGCTTAATAAAATATAAATATTGATATAGTTTCAAGATTCAACGCTTTAAGACCAATATAAAAATCAAAAATTAAAAAAAAAAACAATAACTCATAATAATATTGTACGCAGGCTTTCGTGCGCCTCTGTCCGTAGAACTATTTCTTAATGGATTATTTTTGCTTCGTGATATTACACGTTTCACACGCATGATGCAACGTTCACGGCGTCGTCTGCAGCATACACTTGCTGTGAGCCGCCACGAGCAGAATATTATAGAAAATATAGTATTTTCATTGTGCGGGCGAGAAGAAGTTTGTTCTGTTGGTTTTATCAAGAGTACGAGGAAATGTTGAACGGTTTGTATTAACCATTACGAAACAACGGAATAATGAGCCAACGTCAAAAGAATTAAGTCACGTTATTAAATTGTGACGCGTATATTAACATATGAAAAATAAACTCGCTATAACAGTAATACATTAAAGAGTATTATTATTAATTGCCATATTATTATACTTTAAGCACGAATTCTACTAATTATAAGGTCAAATATATGGCGCAAATACTGCAGTAAGAATATTTTTGTTTACCATACTCGTTGTAATATCTGCAGTGACGGAACACAATTCACCTGCATCTTTAATTTGCATTGCGGACGTAAAACAACGACTTACGTAATACATTTATATATACTGTAGCAGAATGTTATTCAAACGTCATATGACACTTTTAACATCTCGCTGTGTTGTATTGAAATCAGAAAAAAAAATATCCTACAAGTGAAAACATTGTTAGTTGTACAGAAGTATAGCCCTAACATATTTTTCAAAAATAAGAATGTGCACATTAAAACATAATTCACATGCGTGAATTTTCAGATTAAATTTCAAAATTTCCGTACATAGGGTTTCTCCGTACGTGAATCTAGTCGCCAAAATAATCAACAAAGTATTATTTTAATATCTTAAATAATTATATGGTATACTTTAAGGTCAGTATGTTTATCGAACAAGATAGTTATACAACTAATACGATGGTAAACTGTTTCGCTCTTATTACACATATACTAACAAATGCGAGTATAGTACTGCCAAATGTGATGAATCAGTATGGCAGTTAAATTTGAATTTCAAGTTTTGTATTTATTTGAAGAAAAATTAGGTGTTGAAAAATGTACGAGTACGTATATTTTTCTCGAAAACGTTAATCATTGTTGCATTACGAAAACCTAGAAAACAAATATGTGCAAAAAGTGTTTCCTACGGGTTAATATTGGTCGTTTTCCGTTAACAAAAAAATAAAAACGATTTTTAATCGTCCACTGCGCGTCAGATCTTCTGAGACTTGCGCATCGACTACACGTTCTAATTTATCAAATATTTGCCGTCGATCTGAACGATTTATCTTTACAAGGCACAATAAGGATGATTGCGCGTACACGTACAGCTGCACATTGTTCAGAAAAAAAAACATTCGTGAGAATAGTTACTGTTACAGCGTACCTATCTAATCACCAGCGGTTCTCAAACTGTGCTTTGCTGAGCCCTAGGGCTCTACGAAGATAATCTGAGAGCTCCACGGACACATCTGAATTAAATCAAACATTATTATTGATTTGTCAAATTTATAAAGATTGTATATAAGCAGATTCGCGCTTTCGTTTATTTCGTTCAAGCTAAATGTTAGGTAAATGCTATGTACCCTGATTATTGAAAAATAAAAAAATATCTATTGTTTTAATTACAACAGATAAATTATATGAAACTATGTTTATATTATGTTTTTTTAAATTAAACGTTTAGTGTTTACGCGGCATACGAATCATAAACAAACAAGTTAAAACGAAAATCAACAATACCTACATGCATTTTTATGAGGTGTGGTTTAAAATTATCAATTTTGGTTTTGAGGACACCGTGATCATTTTTTTTAGCATTTTAAGGGCTCTACGAACAAAAAAGTTTAAGAACCACTACAATATTATGCGAAAACTGTATTTTTCTCGTACCAAGTGCGCACACGCATGGACGACGGTGTATCGATGTTTTTTCTTTTTTTTTTTCTTCTCATTTACAAACGATAATTTATTAACTGGTTTCAGAAAGACGGCGACGGTCGCGTAAATATAACATAAAACTAGATCATTCCCTCAAAGTCAGCGCTGCCGTTCATCGACTGCAGCGGCGGTGGCGACAGCATATCGGACATGCGTGCAATTTGTTGATGGAGACAAATAGTCCGAGCGCAAAACGACAACGACTTCGACGTAAGCGCTGAGAGGATGTAGCCGGCGACGTAGCGACGACGACAACGGAGTAAAAATAATAAATATAAAAAGAGTAAAAAAATAAAAAAAAATAAATAAATAAAACACGGCATAAATCAATCTCGGACACGGTCGCGCGCGTCTCTCAACGGTAATATTATCTCTCTGTGCACATATAATATTCCTTTGTATGAAAACACTAAAACTGGATCGGATCGATCGATATATACGTATAAGCGAAGCTTACGTGTGCAATAATAACGCGACACAGAAGATGAATAAGAAGAAGAAACGATACATACGTGTGCGTGCGTGTGTGACGTGATTGCAATAACCTATGAGAGACGGAGAGATATTAAAGAACCATCTGCCCCGGTGTAAATGTCGCGCTACGAATTCTTTCGTCGCCACTGCACATTGATGCGGGTCACTCTTCTTTTATATTATATATTATACGCACTCGATATATTGTTACTTATATATATGTATTATTTATTGATTTTTCTGTTTTTTTTTTTTTTTTTTTTTTTAGTCCCCTGTGGAATAACGCGCGTCGCCAATAAATAACGAACGATATCAATTTGCTCGGCGACACGTCGTTTTGCTTTGGCTAACGCCATCCGTTCGCTAACTGGTTATCTCTCGCACATATAATATTATTATACTTGTGTGTGTGCTTGTGCGGTTATTTGTTCGCACACATATAAATATAATATAGATAATGTCATAGGTATTAAATGTGTCTTTTTAATCCACGTTTACCGTAATACGTAAATCGTATTATTGTTATTATATAATAAACCGATCGATTGTGAATGCGAATATAATTATTATTATTATTATTATTATTGTTATGATACTTATTTTGCCGTCGTTACAAAAGTACAATTATATACATGTACTCGTATATTTCTGTACCACTTTATGAGAGTATCGTTACCATGTTGGCATTGTAACAGACGGAAAAGGCATTAAAACGTAGCCAGTATCGCAAAAAGTGCAATGTTCAAAATCGTTTTGTATGGCTGGAAATGTGGGAAAAATGTTGATTATTATTAACGATTAGATAAATATTATTTGTATAAAATGTATCTTATGTCTTCCGTTTTTATAAAAAATACTGTAAACATATCGCTAAAGATTGAATAATCAGCATGATAATAGATTCAAACACGTCGTTCTCTCACTATTAACAAGCTACATTTCAAAAGCAAAAAAAAAAATCACTTAAAGCTCAATAAAACGTACATTACCGATAGCAGAATTTACCTTAGTCAAACAAAGTATTTGAAAAATGTATTTATTAAATTTATGTTTTCAATAATCTTTACCTAAAATCTTTTAACGTTTTTATAGTTTAATCATTCCGTCAGGTAAAATTATTATTACCTGGCTCTGAATTAAGATGAACGATATATTTTACATTCGTTTCGCAAAATTTCGAACAACCAGTTAAAGTCGATTGGTTCTTTACAACAAACCCTATTTCACTGGACTGCACAGCCGCTATACGCGTTAAGTTTCTGTTTGATTTAATTGTACGCTTTTCTATGTTATTATTTGCGTGACGAAAACCGTTATTCGTCATCGTGCATTGCATGCCATCTTTTAACTTACCGATGTGCTGCGAGAACCTCCATCATTCTCAGTACACGATTAATATTTCTTTTACGTCATTATGTGATGTGTAAGTTTTATATTTTTCTCATCAAATCCGTGATCTTTAATAGTTATAATAAGGATCTGAGAATTATTTCATTTTCGTGTTGTTTTCTTCTTTTTTTTTATTGTGAAATATTCCAGATAAAACAAAATTCAATCTTATAAAAGATCCTATACACGTAACATTTTACAATTCATAGTTTATCATCAATTAGGATAACAGCACTTTCATACATTTCATCCCATTTTATTAGTTTGGGACTGTTTGATCAATATTCGTGTTTCGAATTATACAAAGATATTAACAAAGAAATTGTTATGTCTAATCACTTTATCGATTTCTTTATTTTCCCATTAGCTTAACAATTAGGAGCCATTTATTTTTACTTTTCTGACCGTGAACAAATAATAAGTTTTTAATCTGCTATTCTACTGCATGTTAAGGACAAAAAATAAAACAATATAAAATAAAGATTAATTTTGCTACATTGTTCCAGTTTGAAGCTTATCTTTATTGTATGTTTTTTTTTTTTTTTTATTTATATTTGTAACAAAAATAATTATCTTAATTGCATCCCTAAAAATATATATTATGATAATTTTAAATGCATTTTAGTTCAATAATGATTAGATAAATTAATTGCGAACCCCAGTTATAACGATGCCACGCCTCACCTTAGCACAAGTCATTCGCTGTACAACAACGTTTACACGTAAACAAGCATTGGTTACGAAATGTATTCTTTTTTCTTTTTTTTACGCCTCACCGATATTAAGTTGTCGGATGTAAATAACTCGAATTCTGTGCAGAATTAACGAAACGTATACCAATCGTTTCGAAATCGTAATGTTTATGAAATATAATAATAGTAATGATGTTTCGATTGCACGTAGGTATACGCAAATACATACAGACTATACAATAATATAGTATAACTCATTATGTACACTTATTTTGTAAGTAATGTGTTACGAAGAGATATATATATGTTCTCACATTGTTGCGTGCATAAGTATCCTTTCGATCTTGTCATATTTATGGTCTTAAAATGTATTTATTCGCCTTGATATTTAAAACGTATTGTTTTATCATATATTTTATACTCGGGGCGTGTTAATTAGTACGATGCGCCGTCCTGAACCACGGCTTGTCATTCTTTTCATGAAAATAAAATACCATTTATTATAGATTTCCCATGTTCATATTCACGTTTTCTATACTCATACATTTGCGTGGGTATAATACCTACATATTGTACAATGCGGATTCATTTATATTTATGTTTTATATATAGGTTGGATGTATAGTTTTATTTTTTTTATTTTTACTAAAAAATGCAGTGTTCGTATATATATATATATATATATATATATATATATATATATATATGTATCTAATTTCCAAGAATATTATATATTATTTTATTTATTTTTTATAAATATACATTTGAACCGCTATTATACTACTATATACGGACACTGCCAGATGTTCTTGTCGTTCTTGATATGTTTATTTGGATCTGATAATAAAATGGAAATGGACTTTATACATTGAAACAGATTATAATATTGTCATAAATATGGTATATCCATTAAACATGTTCGATTCACATTAAAACACGCGAAAATTATAGTTTAAATGTTAATAAAGCAGCCAAACGCACGTCGGCTATGCAAATCACAGTAATTTAACCACCATCGTCTTACGGATATTTAAAAATGTCAAATACAAGCAATTATGGAATAATTTACCTTTCTTATAATCTTATATATGTATATATAAATACAAATATAAATATATGTGTGATTATGCGTATGTGTGTGCACGAGCGTGCGCCTATATACAAATAAAAATACGGAACAGTTTTTTTATACACATATATACACATGTGTATAATTTACATTACTTCACCTATTTGTTTCTTGTATTGTTATTTTTTTCTACAATGTGATCATTATGTAACATTGATCCTATAACATATTTATTAATTATGCAATACTCTTTTTAATTGGGTGTATTCAATAATGAAACTGATTTATTTTTCTTACTGCTGCTGCCGATAGCATCACGTTGTTTTGGCAACATTAAAATAATATCAAACGTTGTTCAATATGTTATTAAAACGTGTGTATAATATTTGTACAGTATATAGCAGAGCCAAAAAAAAAAAAAAAAACCAATATATTTACACGCACAAATATAATAGAGGTGTGGTTAGTACGACAAAATTTGAACTACAGTGTGCTATATTATAATATCAATATAGGTACACACTGTAACAATAAAAATAATAACGAAATAGTTCAGTGCACGTGCGTATATCGTGAGACAATTTAGTTACACGATCATATTTGGCACACGATACATTATGTACAGGGTGATAGTGTGCGCACACAAAGAGATCTGTATTATATCATAACATTTACATTATTGAATGTTTTGATATAATTTTATACGATAACAGTCTATTGCAGGGTCACGAGACACTAAAAACTTCTATCTCTCTATTTCTCAACATCTTATTTTTCTACGCATTTAAATTATATTCTAAAAATAGAATACTTTGGTAGTATTATAAATTGCCTTCTTTAGCGAGTCACATGTCTAATATAGTATACGTCGCGGGATTAAATTATTCTTACTCGGTTTCCTTCTTTTACATTTAAGTAGAAAATAAATTATCCGATCAGTATATCATTCATCAAAATTAAATAATATACATTATGTTCAACTATATTACTATAAGATTAGATACACTAAAATTTGAAAAAAATTGAAACCTGGCACATTTATACAACGATATGAATAAATTACGTTCTCATTTCGAAAAAAAAAACATATTTAACAAATCACTTTACAGATAATAAAAAATGTATTTTAAATTTGAATAACTATATTTAATATTATAAGAGATCAGATGGTTGAACTAACTGGATGTTTAATTATGTATACACGGTGTATCAGAATACTGGTAAGCATGATAATTCAATAATTATGTTTGTAATGTAGACATAAAATTATTATCCGAATAACCGCTATGCGTATTGATACGAGATAATGGTATGAAGCAAAAAAAAAATTAAATTAAAATGTAAAAAAAAGTATTGGACAAACGAGTATAAATTATTATTCTACAGATATAGACCGAGTACATTAATGCAGAGCGACCGTTCAAGTCTCCATCGCTGAAAGACTACGTTATGTACGTTGTAACAGATGATGCTCCAATCGATTGTTTTACAGCTAGTAAAAGTAACTATTAAAGAATGCTAGGATAAGTCAAACTACAAAATCTCTTAATAATAAAAGGCAATTATTGATAACATATTAAGAACATATTATATTATAAATATATTCGTAGAGTATAGCAATATACCTACAATCTCGACGCTTTGATATGTTTAATACCTTTAAGTAGTGTTAGATTTTTTAGAAACGTAAACATGGTAAAATGTCTGAAATAATGAAACCTAAAAATATTATTAATATCCATAAAGAGGATGCATGAAACCCGGTTTTTAAATATCTCCGCAGTGTATAAACAGGAAACATAGCAAAATTCCATAGCACATAATCAAAATATTGTTGCACCTAAATTACTAATTTCGTTAAATAAACAATTAAAAAAATTTGAAGAGAAAAATATTTTTAAGATAAAATCATGCATTTTATAAAATATATTGCCTAACGAAAAAGTTAGAATGTAATAGGTAATTATTAAATTATAATAGACAACATATAGCGGTTCTTAACTTCTTGGCTGTAAAACATTTGATATGATTAGAATAATATGTATAACTGCGTTATCTTTTACCAAATCGCTGATGACCAATAGACGCCGCGGCGTATTTTCGTAAAGAGAAATTGTATACAGATATACATACCTACGCGCAAACGTGGATCCGTCTAACGTTAACAGAAGGTTTATGATCAAGTATACATAATTAAATACCTACTGATAAATATGAGTTTTTTAATTTATTTTTGCATAATAATAATAATAATAAGTATGCATGCAATAATAAATAATAAAATTTGTTATTATTTTTAATAATTACTCTTTTCGTAAACTACATTAAACGTCTTTCAATTGTTTTAATTAAAATTAAGATTCTGTCTTTATCTTATTTCCTTTATAGAATTTCATAAAAATACAATACAAAAAGTTTAAAAATCTAAAAGTCAAAAAAGCAATTAGTAGGTATGAATCAGATAATAAAGTATAATCTTCTATTTGATTGAGCAAATATATCTAAAACATCGTTGTGGTTTATAATGACATCTCAAAGAGCGTGTAATAATGCTAGTCAATTTGTTTCTCTGATATTCTCGACCTCGTCCATATTTTGATTCGCTGTGCTGTAGTTATAAAAATTCCGTTCACCTATTGTAGCTGGTAAAGTGGAAAGTATTTTTAATAACAAATTAGTTCCAGAGAAATAGTTCGGTTCACATCGTTTAAGTGCTTCTAAAGACGATGACGGTAATGGTTTGTCTTACAACCAATAAATTTATCTGTTGACGTAGATTCAAAAATATCAATAACTATATGTATTTCACCAGCTACTAAATCGATTAATCACGTTTATTATTTTGTTTTCTAAATTTAACGAATCATCGAAAACGGATTTTATTGCATTGCCGTGTGCAGATCATAGACTAACGCCAAGCCTTCGTCAAATCTAGATACTAAATCGTATAAATCGCTGACAAAAGGAATAAAAAGCGTTATTCCAAAACGTCACATTTAGTGCGAACGAATTCCCGGTTTACCGTCACTCCGTCTCTCACTTTTCGCTCACTAATCCCACCCAAGATTCCCAAGTAAGCTATCTAGAAAGCAACCGACTTAACGTCAAACGTTTTCGACCATTTTCTCGGTTGTTTTTCCCGCCGACCGGATGAGTCGGTTAACGCAGAAAAAATAAAGAAAACTGCGATCCAACGCACGACGGATGAAACAACAAAGCGCTCCTACCGCCCTCCTGAATCCACGTACACGTGGTCGCTACGCGCATGTCGTGCACACGGCGACGACGATTTCTCCGCGTTCACGGCAACGATAAAACGGTGTTGCGGCGCGGACGAGAAGACGCGCGACCCCGGAGGGCGTAACCGGGAAAACGGACGCGGCCGCGGAACGTCGACAGCGACGGATTCCTTGGCGCGCGTGACCTTTGCCGGAGGCGTCCGCCGGGTTCTCCGCGAACGAAACGCAACACGTACACCAGCCGGAACGGCGGGGGCCTCGGCCGTCCGAACGTCGTCGTGACATTCTCGACCGCGGCGCGCGACCGGCGGAAGAAAGCGCTCTCGCGAGCGCGGCACACACGTACGACACTTTTCGATACGTCGTCGCGCGCGCGTCCACTGCTCGCAACCTTTCCCTACCACTCCCCCCCCACCACGGAGAGCATCGTCCCGTAGCGCACATGTGCACGCGGTTACGAACGCGAGCGCGCGTTCCGACGTAACGGACCTGGCGGCGGAAAGATGCGTATGGAAAGAAAGAAACGACAAACCCGATGTTCGCTGAAGATTATTATATGGGGGAGGGGGGGGAATAAGAAAAATATGATGATAAAAATGACGACGAAGACGCGCCGAATAAAATAATATTACTTACGCGTACGCGAGATACCGGTGACGGCGGCGACGGCGCTTAACCTTTTTCACCTCTTCGCGCGCGCTCGGCCAGGGTCCAGTTTTTAACGTCCCGTGCACGATCTGCCCTCCGCCCGCACGGCCGCTGGGGAATTTCAACGTTATAATATCGCCCCGCGGTCGAGAGATGCGCCATGGCGCACCGGTCCGCCGCCTACCGGTCGCGCGCGCACGTGATCCGCACGCCGGACAAATCGCACGCGAGCGCAACGTGTACGCGATCGCCGTCCCGACGTTTCCAGTTAAATGTATTCGTCGTCGTACGGGTCCGCGCGCACGTGTACGCGATTTCTAAATCGGCGGCGATATATGTGATAATGATTTGTACGTACACACACTTGTGGCGTAGCTATAAATATACCTAATGCGTAACGGCTTTCTCCTGAAAAAAAAATGTAAAAACGAAAAATAATGTTCACTGTTTGTTGTTTTTTTTTTTTTTTTTCATAAATATTATTTTCCGTCGTGCACGAACAGTGTTTGATTTTTATCTGCTCCGGCGACACCCTGGCGACCATCTTGAAATAACTTTTGAAATATACTCCTATACAATCGATCGGTTTACTTACATACACACACATACACACGCTTCATAGACGAATAAATGCTTTAGAAAGTGTCTCTCAAGTCCGTTGTGGTGAGACTTTAGAGCCGATGACGCAGTGTTGTCCCTAAATACTTTTATGGGGAGGGGGAGACAAACTTCATACGTGTCTTCACATTTATGCATTTTTCAAGTGTGATATAAATAATACCTAAATAACAAACATTTAAAGAAAAAAAAGAACGTAGGAAATAACTGCCCAATTCGCACCCGCTCTCCTCAGAAACCCCTGCGATGACGATGTTTTTCCATCATATACCGTAAAAATGTATACTTACCACTAGTTTTAACTAAGAAATATTTTTATTTTATCCCCCTTATACATTTGCACTTTTCAACGGATGAGAAGTTTCAATTTGAACTATTACAAATCATATAAAACATTAAATATTTCATTACATTTTTACAACTGAAAATAATTTAAGCGATTTTTGAGTGCTATAAAATGTGTATAGATTATATTCCACTTGCGCATCGTCTTTCAGTTACGGCTTATTATTTGTCAACGTGTTAGAAACACGTTTGCGATTTTCACGATATTTACTACCACGCAACACTATGATCCATGTGGTTTTCCCATAAATCGGTCGATATGCATGGCTCCTCGATGAATATAATAATATTATGTACATACGCATATGATACGACATCGGATAATTTATAACGAATAAAATTTCCGACGCGAAGTGGTCACACCAAAATCTACGATGACAAACCTAACGAAAACGTATCGTCACTGTGTTAGCTCGGACGTATACACGAGTAATATAGGTTCACGGTTTCATGCTAATCGGAACTTGTAGTTAGATTAAACTGCGTGAACAGCATACACTATTGCAGTAGCACTGATTTCTTCATTGATGCTACTACATTTTTAGTTTAAATCTCAACGAATAATAATTTGAATGCTATTTTCAAAATTGTTCAGAAATTTTTTAATTAATATTTCTGATTGTTTCGACGAATAAGAAGTTCTATGTTTTTTAAAATGTTTATGCTCGTCTATAAAACTAAGTACATTTGGGTATAATCATAAAATAAACGGCGGCGATTGACGAAAAGCATCAGAACGAGTTCATTGCGATACATTCCGATTACGTAAATGCGTGACATGTGAAACGAGCGTAATTGCCCCATAGACCTATAAGGATATCTTTATAGGCCCATAACTTGTTCCATCGGCGTTTAACTGAGGGGTAAGTTTATTGTTTACTTGCCCACATTTTTTTATGAATTGTTACTGCAGTTACAAAATCACGACAAAATAAAAATCGTGTTCAAATAGCATTTGAAATTAAATTATATGCATTTTATTTAACAGTTCATAAATTAAAAATCGAATCGTTGATAATTCGGTTTTTTTCGAGTTTTAAATATCTTAAAGACTCCGCGAATGAAAAATACTTTGAGAACCGCTGTATTCCGTTGTAAGCTTTGCAAAACCGACGATTATTCATTATTTTCAACGACACGACGACATGTTTCATTGCAATTTTCACACGTGAAAACCGCGTGCTAATCTACCGCTTTCCGCGCCGGGATAACGATCGACGCCGTGCAGTGATGCAGTACGTGTGTACGGAGAACGTATTGTGGCGCGTACATGAATACGTGCATGCATCCATCACATTGTTATTATTACAAGTCATATTGTACTCGCTCGTGTGAAGTATCGTTCGTAATTTTTACCGCAAGAAGGACAATTTTTTTTATTCCCACCGATATGATATCCATATATCACATCCCGGTGTAGAAGCGTCAGCGGTTGCACTTAAGTTTCGTTTGATGCAAAACGCTTTGTTAATTGCTTTTGACGATACGATACTTCGATTTTCCATAAAGAATTTGCACCGCGATTTGGCCGGGTAACAGCCCCAGAGACGTAATCTCGTAATCGATCAAAAACTCCCGAAAATATTGTACATACGAACTAGTATTTTTTTACGTCGTAAAGATTTAAAAAATAAACAATCAATTATAAAAGATTCCATAAATGTACGCTTGTACTTATATTTCAAAAGTACGTTACGATTTATAAAAATATATTTTGTAATCCAATCCAAAACTTGAAATGAATTCATATTATTACTATAATACTTAAAGTTGAATATTGTTATCTCCCATCTTAATTTTTCTCGAGTAATGCATAGAATTCCCAACGTTAATAGTCAAATTAATTTTCCAAGTGATGCAAGTAGATACGGCTCTCAGATAGAACTTAACTGTAGAACCGTTGCGTCTGAATGATACATCTGTGACTCGCATTACTGGGTTTATACCATACGGTTAGCAATTAATCGCGGAATCCATTAATTCAGGTGTAGCCCATGGCAATGTATTATACGCTTATTTTAAAACGGACCTGAGAGTAAAAAAACGAAATTATTATTATTGTTACACATATATTGAGCGCTTATTGGATTACGTATTTTCTATACGATTAAATTACATTTTATGGCTAGAGTCGAATTCGATTCACAATAGGATTACAGTAGACAGGTATAAATATTAAACATGTATTAGTCGTAATATGACATAAACATGGACCAAAGAGAGACTTGAATGTCGATTTTTATTTTCATTTTTATGACTCGTCAACGAATTAAACGCATTTTCGATATCTAGGAATTTTAATACATATTTTATTTTATCGGTATAACATTTGGAAATATTACCATTTTTTTTTTTTTTTATTGCAAACGATACGTGCGTCATTTCATTTTGTGTGAGCACTATAAAATATGTAAGATTTAATACGCGAACAAGCATTTAACAGCGTCGAATCTTTAAGTGGTAATTTTAGAATAATCTTAAACGTTTTTTTTTTTCGAGAGAGAAGAAAAAAACTTGTTCGTTTTTCCGTATTTAATAGATTTAAACGATAATAGCCCGATAAGGCTTCTTGTTGGCGCCATCGAATTTCGGCGAGTATGATTAGAAATTAATGATAATAATTTGACCGCCACTTTGCGTGTAAGTACTTACGCATTGTGCGAACCTATACGATTATATACGTCTAACTACATATTATATATTACATCGACTGAACGAGTCTCGTTTTCAGCAAACATTATAGTATACCCACGACGTCGAGCTTATATAATACGATTCGGTAGGATTTCAATGCAGTAGATGACGTGTAAGAAAGGAACTCAAATGCCATTGAATACCTATGCATATCGTTCGACGCAGTGCAACGCTACAGATACCGCGAGTGATCGAAAACCGATCGTGAAAATTGATAAGCAGCTCTTACGAATATGAATTTTCAGCTCGCGAGCTATTAATAATTGTATAATATTTTGTCGTCCGTGAGTTTACATTGAAATTTCGGCTTTCGTGATTACGTACAACAATCGGACACAACACGTCGGTTTTGGCAGTATTACGAATACTATTCTGACGTGCAGACGGCTTAAACATAATTAAAATGTGAAATATTATATTCATGTCGCGCCGACGCGTTTTGTCGGACGACCGACCGATGTCATTGAACTTTAAATTGTACGCGTCTTCGGACTGATTTTTAATAGTTCCACATTGTAATATACATGTGTGTGTGTAAGCACTCGCATTTGTATGCGTGCGCGTGCGTGTGTGAATATGTGTTTTATTTTATTTTTTATTCATATGAAATTTTCGTCGCATTAAGACAGGTTGTTGGTGAAGACGAGAGCAGAAAAAGAAGAAAAAGAAAAAAAACTAGAACTGGTAATAATTTCAAAAGTACAAAACAGGATTTTAGGGCGAATCGAGATCGCGATAAACCCTGAAGATGATCCTAATTGAAAAACCGGTCGCCGCGAGTGGGCCGTGAAACAAGAATGACCCGAAAATTTGTCACCTAACAACCGGATTTCGTTAGAGCTGATTTCTCTAAAGCTTCTTTTTGGGATCGAGATCGATAAATAATAGTCAACCTGTCGCCGCCGCTTCCACCGCCACCGCTGAGTACCACTCGTATTACATGCGAACGATACCTTTTTATTATTATTACTACTATTATTTTAATTCGTTTTCTGCCAGTAATGTTTCGACCGAATTCGCAGTGGCGGTGATGATTTAAAAATATTATAATTGTTTTTTACATGTTTCTTTAAGCCCAAATAAGTTTCGGTCGAAATCGTCAGTTTACTGATGCCATATCGTGCGACATACGAGCTCGTTTACCGGTATCGAACGCACGCACGTGTGTGGGTGTTGCGATATATGATGATTGGAGAAAGTGTATATTTCGTTTTTTTTTTTTGTTACTCGCTTCCGACCGTATATTCGAACAATTAATTATTAATTTAGGTATGCGTATAAAATAATGTGTATAGACATGGTAATATGTATAATTATCAGAAGACGCGCGCGTGTTTTGCTGTAGTACCACTTTACAAGAGACGTGCGCAATCTCCGTTTCACGATAAAATGGAAACAGCGTTATAACATCGACGAAAAAATCTACAGTCGCTGGATGAAATCGATCAGATTTAAAGGCCGAACTACATTTGAAAATGCACCACTGCACTTGATTGTACTGATCAGTTACGTGACAGCGAAACGGATCGCACGACTTTTCAAAGTTTGCCGGTCTACGCACCGCAAGCTTTATTGGAAAAGAGCAGTGTTCTCCCCGCTCCGAATTGTGACTAAATCGTCGCCGGTGACGATGCCAGTGCAGTGCGACTAGCCCACTTTTAGTGTTGCGCGCATGGCCGATGGGTGGCCTTTGTAGAACAATCGCGTGCGCACCACGAGCCGTAATACATAAATCCGTTCTAATATGATACTTTATTGCGGTCGTGTGTCGTTCAGCGCTCGGCTCCCGGTACAATAAAACAAAACGTTTTTAAAGAAAAAAAAATCCACGTGTTGCTGTACTTTAATACATATTAATAATAATAATACGATGAAACGAACCAGAATGGTGGAAAGAGAACGGGGGTGGGGTGAACGAATAACTTGCGGGAACTACAGAGAGGGGAATACGGACGAAAAGAACACACGTTATAACGCGGCGCTGCGGATTCGCCACCTCGACGGGTCAAGCAATAAACAACGTATTAGGTTTTCGGGAAAAGGAGCGCCTTGATAAATGTGGACAACACCCAAACCGAATGACGTGTGTGGCAATAGATCGCGGCGATCGAGCTCGCGCATACTGGATCTTCTTCTCTCTGCGGGCGACTTCGTAATATAGGACATAAAAGAATTTCGGATGGACGGGATATTACGAGCACGCGTGCGCGCGTGGACGAAACTCATTTATTAACCGTCGGAGAACGCGCGGGCCATGAATAATTTTCCGCTTTTAAATACGTATGATAAACACGAGCGCTGTCGCGATATTTTCGGAAACGGATCTGGTTCCAAAAACTGGATTTGTCGCCCGAAATCGATAGCGAAATGTGCGTATATATTATATATTATACACGTGTTGTATTTATGTGTTATGTAGTCTCTCTCCGTCTCTCGATTTATTTATATCTATCTATCTCTCTCTGTCTGTACGCGTCCGTCCGTCCGTCCGGTTGATGCAACAGCGCGCGCGCGAGCAATAGGTGCCATCCCGTCCGCGTCTTGTAGAAAGTAAACCCGTTGCAAATTTGGCAACAGACCAAATATGCCGCCGTCGCCACCACTCCTCCGATACCATCTTCGGGCACACGATTTTCGGACTACACAGACGTGTAAAAACATAAAAAATAAATCCACAAAAAAAAAAAAAAAGAAGTAAATAAATAATCGTTAATTAGATTATATATGCGGCGGTGGCTTCGAGAATTTTCGCAATATACCTAGAAAACGACGTGATATCGGGTCTATTATTTGTGGTGGCATGTAGCATAAGCAACTATCGATTACCATATCTTGGTAATAAATTTATACGTTTCCGCGGTGCATAAATATACGAACGAATACGACCGTTATGCGAAACGGTCCGTTAATTCTTCATCTTATTGTAACGCAAATAAATTATTTACCCGCAACGTTTTAGTATTTAAGTTTGATTTTGTTATATTTTGTTTTCACGGTCATTTATTTGATTTGTATAATACTTTCTAGCTCTTACGCGAAATGAAGCTGCGATATGCTATACTTTTTACACTTTTTTTAGTCGTCCCATGTTACATTTACAGACTATACAGACGTAATGCTTTGCAAGTGGGAGTTTTTTTTTTCGTTTAATTTCGGACATTATTACTTAATAAATTGCATTAACCATGTCCATTTTAGAATTTTCTGATTAGTGCACTCGCTCTTTTACACCTTGAATACAACGTTTAGAAAATACAAGACGACGTTATCTTTATTATTATTGTAAATAATATTTTAACAATAATAATAATATTACTGTAACAAGACGATGGTCCGATTTAAAAAAAAAAACAAGTCGAATCGAGAATGTGTGTAATGATGTAAGGTTATTATATTATGAGTCCGTTCTTTGTTTAAGAATAATATCGATTTGATACCCTGGTTAAATAATATGATAAATAACAGCCCGGTCAATCCCGGTCAGTCATCATCACTCATTGTCCATGCAATTACACAGAATCACCGGCTGCACCAAGCTGCAACCCCGTACGATGCAACTCTTATTCTTATTATCATTGTCGATTCATTGTAGTCCGTCCGTCCGTTCGTTCGTCGTTTATTCATCGGTTCGTTTTTATTTTAATTTTTTATCTCTTCTTACAACTATGAAGCATCTCTACATTGTAATGTACTCCACGTGTATGCAAATCGCTATAAACTACTATTGGTTTGACTATAACTGGTACATTTAACACAACGGTAGAATATCGGCAATAGTTTCAAATGTCGTATTAGTCACGGACTTGGAACATTCCCAATAAATCAATGTCCACGAAAACGGCTAATGAAATTAATAAATATACGATAAATGTGACGTAAACGAAATACGGTGTACTATGTCGCTAGTTATCACGTGGCTCTGGTGCGGACAACTGGAATGCCTATATGGGAAAATATGCAAACGATGCGTTACCTGCGAGGTAATATTAGCGATTAATGTCGTAGAAAGTAAATAGCACACAAGCATATTTTAATTATTTATTTTTTATTAAAGTCATTATTTACTATTTATGAATACGGTATATACGTATGAGGAATTTCAAAGTTTCTAATTTGTCAAGTTCAACAAACGCAGCAATCATTGTTTCGTTGAGACCGCGAACAAATAGACAAAATTATATTATAATGAACGTGCGCATTTGAATACAATATATTATACATAAATACGTAGATACGTAGCATGACTTGAATGGGAATAAATGCGGATTGTTATATTTGTTACATTAGTGTACAAATTATGCAATTTCCCTCGAAAAAACATTAACCATTAGTTTTAGCAAACAATGAATCATATTAGATAGTATTAAAAACCTTTTTAATACTTATTATATATTTATGATTTAATATATGAACAAGTTTTATTGCATAACGATGAGAAATTCACCGTCGAAAACCATTTTTATGGCACAGTATTGATCAATTTCATTCTTGATTAAAATCCTATCGTATTGTGTTATATACGATATGTTCCTTGGTTTAAAATCTTGTCATTTTATTTTTTTGTTTTATTATTAAAATATTTATTCAATCTGTACAAGTAGAGGCACAAAAGTAAATTTGAATATTTATAAAATAAATAAAAATATAATAAAATTACATGAAAACGTAATGGAGGAAGTCACTCATTAGTAGAATCTCTGAAATATATATACAGTTTTTCATTTACACTTGGCTTTTTTTGAATGCGTCTTTTAGCCAATTTAATTTTAAACCTTGAATTGGATTTTCCAGTTAAACAGAGACATTTTAAAAATAAGTAGATTTTTGTGATTGGTCAGTTTGTTGTGAAATCTTTTGCAACATTGTTCGGTTTGGATCTTGAGTGAAGGTATTCGCTTGTCATTACTTAAATATAGGTTAGAGACATACCGTGGACATCCAGTAATTATTCGTAAAATAATTAACTGAATAAAACTGTTACAGGGGTGAATTTTTAACGGTTTGGTTTTACCTAAAATTTAGATGCCGTATGACCAAACATACTATGGTTTCGTATATGAATGTTTTATTTTTAAGGCTGAGTTTGAATTTAAAAATTGGGCGGGGAAGGTGAAGATGGGACTTATAATTTCTCATCTTAAATTCAAGAATTAAGCGTTTGTATAAACCGTATATCACAGCCAAACGTTCAACATACAAGATGTGAAGCATAATTTGTACATATAACATACCGGCCATAACCACGTTCACGTGTAACGAAATATCCTGTGGCATTGCTCAGCCGACAATATAATATCGTATTCGACATTGTTATTCATCATTGCAGTTTCCTGCAGCGATCGAGAACGACGATATGCTTATTTGTTATGATTAACAGTACGCGCGCGCTCGTTTAATGCGATCGACACTTGCTATGTTGACCAGCACAACTACAGTACCTATCTGCCCACTCCCCATTGATCAACGCTTTGCAGGATTCGCACTGACGTTGGATCTGCCCATCTACCATCGCACTTTTCCAGTAGCGTCAGCTGACCATAATACAAAACCGTGACGCATTGTACTACAAGTTTTATACAGTGAAACCTGACTTAACGGACAAAATGTCCAGGTCCCGGCAAAAAGATAGGCATTCCATTGTATTTCAACCTGTCTATAACGAACTCCTTCTATTACGGACACGGACACTAATATTTAACTCAAAAATTTCATTACGGACAAAAATACATACTACGAAATAACGACGATAAGGAACGCAATTAGCTCAGATGATATAGCTGCAATTTTAGATGACATTCGAACTGAATTAAATCCTGTGGAAGCCGATGATGCAATAATGAAGCAACAAGCTGATGGACAACTAAAAAATTCTGAAATTAAGACGTTTGCAAATTATTCAGAAGCTCTTGAACAGTTTAATCGTCTGAAAGAATTTTATTTAAATAAAGGCGATGAAAAAGGATTTTCATATGTGAGCGAATTAATTATCCATCACGAGTTGGAAATGACCAAATCGAAGTTCAAAAAACAAATATCAATAGAATCATTCTTTAAGAAATAATTAATAAATTTATATAAATATAGTATAATAAATTTATAATGCCATTGTATGTATATAATATAAAAATAATAATTAAAATTTAATTTATAATGTATGTGTATAATATATAATACTAATAAAGATTATAACTCATACATATTATAAAATATAAGACAATACAAAAAAATGTATAGATCATGCTTGTATTTTAATTTTATTTTTAAAACATTGAAACCTGTCTATAATGGACAATTATTTTGGTCCAGTGACTGTCCGTTATATACAGGTTTCAGTGTACTATTCTTATTAACATTAGACATGTTTTTCTTTTTTTTCTTTCTTTCAAACAAGCCGCAAAAATTTCGTAAATAATTATTTCCTTTTACCATATTTTATTAGTATGGATGAAACATATAGTGAGAACCGCACAATAAATGAGATAATGTGTATGACGAACTGAAATTTTCTCCACGTATAAGTTTTTCACTGTCCGCACCTTTGCATCTACTAACACTTCTAATGAAATACGCAGACAATCTAAAAAATGATTAGAATCATTCCGAACAAAAGTCATTAAAATTAGCGTAAATTAATTATGAATTTTATTGCATATTAGAAATTCAACTGTAAAAATATTCTCACTCGATACAACCAGAATCTGTTACGTAGTAGGTGCATTGTTATAATAATATAGGCATATAGTTTTTCAAATTTCAATTAAAACGAATTAAAAATATACACAATAAAGGTGATCAAATCATTTAAATTGTCTTTCGTTCGGAGTCAACGTCACGCATTAATACGCAATCGAAAATTAATGGCAGTGTAGGTATTATATATGTTCTTTATCGAACCTAGTCGAGAAAACAAATTGTGCAACAGTTAAACGTTCGCATATTACAATATACTGTTAATAATTATACATGCAGAAATCGACGAATAAAGATTTGTGTTAGACAGCATTTTTAACCACGGGAGTGAATATAACATTGTGTTCGCGTTTCCGTTTGAAATAATCTTAAGCTCTGTACAAGTCAATACATAATACACACAATACACATGTACCTACACCGGTGTAATAATACTACATTATAATAGACAACGTTTCCAAAATTCTAATAGAAGGATACATAAATCAACGGAAATACAAGTATATAATATAAGCACTTGTCATAACCAATCTGTTGATAAATTATTTATGAGCACAGACGTAACCGACGAAATATGATTACTGTAGCATGTGGGGGCTAAACGAGGGCATCGGTTACACAGGCGCCAGGGTCCGAAGCATTTGAACCGAGCGCGGAGAAGGTGTACTACTCCCACACTGGATTGTATTTTTCAAACTGTAAACGTGAAAAAGAATAACAAAAAACGTATTAAAAAATATTTTCGCCGAAAAACGATTTTATTTTATTTCCGAATAAAAATGGCGAAAAATTAAACAACGGTTTACAACATCATTATTTTTCGAGCGAGTTTGCATTACACGTGTGATTGTTGATGAAAAATAGTTCCATGATAGAGAAACAATAATGAATTATTTATTTTTTTAATAAACATAGCGAGCCGAGTACGAAATGTAATTTGCCATAAGGCATAATATAATATTCAACGTTCAAATAGGAATATACACTTGTACATACGTATATAAAATACTATGTACATATATATATATATATATATTCAAGCATATATACCTACTAGCACAATAACGATGCTAATAATATAATAAATAAGATAAAATACCGGTAACAATGATCAATAAAATAAATTAAAGAGAAAACTTCACGATGTTGCTCGTGGCTCGTGGACTATCTACAGATAAAAATGGTAATGAATGATTTCGAGAACGTTTCTTATACGCATTATTTCGAAATAACTACAACGAGTCTATATCCATTGGACCCCGAACAGCGCTGTATTACTCGTATCATATCAGCTAACACTTGTAAGATCGCTCTGCATAAATTTAGTTTGCTTTGGATATCATGACATGGCCATAATTTAAAAGATTACCCGTATATTCGAGGTGGAAAAAAAGGAATAAATAGTAACAACATGATCCCGAAGTAATTATAAATTATGTATAAATTATTATGCACGCGCTCTATAGGTAGAAAAAAAATTTAAATTTTCGTTGGAATTTCGAATTCTCGTAAGATTTTAATATAACTTCACGAGAATGTATACCTACTACACATACATCAAAAATTCGCAGTAGGTATAATGTATGTTCAACAGATATAAATCAGTTATTATATTGTAATGCACTATTGTTATTATTATCAGTTTACTACTATTAAGTTTCCATGCGTAAAATGAGTGGTCAATAAGAGTTTTCGATAATATAGAAATATTAATTTACATGATATTGACTTGTACGTATGCATTTGTAAGCTATCATGCTTGGATCACACGGGCAAACATTCATTTTTCAATTTTTCCACCCTGCGCTACACGTACAGAGTAATGAACACGCTTAAATTAATGACGAATTAGAAATGATTTCATGTATCGCATTTATATATTATTTTAATAGTAATACAATTACACAAACGATAAACGCGCTTTATTTATAATATATACATATCTATCTTTTTCCGTATTCGCCAGCAGACGACCATATATCTTAAACGCGTATAATATGTGTGTGTGGGTGTGTGTCGCGTGCGTGTGTGTACAGTCAGTGGTTTCGTAATAAGATTTTTCGTATTCCCAACGCGTCGAAATTAAAATAAAAAATAAAAATTACGCTCCACGCGTATGTATAATATAATTTAATATTATAATAGTGACTGCGAATCGCGTACACACGCCGCCACAGGCTGCTACCGTGTGTGGCGTTTGGGGAGGATTTTTCACGTTCACCGGCGACGGCGGAAGGAAATCGTTATTCTATTACCGTGTACGTATGCATGTGTGTGTGTGTATGCGTGCATGTGCATGTGTGTGTGTGTGTGTGTGTGTGTGTGTGCAATAATAATTATTATTACCACGTGCCTGGAACCATCGCCGCATCGTTGAAACCGCGTTTACGGCGCTACTCGTCGGGAGGAGTGCCACGAGACCGGGGAAGTCGTGGATTGTATCGCAAATCGAATACAGTAATTGAAATACACGGATTTCATGTACGTACATATTATATACGTACAGGGTGATTCACTTTTCGAAGAACATTTGTGCAGTCAATATGTGTGATTATTTTTACAATTTGAGTAGATAATTGAGTATTTCAATGTAATCGGTTGTCTTTTTTTGTGGCACATCAATGTCGAACATTTGACCGATTTAGCATTACACGTTGTCAGTCTAATACGTGTATGTTTACTGTCGATTGTTATAAAACCGACGAGTATAGTTGTACCGAAAAATTTGTAAAAAAGGATCTCGTAACCGTTTAAAATACGAAAATAAAAAAGAACTTCTTCGTTAACATATCTTTAATACACTACGGTTACGTTCGATTTGAATGACCCTATACATGCTTGCTGTACACAGTTGGTTCGTGCGGTCTTGACCGACGACCAGTGGCGACGGCGGCGACACGCAGGACATTTCGTATGCGCAGAGACCGGTAAAACGTATCACACGTCTGAGCATTCCGTCAGCTTCCTGCAGGATCGTAATAATAACAATAATAGTAATGGTGTACAGTTGTACGTGATGCGTTTCGTTCCGATATATAATATGACGTGTAATAGTCCGCGTACGTCTTTGCCTGATAATTTATTCAACATTAGCGCTTTTAGGATTTCCGTTTACGACTCCGAAACAAAAAAAAAAAACAACACACTGTATGTATAATAATAAAATCTTATACAGTCTCGTATTATATACGCATATGTATATATATGTGTGCTAGTGCCACTCGCGCGCTCGCGAGGATACCACTACGTGACTGCTTTGGGGCCATAAACGGTACAGAAAAATATTGACACTTCCTGTTTGTGTGGGCTGAATTTAGTTTTATTTTATTTTTTTTCATTTGTTTCGGCGACCAATGCAACGAAAACGACTGCACTTATGTAAACGTATACGTTCATAAAATAATTCCACCGCGTTTGTTAAACTCGGACGAAAATTAAAACCGCATTTTAAACTTTAGATCGATGTACCTTTAGCTTAAAAAATTAATAACTCTGAGCGGAAGAGGTCCATCCGATATGCATGTATATCCCAAGATAGTTTATATGTCAGTCAAAGTAATAGTAAAGATATCTAATTTTGTGATCAACAAATATTGAAGTCTATTAATTTAAAATTATAACGCAAATAAAATAATAACAGTTAAACATTTTTTCGAAATACGTACATTACGACAATAATGTAAGTACTATGGGTTTTCGTTTACTACCAGTTTTCGTTTCAAGTTCTTATATACAAAAGAACTAAGATCATTTATTCAAAATTCGGAAAAAGTCCGATTTCCTAAAATGTAGATACTCTAATAGTTATAAAAAATGTTTGCAACATTCTGTAATCTTCTTTCAAACATAAATAATAACTTGTAGGGAATTAAATACAAATAAGAATATTTTATAAATTCTATTACATATTATTTTTATTTTTTTTTACAATAAACCTGTTATGAACATTTTTGGATCTTCGTTTTAAAATTAATTTATTTTATTATTTTAAAGAATGTTTTTATTTGTTATAATATAACATAAGTATCATAATCAAATGTATTGTATAAATATATTTATATTATTTTATTAATATTAATTTGTATGACGTGATCTGTCGCTTTATGCATTTGAGTGTTTAATTTAATTTAATTTAATTTAATTTAATTATTTTAATTTTTTTATATTAATTTCATTTAATTAATTTCATTTCATTTAATGTTTTAATGTTTAACTTTTCTATCATACATAACATATTTGAACTTCATGCGTAAGGGGAAAAACTACTTTGTTTGTTACATGTTTTACACTTCTGAATGACGGTTCGATTAAAGTTTTATAAAATACATTAAGCCTTTTGGTCGCAGTTAGATTAATTTTAATCCAATTTCTTACAGATTTATTCTTTTGTCTACTTATATATTTCCACGAAGAAAAATTTATATATTTAAGTTACATTCTATAAACCAATATTCATTATCTATGAGGTTAATAATGTATTACTATTGATGGATCTACGTGGGACCAGTAAGTGTACGCAATCATTAATTAGTCTTAGAACTCAATAAATTAATATCTTGATGCTTAAAGGTGTGCAAACTTTGTAAACACCCCTGACTGAAAATGTTCAACATTAAAACAGTGTCGTATAAGCCACGCAAAGGCTTGACGCATAACAACACTAAAACAAAGTATTTGTCGGTTGTTGGACACTCTAACCGTCAAGCAAGCACGTAAAGAAAAACCTAATAATTGGCCCGGACGACTACCTTATTAAGTGACAAAGAAGACGATCTAGCACTGCTTAATAGGATAGTCGAAAACAGGTTCTTTAAAAGGCTTACATTCCCTTACGGCTCTAAAGTTATTTTACACTCGAAACAACTGACAAAGAATAAGATCTAGCACTGGATGTTTCGAGCGTGAGTTAATCTTCACCTAAACAATATTTTACTCTCCCCTCAAACTGACAAAGAATATGATCTAGCACTGGATTGAGGTTTGAAATACAATATTGTTTTAATACCCTTTTTGTAAGTGTACCAACTTTTTCATATACTCACACAAAATACTTAAAATAGATAAATTACCAAACTTGAACACCTTTTACAATTATGATCAAAACCTTTTAATTAAAGAAAACAAAAATATAATTAGTACAAAAAAATAAATGAATGACCGATCACTTCACTCGTGAATCGGGCAGCGTTCCGTCCTCCGCAACGATGGCAGTAGAACGAACCCCTGTCACGTCCTTCCGGCGGCGTTTTATTCTATTGTCATCTATTTGGTCAGCATTCCCTGAAGGTGGTATGTGTGTGTGAGTTTGCTGACCAACTAAATTAAATGTTAGGTACCATCCATATTTTATTGATGATACAACAACAGCGAAATATCAATAAGCGACCATGCTTATATAATTATACTTGAACGTATTCATGTTATTTAACCTTACTTCTATATCAGGATTAAAAAAAATAATAAATTCAAGATTCGACAAAAAAGTATGTAATTTAATTTGTACACAGAATGTTTGAAATATTGAGATAAAACAATATATGTTACTGACAAAAATGATATTGAAGGCTAAAGAGCTTAAGCTAAACTCAATTATTGAAAATGGCTAATTTTTCTAGACTGTTTTCCATATAATTGTCAAATATTTTCATTATATGCCTAAAAGAGATCGACAACGGTATAAATGTACGTTTTAATAGGAATACGGTATCATTTTCACGATTGGACAACCATTGGGACTATTTTGATATTCCTTGTTGACTTTAACTAGTAAGACTGTGTAACTGTGGGGCAAGTTTTTAATGAAAAATCCATAGAAATGAGATCAACTGATGAAAATAATAATGACAAAGAATATTATGTACAAATTTAAAGGTAGTAGTGAAGATCGCGTACTTATTTATTCTCACATGGGAAACTACCATGTTACATGTCGACGATGACCGTAACAATTTTAAAATGTATAATATATTATTATGATTTCTAAAACAATAAAAGGTAACATTGAACATTGAAATATGTACATTTTCGTACAATATTTAATTGTTATGAAGAAAATAAAAAATTTATGTTTTTTAAAAGATTGGTTAACTTTTAAAATAAAATATCTTTATTATACATGTACAATACACATCAACAATAACTTGTCGATGTATGGAACTATAACATTGGCTGATTTTTTCAATTCTATATCGTAAATATATATTGAAACAAATTTACCTCCAGGTTTTGTACGAATTGACCAATCAATAAGTCGTTGATAGAATTCACGACATTGACGGTAATATTTACCTACAATAATATAAAATGTGTTAATTAAAATAAATAACTTACGTAGTGTAATCTTCTTTTATTGCGCAGTTTTTAATGATTTTTACTTTTAAGAAAAAAGCATCTTTCACAATTATAATAAAAATATTGATATGATAATCATTAAATATCAATAAGATATATTCATTTATTGGTCATCCTGCGAATGAGACTAGTAGAAAATCATATCTGGTCTTGATCAATTTTTTGTATTACGAGATAAGATTAGATACAAATTATGAGTGTATAATAGTTTTATCTTATTTTGTCATGTCCATTATTAAATGGAAATTAAATTATTATTTAACATTTTCCAAATGTTCAGTATTTTCCTTTTACCGTTTCCATTCTCGTTTTAATTTTCCCTGCGTCATTCATAATATTCCAATTAAACCTTCCTGTGGCTCTATTCGCGACATTGATTACACGTTTACTCATGACCTTTCCCCAACCAAACACATTGAAGACATTTGTTGCAGAGCTCTCAAGATACTTGGCTTCGTCCTGCGTTCTACCTCCAAATTTCAGCTTGCATCACCACTCAAAGCCCTCTACTGTGGTCTGGTTCGTCCTTTGGTCGAATATGGCTCCGTTCTCTGGGACCCTTCTACCGCTTTTGCTAGCGCTGCCATTGAGCGGGTTCTGCGAAAATTCGCATTGCTACCTATAGGCTTAATATCTCTCACCCTCCTCATAATTACTCACCTGTTTTACGTGTCCTGAATTTATCTTCGTTAGCTGACCGTCGTCGTGTGTCTAATCTATCCTTTCTTTCAAATTAATTCTCCTTTTCTCTTATCCTTTATTAATTTCAGAGTCCCGTCTCGTATCACTCGCTATTCTGTCCCTTTCTACCTTCCTCATTCATCCTCTAATTACATTGAAGACTCTCCTATTATCCGTCTTATGCGAACATCAAATATTGACCCTGCCTTTTTATTGTAAATTTATTTATATTTAATTTTTTTTCTTTTTTTTTCTCTCTTTTTTTCTGTGTTAGCTTCCTACTACGCATAATGTTCAATATTTATTACCTTTGTTATTTTTTGGGCTTGCCCGTGATTTAAATAAATAAATTATTAATGTTGTACATTGGGATGGAAAACTTCTTCCAGCTCTAATAGGAAAAATATTATTAATAGACTTTCTGTGATTATTACGAGTGGAGATGTAGAGAAAATTGTTGCGATACCAGAGTTAGAATGTGGTACAGGAAAAGAGCAGGCATCTGCAATTTATGATACATTATTAAATTGGAATATTCAAAAATTGATAAAAGCATTAAGTTTCGATACAACTGCGGTAAACACTGGTCGACTATATGGTGCATGCATATTATTGGAACAACTATTGGAAAATTTACTATATTTACCATGCCGTCACTACACTTTTGAAATCGTTCTTCGTAGTGTTTTTGACGATAATATGAGTATGTCGGTGGGTTGCGATGTACCCGTTTTCAAAAGATTCCAAAAAGATTGTAAAAATATTGACAAAACGAAATTTAAATCAGGTATTGAAAATAAAAAAGTAAATTAAATCCTCAAACCTGATACTACCCATATTGTATCTTTTGTCCAATCAAAACTGACTGAAAATCAACCACGTGATGACTATAGCGAGTTACTAGAACTTACATTGTTTTTTCTTGGTCACGATGCTAATCAATCTTTTCGTTTACCAGGAGATTTTTACCACGCAAGGTGGATAGCTAAGGCATATATTGTCTAAAAATATATTTATTTCGCTATCAGTTTAAATTAACCAAAACAGAAGAGAAAGGTCTATGTTATATTTCAATATTTTTGGTCGTTACATATATTGAAGCATGGTTTAAGGCAACGTTAGCTTCGACCGCACCTTATAATGATCTACATTTTATTAAAAAACTTTATAACTATAAAACAATTGATGAAAGTGTATCAATAGTTTCATTTAATAAATTTAAAAATCATTTATGATTTGTAAGTCCTGAATCGGTTGCTTTAGCTTTTTTTGATGAATCTCAAACTTGAAAAAGAACCATCTGAAATGAATAAACGAGTTCTAGTAAATGACCAATTTATTGCGGATTTTATGAAATATGAAATTGAAAATTTTATATCAAGTGAAACTAATGAATTTTTTAATAGATTCAATTTTGATATTAGTTTCCTTCAAAAAGATCCTTCTACTTGATTTGTTGACGAATCTTATCAAAACGCTTTTGAGGTTGTAAAGAAACTAAATGTTGTAAATGATGCTGCGGAAAGAGGTAAAAAATTCATTGAAGACTAAATCGATTTGTCAACAAAAAACGAAGAACAAAAACAATTAGTACTACAAGTAGTCAGTGACTATCTATCGTAGCCAATATCTAGACTGCAAAAAAAAAATTTGAAAAAACCATTTTAATAATTAATATTATTGATATTAATATTATTTATGGATTTGAACATTCTTATTTATACAATTTTTGTATAAATTAGATTGTTCAAATCCATATGAATGGTTAATAATATTTTGTTTGATGTATATTAAAATATTAAGAGTATACATTTTATTAAAATATATTTACTTTAATATTTATTTGCATATTAACATATTTTTTTTAGGTATTTAATGGCAAATTACTGTCTTTTAAACATATTATTTATAATATTTAATAAATCTGACTCGTAAACAATGCAACAAAGGATCCAATGAACATTTTACATATAACTTTTTTAATAGGAAATTTAATTTCACATAATTTTTATAGAAACATATTTTTAATAATTTTATTACTTCAATATACATGTAAATAACTACAAATTATCAATTTGGTAAAAAAAATTTTAAATTTTGTACTTTATTATTTTTTTTCGAAAATAATAGACTTGTAATAAAAATTATATTTATACTTTATTATTGAACATTTTGCGTTCTACAATTTAAGTTCTATACATTTTTTCGCTAAGTATCATATTTATTTGTAAGGTCAAAAAAAATAATAAAACTACCCTTGTTGGCTATTTTTTTACAACCCCCCAAGGGCATGGAAAGGGAGTGAGTAGTCTTGACCAAAATTAACAAAAATTATTTTCTTATGACATTGATCAAAGTGAGGGGGTTCTACATCAACAATTTCGAAGTTTATAAATAAGGACCACCCTAATATATATATTAACTATAAATTATCCAAAACAATATAATTTTATTTGAAAATATAAACAATAAATTTATGAATATCAAAATTGTTTATAATAAACATATTAAGGTAGCCCACTTTGCGAACGTCCCTATGTCGCAGTCTCTATACGTACTTTAAAATATTATACTTAAAATTATGGTACTATATACAATTTAAAAAGATTTTGTTAACTTTTTTATAATTTATATGTTTATGTGTTAAAAATTAAATAAGTTAAACACCTTAATTTATAAACATAATAATATTTTGATACCTATGTACTACTAACTAATGAACGGACGGACAGACCAAACAGGGAAATATGGTGTTTTAAACTAATGTTTATAATTTGTTGATAGTTACAATGCACACATATCTCCACAACTGACCTATGCCTGGGTATTCATTACGAAAGTGTTTTTAACATGATACTCCCACAGTTTTTTAGTGTCCTTGATCAAATCTGGATTTTGATTTTCCATAGTAAACAATTGTTTGGGAGTAGCGTGTAAAATTAGTTTTAAAATGATGAATGGAGCTTCATTATTATATGTCAGTGCTAAAAAAATAAAATAATATTACAATAATACCGATTTATAGAAAAAAAAAAAAATTTGAAATTGTAAATAATATTAAGTTCGTTTTAACCAACTGTATACAAGAATTTTGTAGAATAGGAATTTCTATGTTGAATTTTTCTCTTGCTTACTGCATACATTTTTTTCCCGTACAATATTGTTTAAGGTGAAAGTCCGACTACGAATAAATATAACTCCTATGTTAAACTTCTTACTTTTTTTGCCACTAAATCATTCAAAATATAATTTTCCTTTACACATTTGTTTTTTCTAACTAATTCCTAACTTCATATATTTTGTTGCCACTAAATCGTTCAAAATATCATTTTCCTTTACAGATTAATTTTTTCTAACTAATTTTGATAAGTATTAATTATTTTCTAACAATGTTTCAGAAGGCGAATATAATACAAAATCTATGTTCGTTTATAGAAACGTAAAACATTCATATACGAAAAATTATTTTCAATAATTGATTATTTTTAAAACTAACCAACCTTAATATTAGTACTAGATAAGATTAATTAGATGAACTTTAACTTGTATTGCATTACAATTTTAGCTAACAGTTTTTTCAAATTTTCTCTTAAACGAATTAGTTTCGTTAATAAATAATGAAAACACTAGAACAAGATATTAAACTTACTCTAAACTCTTACAAGAATAACCGTAGATAAAGGTAACATCATCCATAGAAATGAACTACATTTTTGTTTGTTATTATTATTATTTATTGAAAATGTAATTGAAATTTACACAAGATTATTTATAGTTATTAAAATGAACAACATTATTACAAATTGTGAAAAATTAACAACAGGATAAAGCATAAGTTAGTACCAACCAGTAAGTTTATTTTTTAACTAGAGCAGGACTCTGAGCCCAACTTAATCAGTATCCTTTTAGTCATCTGTTAGGAATATTGGAAATGGTGAAAGAAGAAAATTTTGATTAATTGATTTTAGCAACTTTGAGTTTTTCGGTGAAAAGAAATGTAATGACTTTTTGCCAACTGATTAAGAATTTAGATTTTTGAGGACTTTGTAGAAATTATTATTTTTTGCATACCATGGAGCGGAAATAATTCAATTAAAACATATGGATATGTAAATTTAACCTTGGCTAATTGTTGCACGATGTTTTGTTTATTATAATAACAACTATTGCCGTTTTGGCTTCAATATACTATTTGTATTTATATATTCATAAATAAATAAATACATTTTTAGGTATTCATTATATTTTTAAATTACAAAATACCACATTTTTTACTCTATCAAAGTAAATATGAATACATTAATCAAATTACTTATTAATACAATACATCGATATTCATATTTATTATGTCTCACCCTATTTGAAAATACTGAGTACACTTTCAAAGTTACTTAAAAAATGTTTTTTCACCCAGAACTTCAAATTAATCATTTTGTTTTCCGTTAACAATCTATATTGACTTGTAAAATGTAAACCTACTTAAATATTATATTAATATTACACTACATCCGTAAAGTTACATTCTCCTTACGGTTTTAAACAACATTCAATTGATATACTAACAGTAAATAATCTCGTGCATGTAACCGGAATGCTTATCGAAAACTGTACAAGGCTACAGAGTAAAACTAAACAATAAACACTGGGTATCGTTGGAATTTCAAAAACATGAACTTACCGAAAGTGTTACTTAATGAATCAATTTTTCTCTGTACGTACTTCGATTGTAAACCAACTATTCAATTCACCTATTACTTAAATTCTTTGAGTAAATTACACTTTAAGTGTGTTGTAATATTGCAATAACAATGTTCAAATCGGACTTTGCTCAAATTTAATTCCTTTTTTTTTTCCGAAAAACTTTAAACAAAAACATCTAAGACTTGTTATTATAGGTGTTTACCAAAGAACATTTAAAATTCGGCAAATATATGTATAACAATAAATTACTTTAAATTATCTTAATGGTTATATTTCTGTACGTCATCCACGCGCACGGGCAACACACCTATGTATAATGTTGGACATAGGTACGCACGAGGCAAAAACATTGTTATTGTTGGTTTTTACTCGGGCGTTTGTTCTCTATACTTTGACTGTCGAATTGGTCTAATTAAGTTGTTTAGAGCGTGGACCGATATTGCACTCGTGACCGGTCCTACGATCCGCGGACACGAAAATAATAAATAGGTAGGTACATTATATATCTATACGTGAAGGAATCGATTGCTGTTCAATGGAAACAGCTATGGGGAGGGGGTGAAGAGAAATGGGATACGAGAGGGAAGAGACCAAAAAATTAGGTATAAATGTGTGTAGAAATATATGTTTATATATATATATATAAGAAGGTTTTACGATCATTTTAGCAAGAACCCCAATTGAATAATTACGACCATTAAAAGCAATTAGAAAAGACCGCGTGCACACGCGTCGGACATACCGACCACGCTATGAACTAGTTATTTTTCTCCGTTGCTCTTTTAATAATAAGAAAACGGTTTTTTAAAAGAGGATAACACACATATCATTAGCCGTTTAAAAGATTTCTATATAATAACGACGATCGAACCCTGCGCCGCGAACGGTTCCCACGTTTGTAAGGTCACAGACCCACCGCTCCAAGGTTCAAACGCGCATCCAAGATAGTTTCAATACACACACTCACACGTATACACGCTCACGCATACGCACACGCACGCACGCATGCGAGTGTATAAATATATATTTCATACGTTCATACGCGTATGTAAGTGGACGTATACCCATACACATCGGGCGCTTACCGTTTGGCCTGCCGTCACCGCGGCCACGTCGGTTCGATCCTAGCCAATTACTATACGTGTACGAGGATACAGATATAATGTAAATCAGTGCACAACTTATACTGCGAGCATACACATGTGGTCGGCTGAAATTCGAGAAAAACAAAAAAAAAATAAACATTCATGCGTACGTAACATACGAGTATAACTGCGATCTAGGTATGTACCAAGTTTGCGTTGTGTGTTGTGAGTGTATATGTGTCTGTGTGTGTGAGTGTGTGTGTGTGTGTGTGGGTGATGGTTCCATCAATGTAAATAGGTCTACGAGTCGGAAACGAGAAGACAGGATTCTAAAAGTTCTACGTATTACTTATTTGCATATTTTCAATTACTTAAGCCTATTTGCTGTCGTGTTTTTTTATAATGTATAATATTTAACTTTTTCGTAGATAATACATAGATGTCCAAGAAAATGTTTGTGTAAACACCCACTTTATGAGTGAAAGAGAAACATCAGCAAATATTGGAAGGACACAAGCCCACTGTCTCCAATAACGTTTCAGATGCTTGGACTATAGACGAAAGAAGCTCATGTGTGTGGTTTGGATTTTTTATGGAAGGTATTCCATACTACCAAAATTACATTTTTTTAAATGTTCTTTCTAATTCATTAACCTAGTTATTCACTAATTCATAAAATATCGTCGATAAAATAATGAAAATAAATTATGGGAAGAGTATGTTTATTACAAAAGAAAAACAACTGAAATACGTCAATTGTGGGAGCAGTGCGTCATCGAAATAAAACTAACAAAAAAATTGTTTTCCTCATGTTCAAGTTATGCATGTATATATATAATTCATGAATATTGAATAAAAATAAATAAAAATACAAAACAGCAGAGTCTATAAAAAGAAAAAAATCTCCAAAGCCGGTGGAAACGCTTCAGTTGAAAATATTATATTGATATGCACACGTTTTGTCAAACACGCGCGGCAATTATATACATATTATATTCGTGAGAAAACGAATTTGGTTGAAAAATATTCGAGCAAAATAAATCGGTTCGTGTTATTGCCGACCGAACGATTTAACGTTAATCAGCGGTGGCCAACAAATCGTTTCTTCTCTATCTCTCCCAATCTCTTATACGTATACTTATAATTCATTGTCGACTACGCGAAAATGAATCGAAACCGCGTATAATGCGTTTCCCTCTCAAACCCCGCACACGTGTACGCACAATGACAAAATTAATTTTCGATTTTTCGTCCACGCAGCAGGTCTGGAGAATTTTTGTTTCTTCGTGTATGTCTGTATGTGTGTATGTATGTGTGTGTGTGTGTGTGTGTGTGTGTGCGTGTATGTCTGTGGTACACGGACAGCCCGATTAAATTTATGTCACTTTATAAACGAGTTTAGCGAGAAAAGTCTTCCGAAAAAAAAAACCCATTAGATTATCGAACAGAATAAAAGCCAAATTCTTCGAACACGTTGTTATGTATTTTTTGAATATATTTATTTTAATTTAATCATTCGAAACGTTCCGATTCCGTGATCTTAATGTTGTCTGAAACAACACGCGTAATATGTTATTATTATAATATATATATAATGCACACATTTATATCCAAAACGAATATAATATTTATCGAAATAAACTCCAGTGCGTCGATCGAAAAAAAACTGTATTTATTAGAAAATTAGCTCGTCATTAAAAAAAAAAAAAAACTATTACGTAATAATAATAATAATAATACAAAAAATCAGAAAAATGTCCATCACATTTTTTAAAAATATTTAAAGTTTTTTTTTCTGAATTCTATTCACGACAGACGCAAAAAATATGTTCTGTAATGAAACAGAGTAAACACCACAGTGATATCACGCAACAGGATAGTGAAATTTTTTACGTTTCTGACCAAAGCCTTAACAATTAAGCATTCGGATTACAGAAGTAAATTAAAATAGTGAATTTTAAAATATTGCAATTCACAGTGCAGGTGTTGATATTTCAACACAGTTATTTCGATATTATTAATCCAATAAATTAGAAATAATACGCAAAGGGATTCGTGTAAATCTCACATTTCAAACATAAATTAATTAAACTACCTACAAAAAAATGAGGGTTCGTTTAATCGGAGATAGATATACCACGTATGCCACGCATAAATCATACACGTTTTGGTAGATGTTTTTTGCAAACGAAACGACGAAAAAATTACAATATGTGCCAGTTCATCGGGTATCAGATGTATCTTAAAACAAACATCGTTTGAGTGACCGAACACGCACGCGCAGAGCTTCTCTCTATACAACCGGCTGCAGTTATAGTTACATCTGCCGAAATGTCGAGGATCGTGATATTTTTATCATTTCTATCTCTTTTCGACTTTGCTACTATCTCGAACGCGTGACCACGTGATTGTACATGCGTATATAGTTACATCACGCGTGGTACTACTTTCGTCTCTCTTTGACAAGCCGAATAGAAACTCTTGAAAAATCAATTTTTTTATCAAGAAGTCCGCTATTTTCCATTCCCGCGTTTGATTTATTATGTGTTCCTGAGTTCCACAGCAATATTATAAAAACAAAGAAAACTATGAAAGAAACCGCGACTAACTATGGTTTCGAAATGGTAAAATCGACTTCAATCGATACAGTCGACTACGATAAATCGAATCGAAGTTTTCACAATAATCTTGATAGATTAAGACGTATACAATCCTTTTTAAAACATTTTACAGTTTGATCATCAATCTATATTTACAATCCATACAAATAGATAACAATATTGCAATATTGGAAATATGAGTAACATTTCCCCTGCCAGAAAAAAAATTTGAAATATACCTACGTCCTCGTTTTCTTAATCCCAAAGTAATCGGCCTTTATGAATTACTAAATACTCTCCTATACTATTATAATTACGAAACATCATTTTCTCAAGTAAAACGTATTTCAAAAAAGAAATCATTCGTATTCGGTAAACATTTTATGAATGACTAATATGGATTTAAAATTTTTATGAAAATGAGACACTTTGTTTTTAAAAACTGATACATGTGTGTAGATATCCGCGTAATTTGTAACTGTTTGAGTTATGTGCCAGTAATGATTACAATTCAAAAAATCATTCTCATCTATGTAGGCGACCTAGCAAAATCATTCGTATAATATATGTAAATGAATAATTTTGCATTCATTTTGCGAATTTTATTGCACTGCCGTTCATACATGGCCAAGTTAGTACCAGTATGTTTATTCCTTGAATTGTGTTTAATTGTGAATGGTTATAAGTAATTTTTGCACCTCTTAAATCACACCCAAGTGTCATCAATAGCCATGTTTTTAAAACAATGTTTTATATACACATATTACATGTTATATGAACTTGTGTATGTGTGTGTGTGTGTGTGTGTGTGTTTTGTATAGATAACACAGAAACAAGCTTCTTTTATATATTTGTTCATTTTTTTTTTCTTACATATTATAGTTTATGTATTTACTAAAAATGTAGGTACACTGGATGTCCAAATAAATCATCATGATATTAAAAAAAATCAAATACAATTACATAAACTGGTCTGCACTTCATGTCAAATCTCACATAACAGCCAGTAGTATTAAATAATGCATCAACCTACACAATAATTAAGTACCAATACCGAACAACTTTAAGAAAAAAAATGTCTAAAATATATTTTTTAACTTAGATTTCAAAATATTTGACTGAAATCATTTTTGGTATAACTGATTAGTAACTAGTCGCAACGTATTTACCCAAAGCGTGTTATTGAACTAACGGAAAAGTTTTTACATATATGACTTAGAATTATTCTCGATGGTCCGTTTAACAATAATAATATAGCAGCTCAATGACCCTGAGTAATGCTTTAGGTATATTTTAGTATATACGTCAAATGGTATCGTTACACGAAAATTCAGACAATATTATTATAAAATTCGTATTCCGTATTGTACGCGTTAAAATTATTTCACATATAACATTATAAGTAAATATTTTATTGAACTGAGTGTGTATAGCTATAGCTTATATTAAATATGATGTTTAAGACGTCATTGTAGGTCAGCGACTTACAACGACTTAATGTGTAAAACTGGTAGCTCACGATCAAAAAAATTAAATTATTTTTAAACATGTTTATTTGGTATTGTCATTATTAAAAATATAGTAAAATAAGTTGAATTGTTTTCTGTTAGTTTTTTACCGAAAATTGGTATTTATTTTAAATTTAATTTAAATTTAAATACACATGAAAAACCGTCATGATCAACTTATCATAGATTATATTTAATACAATTTTGATTCTGTTTAACTAAGAAATGAAATATAGTAACATTTGGTTTTAATTATAATATACGTATAAGGTATAGTTTCAAAACTAAAAAAAAATTTTGTTTATTCTGACGTTTGGAAGATGTTCATGATATCTTTAAAAGTATATTTCATACATATATAAACACATTTAGTCCAACTGACGTAAGTAATACTTTACAATCCTTAAAATGTATACAGAACTATATATTCAAACAGAACAGTATCTTAATAGATACATATATTTTCTTATGTTCTGAACAAAGTGATATTATTGATGAACATGTATAAAAATTATTATTAAATATATGTATATATATGTATATTTTTTATTTCGTTGCTTTTTAAAAAATATATATTTTATATATATATATATATATATAGAGTTGAAATATAACTAAAAGTATTCTAGACTTTGTAACAAATATTCACGGTTTCGATGTGAAATTAATTTTTAACCGTATAATATTATTTAAAAATAATAGTGTATCATTTAGTATTGAGAAAAAATAATACCTTAGTATTATTATGAAGGTTTTAACCAGTGGTTTTGGAATCGTTGGCCGGTGAAATTTTGAATAAAATATGCGTGACCGATACAAAATTCAAGAATCCACAAAAAATCAATTGGGTGCGCGGTTGCACATATTATTCTTAAATACTGGTATAGATTCCTATATTTATATATAAGTATTTACGCTAGACGAGGTATTTACACGTCGAATAATGGTGTAGGTAGGTGTATCTATATGCGGCATAATTTATGCGTGTGTACACCTATACTTTTCGTCGTCGTCTTCTTTGCAGTGTAACAGTGTACACACAATATTGTATACAAACGCGTATATATGTATACATATATATAGACATAAGGCGTATCAGCGATGTCCGACACGTTACCGGATGCCATAGCCCAGGCGTGATCTGTTACAAAATGCACTGTTTACCATTCGGCGCACATATCCGTTATCGGTTCATGCTTTGATTTATATATTTCGAAAAACAATAACAATGGGCCCGTCTTGCAAGTCTCTCGCGACGACGGTCGTCACCGTCGTCGAAGTCGTTTTTACCCGGTCACGTCTTTTAATAATAATAATTATATATATATATATATATATGTGTGTGTGTGTATGTGTATTATATATGCCAGGTAACCGGTCGTCTGCAGTATGCGTTTCGTTATTCCGACACAACGGCAAATATCGTACACCACCGTAGTAGCCGTAACGTCTTGATTTTTGTCAGATAAATATTTTTCTCCTCATCCCTTCACACCCCCGACCTCATTTACCCACCCTCTCTCTGGGTCGATGTGTTATTATTTTCTCCGTCGTTCGTTCTGCACTCGTAGGAAAAATGAAATCACAAACACGCACGTACACAAAACCTTGAACGGTTTTTAACGCCGTCATGTAGAATTCAGTGTACATGCGTGTATTATATTATTATAATAATACGGCGGCGGTCGATTAATCAATCAAAACCGTACACATATAACGCATAAGGCACGGCGGTGGCGGCGGCCCCGTTCGGAAGATAAGTGTTGTAGGTGTGAAAGGTTAATAGGATTGTCATTCACCCATCGAGTGCATGTAAAATATTATATTATTATATTGACGGCGGCGCAGACGAAAATGCTCAAAAGACGCGACGGACAGACGGACCACCGCAACGTGCACGAATACATATTACACATACACGCAAGTATAAATCTGTGTGTGTGTGTGTAGTACGTACATATCCTATACGTGTGGAACGGGCGATGCTCTACGGCGAATGCGCGTCCGCGAGTTTGGAAACTGCCGCGCGCACGTCGGCACCAAAGCAAAGTACTTAGGCTAATTAGATTGATATAAGACGGCATAATGTAACCGGCTGATGGCGCGAGTAGAGTAGGAGTTATCCGACGTGTGTGTTTGTATACAATGCGGTTCGTGCGCACGCGTGTTAGTGTGTACACATTTAATAGATGAGTGCGTGTGCGTACGTGCGTGTGTGTGTGCGTGTGCGCGCCCGATTTTCGATTAATTCATAGTTATTATAATAATTTATGCGGTCGTCTTTATTATTTAAGCGCGAACCGGCTGAACATTGTATTTAATGAATCCGACAGCGTGTTATTACACGTTAATAGAAAGCAAACACGATACGCTAAAGTACATCTGTGTGTACGTATTTCATTATTGTGTTGTACAGTGTAGGCGCAGAGACGAGTAGATTTTCGGGGAAACGGCCACCATTAGGATACATAAAATGGAGAGCAATGATGTTTCTCTGGTCTAACCAAAAGCGATGTTTTTAAAAACCAAAAATAATGTCGTGCGTTCACTCATCCCGATATCGCGTGAACTATACAACTATATCATACACATTTATGGTTGGTCTATACATTATAGTATTAGAACCATATCAACCGGAAGAACAGAGAATTAATCCATGGCAACGTATTGGTATGTCTGGCCTTTCTACATGGTATCAATGCTGAAGTACTACGTTGTTCGAATAACGAATGCATTTTAAATATCCTACGACGTCATCCGAACCAAAATAGTCAAAGAATCGTTTAACGTATAGACGCGACCGGTAACAGAGGTATTCTGTATTTAGAGTGTACGACTCGAAAGTAAGTAATTAATGTTCAAGTGATTCTAATGAAAAATATATGTAGCAAACAAACTATTCATATTAACTTCTGACTCTAAAACACTCTAATACACTTTTTTAAAGAAATAAAGTAAAACGGAATTTTTATACGGACCATGAGACGGTACAGTAATACACGAACGGTTCAGAAACTTTCGAAATTACATATTATTTATGCCTATGCAAAGCATACGATATAATTGTATGTGATACCGCGAGAAAACCCTTTGATCGATATACTCTACCGGACCACCCAAAATGCCGACCGAACTCTGTGCACGCCTATAAAATAATAAACCCTTTCCGCCTTACATTAAAGCTATAGTCCTTTTAATTTTAGGACCACGTAAAGGTGATGTAGGGTACATCAATCGGATAAACGTACTTAATTCTACGCGCGTGCGCATAAACACGTTTTATAAAGGGTACACAGCGGTTTTTGCTCATTTCGTCTCAACACCAATAAAGCTGTTGTTCCTTGTACATAATAGACGATAGTTGCAGGCTTATAATAAAATATCTAAATATTTTACAATAAACTCGAATCTTACGTGAACACAGTTTTTGGATATTTTAAAATCGGGTTAAGTTTAAATAATTCTCCGTCACAGTTTTCCAAACAATAATACTGCGGGGGGAATGACGAGGGACGCGGCACTTTTATGCCATCGCGATAATAAATATATGTGTATCGTATTATAAAGATAATCGAATTATCGACTTCGACGGTAGATATAAATTTATGGAATGCGGTGCGGCTCGAACGGCATGTCACATTATATATCATTATACTATTTTCTGTGGATATGTTGTTGATGCGAGTATACATTTATACCTATACCCACTTAGTAAAATAGTTATTTGTTTTTATTATTTAATTACTATAACTTCTCGTCTGTCAATACGTATTTCCAGTCGATATAGACGCACGCCACATATGTAGGAAACCTGGAGCTGAATTCGACGCGTCGGCTTATTATTATTTATTACGAACTTTTCCCACATTAATCGGTCTGCTGCGCCACGTCTAATAATAATAATACATTATACGGGTACTTGGTTTCATTTAAATAACTCATTGACAGCTAAATAGTCTTTCAGTGGTGCTGCGATAAACGTGATATGTGTGTAACGAAAATATTTTCGTTCATCCACACATTTTATATTGAGACATTGCCGCGTTGTATATATTTTTATGGCACAGGTGCTACATTTTTTTCACGATTTTCCGGTATTATGTTACTGTACGGTCACGCACTTGGCTCGTGCGATAAACAAGTACAATGTGTAAACTTTGTCCTTACATCAAGTCTACACACTATTATAATATCATCATTGTCATAATATTTACATGTATATTTAACCACTCTTAAACGTAATAATACAATATATATTATATTTTCATGAGTATATTTCATTGTATGAAATTATGCGTTTGTCATTTGCAAATGTAATAAAAAAAAATAAATAAATAAATAAATAAATAAAAAGAAGAGGAAACATTATTTTTATTCACTACAAGTACATGATCGTAAAAATACGAATTTATAACATAACGCGTTCATAATGAATGTAATAAAAGTATAAGGGAAAAATATTTATGTTTTTTTTTTCTCTCTCTCATTCCCTCTCTCGTCGCCAATGAACGGTTTTAATCATATGATTTAGATGTTATCTCGGGAAGTATAAATAAAAACGTAAAAAAACGACTTCTGGAAAAAATGGAATAAATACATATATATATCATATACCACGCGCTTGATTGAGGAACACGAAAAACTTGTGTGTTCAGCAAAACAGTTGGACACGTGGACAACACACGTGGACATTACACGTGTACATACCACACACACACACACACACACACACACAACACACACATAAACAGAGACACACATAGTACTATTGCGATTCGATGTCAATACTCAGTACAAGTATACACACCCGCTCGGCGCGTGTACGCTCGACACAATTTTGGCGCGATTCTAAATATAATGGAGATGGTTGATGCAATGATACACGCGCATCATCTGATTTTCGCATCGCTGCGGAAGTATTTTTATACTCTTGGCTTTAAATAGACGGATGAAGAAATTGATTGATTTTTACACAATTTGTACTTGCACGTGTGACCAGCAATCATCACTTTCTCCCGTGTAAGAGTTTCACAGTTGGAAAATCTTTCGTCTTCTGCAGAATGATCGACATTTAATTTTCTAACAGTACCAGAAAAAATGTGTAATAAAAAACAATGCTAATTACAGCACATCCATTTTTAACCAAATCTGTATTTTTGAAATTCAGAAGGCAAATGTGACTTCAATTTAGCTGATGATTTTTTCAAATAAAAGCAATACATTCATGTTGTAAATTCTTTTAATATCAATCATTTTTAAAAATATTCCTTTGCAATAGACATGATATGTGAGGTTCTTTACCATTTACATTGATTACAAATGCCAGCGGTAAAGTTTAATGATTGAAATTGAATTAAAGTAAAAAAAAAATAAAAATAAAAAATAAGGCTTGTTGGAATTTTAGCAATTATATTAGGACTGGTGAGTAATAGAGTTTACATAAAAGTAACAGCAATTAATGAGCATTTAAAATCTGTAAACACACTGATCTTATATGACTAAACAGGAATCATAATAATTTATCTCTTCTGATTTAAAACATCCGCCTCAGTAGCACACCTTTGTCTCATATAACTCCAACTTGTATCGACAATTTTTTTTTTTCGAATTATATGCGATAATGACGTATATTGGTAAAAATAAACTTGAAATCACATTCGACCGTCCGTTAAATTATTTTTTCCAAATTATTTCATTGGCAAGGTCTTAAAAACGCAAGAGGTTTGTTAAAAATCATAAGATATGTGTCTTATAACCTCTAGGGATTGTGAGATGAAGCATTAGGTAGTGGTGGTGATAAGTAGTTAAATATGAAAATGTGTCATTTAAAATTGAAATTCATTCGGCCACTGTTCACGCACATTTCTTATATGCATCGCGTCTTTTTGTGCACTGTGGTTAAAATGAAAAAATGTGATTCCAATTACAGTTAATGTCATCGACGATTCCCCGGCTACAGTGAGCAAAATATAATTATATGCTAATATAGTTGAGGTTCATTCGAAAAAATTGTTTGATATAACCACGGCGTGTATCCTATCCGATTTTAGGAAGAATCCATCTGGTTGTTTCGTCGAAAATTCGTAAATCTAACGACTATTACATAATCAGTGTACCGGATTTTGATTATAAAACGGCAAAGTTCGCATGCATTCATGTAACCGAAGAAAGCCCGCCCGTTTCGAATGAAATGAATATTGATTGGTAGGTACATGCGGTGATAAGATCGATAAACGATTTCGAAACGATTCTCAATCGGAACAATAATAGTTTATGACCCAAATCGTCGTCGCGACGTTGTTAATAAGTCATTATTATTATTATTATTATTGTTACCGTACAAATGTGCGTCGCGCAGAGGTGTTCGCATTGTATTGTCGCTGATACCGAAACGTCGTCGTCGATTTCTACTTTTAGTGCGTCGCGTGCCTGTGCGCGTGTACGTGTGCGAACATATATATTATCGTTACGTACCATTATTGTTATTATTATTAATACTGTTAAAATTATTATTATCATATATTATTATTATTATTATTACTGTTATTATTACTATTATTAATGTTAAAATTATTATTAATATTATTGTTGTACTCGGAGCCGCGCAACATAACAACTCGGTCGCCGGCGTCACGCGGAGTGAAATCTCCGGCGCTGCGGCGCGGACTACACGATCCGGGGGCGAACGTTCGGTCTATCCACGGGAGCACTACGCCGGGGTACGCCGGCGAGATCGTTCTCGCGCGCGCGTCCGTAACGCAATATTGTTCTTACCGCGGTCGGGCACGGCGACGGCATCGGTGCAATATGCTATTATACGGTGTTCGGCGCGCGCCGCGGGAACTCGCGCGCGAGAATTCGATGAATGAACCGCCTGCGCGACAACAACGCCAATAATAACAATAATAATAATAATAATGATAATAATAATTTTGTAATGGTCTTGCGATTATTATTATTTTTATTTGTACATTATGTTTCCGCCGCGAGCCTTATTGTCGCACGTGGTACGAACAATAATTCACCGTTAAATCGGGCTCGGCGAACTATTTTTTTTTTTTTTTATACTTAGTTTTTTTTCCTCGTCGTTTTCATTTCGTGTACGCGACAACCGAGCAGACGGAGCGCGGAACCGAGAAGTATCTCGCTGTTCAACGCGTGGTTCACGCGTAGTAGTATTTTTACATCCACCGCCGTCGCCCGAGTACAGTTATCGTGTTTTACGTACACGAACATCATACATTGTATTACGTTATGCACAGGTACAACGCGTGTGTACGATATATTATTCCATTGGGATCGCGCGCGCCGACGACCAATGATCAATAGCGCAACTGACTCGATCACGTCGTACGTGACATTGTGCTACTATATGTGCGCAATGATTCCCAAAAATTCTTGGTAACACGTTCGCGGGAGAACGCGTGTGACTGGTACAGTGTTTAGAAACGACGACACGACCACGCAGTGAAACCTCCGAATAACGGATACTGTTAAGACGCGTCCGAAATCTCTAAAAATCTACTTCATTAGATGGACGCTGTACACGAAATCGCGAGATAAAGTTTCGATAAAACCATTTTTCGTCTTTCGCCAATGTTCATTAGTTGATAACTGTATTTACATTTGTTTTTTGTTTTTTTCTTACTAACTTAATCAACTTATTTTCACGCATGAATGTCTATAGATGTGGAAACGACTCAACAGAAATGTGTGTATCCTATTATTGGTTATTAATATATATGGTTACAATATAAATTAAAAACGAATCAAATGTATCTTGATTGGGAAATTCGACGTTATCGATGCACAGGACAATATACAGGAAATCACTTGAGCCAACACTATTTAAGAACCACTGCAGTCAGTTGCATTATTATAGATATACAAAGATCGGCACCTATTACACAATTTCAATGCAATATTGTGATTATATCGTCGTCATCGTCCTAATTTTTTTTTATTTTGCTCAACCTCCCGCAGCTACTTTTGGAGCTCGTGCGTAACGCCGAAAACGATAAAGTAGAGCTGAAATCGTCCGCTGCGGGGCTACAGTTGCGCGGATGAAAAATGAATCCATGCGGTGCGATTGGATCGTGAAACGGAAACATTTCGATTGTAAAGCCACGACGACACGCGGATAAGAAAAGAAACTTATTATATGTATGACACATTCACAGGCACAACCAGACAATAAAGCTGAAGCTTTCAATGGAATATTTCGGTTGTATGGCCATAATTTGTTTTGTTTTTGTTTAATGAACAATTTAGTTAATCGTTTTTTAAAAAAACTTTATATTTAGCGGAAAAATTACAATTGCTTTGTTGATAAAAGTAATAACGTTCAATTAACAAATATAATTAAAAATTATTTGTCGGAAAAAATTAAAATACAACAGCAAATTAATAAAATTATTAATACGATAAATTGTCTATAAGACAACTTTATGAATCTCAAAAGTAACCAATCTTTTACAGTTATATTTATAATATTCTTTGTGCATAAGGATTACGAATTATAGTTTAAACTTCGAATTTCGTCTAAGGTTTGAAGTTTTATCCATTCAGATTTAAGCGCAGATTTTACTATAAATATTAATCTATACATTATGTTTTACTTAAATAACACAAGAAATACAATCATTCCAATTAAACAAATACAACATGCAATATTTTATCTTTTAACTCCGAGTATTTTTAAAAAAAATTAGATATTATAATATATTTAACATGATTGCATTTGTACACAATGACGTTCAACAGTGGTCAATAATTTACAGAGTAAATAAAATACATTTTGAAGTTATTTTTGCAGGTTATTAGATTAGAATACGTTTTATTGCCGTTTAGAATTTATTTTTACAAATCTTCTCTAAAAAATGTAACCTTATAATTATAATTCATTTCTTTCTTGACAGGTCATTTCCGACAAGTATTATTATATATACAATCGTACACGTATATTCTTCGTGAGGTCGAATACAACTAAACGCTATTTATGTATATTAATGTGACGACTGGTTCCCTACATGCTTTTATTGGGTTTTCTAACGCATTCACGCAACAGGAAACCAAAACTCAGATTTTAGACGCTATGACATTTTACGTTTTAGCATTACTGGGATTTGCTATCCACAACCGATAAACGTCTTCATTATTCATTAAAAAACGTTTTCATTTCTCCATGATAATATATATATATATATATATATTACATAAAGTATCTTTGAACGTTTTAGCAAGGTTCTTAATGGACTTTTCAATAATTAAGAAATATTTTAAATGTATAATACACTACAACTATAAAAATCATGAGAATATTTAAATATAAAGACGCACAACTGTGGGTAGTAAATCTTAATTAAAATAAGGTTTTAACTTTTACAAAGAGAAAAAACGAATCGAGGATTAAACATCATACAAAACATACAATATCAATTATTTCGTAAGAACTTAAAAATGATTTCAGTTGTTATGTTTATCTGTAATTTACACACATATATATATATATATATATATATATATATATATATATATACTGCCTCACGTGATTCAAGAATATGATAGAACGTCTTTGCGTGTCCTTGCATTGGGAAATCGCCTATAAGTCGTATTGAGTTTTATAATAATACCTATTATAATTGTCTGACACATAAACTCAAGAAATAATTATTTTCAGTTGTTTTGTTATTTCAGCACCGTATCTTCTATATGCGAATGTTACATAGGCGTTCATATCTATGTACGTGAGTGCTCATCAATAGGTCGTACATAATAAGAGTACACGTTGAAAAAATAATATGTACTACAAACCATAAATTTTCACGAGGTTATACCCTGAATCAATAAAGTGAAATGGGCTTAAGGTTAACAAAAAAAAATTTTTTTTTAGAAAACAATTAATTATCATTCTTTATGTTGTTTGCGAATATGTACATAGTTTTTTTTTTTCTACTCGAATGTCACCAAAATATACCATGTACTACATTTGAAAAGTATTCGTATTTTTTTTTTTTGTAAAAAATAAGAAAATGCGTCGATAAACGACTGATATACGCCGCGTATCGCCGTCTGTAATATTCTTACGTATGATCCAGTGCAGTGAATTTGGTAAACAACTATGCTATTCACATGGTATGCATTGCAAATAATGCAATATTATATAGTTTATTATTCGCTATAAGTTGAACGCAATGGTAATGAGAAATAACTCTTATTGCTACATATTTCATTGAAATCGTATACGCGGGTTCATCAAAATTGTAAAAAATGAAAATTAGATATAAAAATACAACTTCCGATCAGACTCGAAAAACTTCAGGGGTTTGCTGACCTGATTTTCCGTCCATGGGTAAACAAATATGTCACTGTTTTTACCTCACGTATAACCGTACATTATACAGGTATGTACGTACCTGTATTTGTGTGTTACATTTCAAGAAACGGTGTTTATTTGTTGTTCACGGGCTTTCACGAAAATGTAAGCGTCTAACGAAGGGAAAAACGGACCGCGTGTCGCGCGCAAACTGGTTTACATATTATTATTTAAAAAAATAGTGTGTATAAGAATAATAATATCAACGCCAACACTACGTATAATATGTGTATCGGAGAAGAGAGAAAAAAATTATACAATCGCTCGCGCGCTTAAACGTGCGTGTGTGCGTACGTATACATATTTTCGTGAGTTCTAATGGGTCCAGTTTTTTTTCGTTCTTTCTTATTTTCCTCCCAGTCCACTCCACCCCCACGGTCCTGACAAATATTTTCCAAGAGGGTTTCGAACAGATATATTCCCATTAATATTGTCCGGTCGTGACATCTCGGGCATTATAATACGTTACCGATACACTCAAACACACGCACGCATGAACGAGTGAGCCAAATAAAAACGTGGTAACTTCATTATCGGACGGACGTGTGTGCGTACGTTTGTTCGTATACTCGTATATAAACTGTATACATGTAGGTGAACGCGCCGGCGTGATTTGTAAGCCTTATTGCTGCAATAGCATCTGCGCGCAGCGGGAAGCAAAATCAAATTTTATTTTATTTTACGTTTATTTTTTATTTTATTTTTTTTTTTTTAACACCGAAGCGAAGAACGAGCGCCTTAACTTACGCTCGGATTGTTTATTGTTATTTTTTGATAATTTAACGAACAGTCGAGCTATAATAATAATAATATATAATAATTCTAACTAACGGCGGCGGCGGTGGCTATGAGTGTTCTTATTTTTATTTATTTTTTCACGTTGCTTTTATTTTTCCGACGATCGGGATAAATAATACTATTATAACGCATAAGAGCGCGGGACGCGTGCACAAACACGTCGTTACTGACTATCACGACATTATTTTCTATCACCGTCGACACAAATATACGCACACACTTTTACATATACCATACTATTATGTACGTCCGCGGACAATACGAAAACACACGCATTCGTTTTACATCGTTATTTTAATAATAATATTCCGAATACAACACTACGTACTGTGCATGATACATAAATGTGTAACCTACACTGGTATAGAATATGCGGTTGACGACGGTAGTCTCCTGTCTGTCTGTCCGTTCATCGCAGCAGCCGTACCACAACTCACGCCTGGCGTATTTATATATGTGATTGTGTACAGGATGATTATTCCAACGTAAGAAACTATCGTTTTCTCGATCGATCGTTGTGATTTTTAACGAAATACTACTTACCTACACATAGTTTGAAAACTGTGCTACTTGACATTTCTGATAATCCACAACATTTAAGAGTTTTACTATTTTTCAAAGTCATAGCGCCTATTTTTATAAAAGACAAAGCATCTATGATTTTTGATTTCATAAAAAAATGTCGATAAATAAGACAAGAATGCGTAAGAATATGCTCCGTCGGAATGGAAAAACTGATAGAAAATAGTATTTTTAATCAATATTAAACTAAACGTAATATGATGATCACAAGCTGAAGAACGTGATATTACGTTGTTTAATGGTGCACAAACAGTGTCGGTGAACGATGTAAAATCAAAAAAACACTCGACAAGATCGTACGATCTATATTACATAACATAATTTGCATAAAATTCGAATAACTTCAAATCAACGATTTTTGTCGCGCTCGAATAATATTTTCGATCATACACGGCCGAGGAATTGGAAGTACCTTGCGTTAGGCGAATTGCCCGGTGTATGCAAATACGCAATGCACGTTATCAAGTCGCTTGCGTTGGGACTGTTAAACGATAGCGAATGGGTTTCCCGTCGAAACGGGACCTTGTGCGGCACACGATGAGCTCAGCCACTACAGGCGATTTATTGAACGCGTATTACACGTTTTATCGTACGATTTTCGTACACACATCGTATCGTGTACGCGCACATTACAGACGTCGCAATACGATTTACGATCATTTATCGCGGTTACGGCCACTGATGCGCGCACGCTCAAGCATCCTCCCCCAACCCTCGCGACGACTTTCCCGCATTGTCGTAGTTTTCGAGTTCTCCTGGTCCCGCCGGTGCGTATTGTTGTTAAACAGCGACGACTATCAATGCAATTATGATTAAATATCAATGCAACCAATGGCGTCGGTGCACGCGCGTACCCGCAGCAGTAGTGTTCTGTGTATTGGGTGTTTTCTGCGCGTGTGCGAGTATTGTAACAATGAAACGAATGAAAACATGAGATCATCGACGTGCAGGCACATACTTTGCCAATGCCGCTGCGTGCGCTGCGTAACAACAGTCGTCTATCGTTTCCGACCAGACCCGGTCCGTACTCATAATAGTAATTATAATAATATCAATAATAACTAATAGGGATAAGGTAGGTGTTTATTTTTTCAAAAACAAAAAACATTGATACGCTTTTTATGAGCAACATTTATTTTTTTAAGAACGACTCAATCTCGTTATTGTTTTGTTATAATTTTATTTGTATAGCCTTTATTTGTAGAAAGATAGAGTAAAAGATAATGAATAAACGTTTAAGTTTTACTGGTGAAATATTTAAGAGCATGACTCCTAGGTCGGGTGACATGGATGAGTGAATGGTGTTGCCATCTTTTAAGCTTGAATCCAATGTACAATTGCTCTCTATTCTGAGTGAAAGAGATTTATATTTCTATAGGTGGTTGGTATGGTGAATGAACCAAAGTTCTTAACAAGAAAGGATAAGCTTTTAACGATCTAACTTTCGTAACATTAAAAAAAACATCATCTAAAATTTGGGAAATGTTCAAGTGCCCATCAACAGCATAAACTTCAATAAAATAATTAACCTTTGAAATACTTTTTACTGAATAACGCATTATCGTCTAATGGATTCGGAAAATTTAATATTATAAATTATTATATAAATTTAATTTTGCTTATAAAACTTTTTTGCGACTTTCCGGTATTTATTTGTTATTATTTTTTTTGACCACAAAGAAAATCATAGTAGAAAAAAAAAAAATGTTGTATTCAATTTTATTCCCAAGAAAGAGAGAAAAAGGTGGACCAAGAAAAGAACGACATACTGTACAACGTTTTTATTTTTTATTCCAAAAGTCATGGAAACCCGATTAAAAATCAGTTTGTGCTACCGTATATAATCCAATGTAGCGTATAATACCTGTTGCAGACAACGTGTAAATATCTATACATGCGTTCATGTATTACGCACAGTCGGCGGAAACGCATTGGCGCATTCAACGCACGTTCGCATATTTGGATTGAATATGAAATCTACGTATGGTAAATTCAAAATCGTACACACAAATATTTTCACGATTGAATCGTTATCCCGAGCAGGGGGGGCGGGTGATAAACGTCCGTGCACGTTTACAATGCGACATTGTATTTTACACGCTTTGTCACCGCCGTGTGCCGTGTGTGCATATGTGTAGGTGAATAATGTATACGTTTTATTATAATAATGTGGCTTTAACGAAAACGGCCGCGCGTAAACCGATTTATATGTATATCAGTATTATTATTATTACTATTATTGTCATCATCGGGGAAACAACGGTTTTTACACAATATTCCTTGTAATAAGTAGATCGATAAGGAAAAAACGGCTTTTACACGACGTTCGATGTAACGCATAAAAATAATCGACGAATGCGCAGCAGACGAAACTAATCGAGTGTTTTGTTTATAGACGTACACTATATGTACGTGGTGAACGCGCGGACGTTAACGTTTTTATATCATGTACACTTTTAGTGCAACATCAAACCTGTTACATTAAAGGGTTTTCGGAAACAGACGTCATTAAATCACACATATTTTCATTTAAAAAGTATTCCGGTAATTACTATAAAAAAAAAGACCATTTATTCACTCGAAACATATATAATATGTACGGCGTAGGCGTGGGAGTGGTTTTTACATCTTTAAAGCAACATTTAGAGCCAAACAATCGCAACGCGTGTGTTCACGTATTAAATGTACCTGCATAAATACAAAGAAGAGAGTTTTTATGATCTGAACCAGGCGACACTCGAGTAATAAATACACAAGCTCGCTTAACCAAGTTTTTTTAGTCAATATACGAATTTGATCCGAGTACACAATCTCGTTTAAAGGTTGTCGTTTACAAATATTAATGTAATTCCATGTAATCGACAGCTTATTCTAATAGGAACCATTCTAAACTCACTCACTATTTATATGGAATGAATCGATGTAACACTATAATTTAATACTTATTTAAATTCAAAATTTTAACTTAATGAAGTCTTAGTATATTTAACCGCCCATACAGTGCACAGCGTGTAGCTGTGTGAAAATAATATACGTTTATTTATTATATTTTTTATACGTGTCCAACTATAAATATTCACGATTAAACCGATATAAATGTATACTTCATTTAATGTGCAGCAATGATGGTATTCTTCTCATTACTGTTACTACATATACCTCAGAGAACTCTGTAGATCCGGTAAAATAATGTGGAAACCATTCTTAGTAAGTTTCAAACATCTATTAAAAATTGAAATAAATTTGTCATATTGTTTTATCAGTTCAATTACCTAGTATGGTGGCACAGTTATAATCAAACTAGATTTTTCACTGTAGTGCATCTATTTTAATTCCTCTGAAAGTGGGAATCCCGTAGGCTGTGGAATCCTTAAAATAAAATAATAATTTATGTTCAATCCCGAGTTTTCACAACACAGAGTTATTGAGTTAGTTGTGTGTTTTTATTTAAATTTAAATTTTAAGAAAAACGAATGTATACAAGTATATTTGATATGTCTAAACAGTCATCTTAAAACTCAAAAGGTACACTTTATAGTAAAAATGTATATTTTTTACCATACAGTGTACAGTTATATATATATATATATAATTAGAGTTGCATAGGTTATAACTAGATTACACTGAAAGTGTGTTTACATTAGGAAGAAATTTGCTCTCAATAGTGCAGTTACATAAAAAGATCAGAGCAAATCTACGTAAATCAATCCATGGCCAATGTATATTAATTATAGATAGTATTTGTCTCGTCGAAAAATCACTAGAGCATCAGGACGTAGTATATGATAATTATTAATGCAAAAATTGTCGAAACGAAAACGTGTTACAACTGTAGTGTATAATTTGATAAAAAAAAAAATACCAAAATTAAAAACATTTAATCATCACTATGACAGAAATACGATGTTCTGAAGTCATTCCTCAATACATTTATTTATTAATAGTAAATGTTATAAAATCTAAATATCGGTTGTATACACAATCATTTCACATTATACATAATCGTATATCATATAACTCAAGCACAATCATTGATTTATTACACGAAAAAATAGGCATTGCAAGAGAAAAGAGAGTATAATGTACTTCCTACACGATTAATGAAATGAATTATAAAACTATCGGCAGATATAAACATCTGCGCGCAACCACATATATTATACTATTCTATAATATATATATATATATATATATATATATATATATATATATATATATATATATATATATATATATATATATATATATATATATATATTATCTTCAATACCACATATTACTTTTCTTTTATCATTTGTCCATCTCCAGTGGCTTTCTTGTGCGATTGTTTCGCACAGACAATATATACTAGAATAAAATTGTTTGAAAGTTAAATTATTCAAAACGATTCATTCAGAAAATTTTAAACGGGGTTGTAAACTAGTATAATATTCATAAATAATGCATGGCATTATAATATATTACAATCGTAATGCCAGAGAACCATTCAAAACGTTTACAAACCCTTTTTTTTTTTTAATTTATAGCTATTTCTTTTACTCAGATAAATTCGTATGCGTAATATGTATGCGACATGTCAAATATTACAATAAATTTTAAAACTCAATTCAACACATAATTATATAAAACATATTGCTATATTTAAAATGTACAGTAATTCATTATCAATTTATTACAATTATATTTATTTATTATTAATTAGAAGTTGCAATATTGGTCGTAACGCATACCTGTGTGTAGTACGTGAAATACTCGTATGTCATATTAGAGTATGCGATCTGATTTAATGATTGTATAAACAACGCTGTCATCAAAGAAATTATATATATATATATATATGTTTTTGTACAATTAACGATACCGCTGCGTTTTTATAACAAGTATTCGTGCATTGATAGTTTTACCAAAAAGCTAACCTTCATTTTTTGTGAAAACATAATGCATAATAATGCATTCATAATGTGAAATTAATGATTCATTCTCGAAATAAAAACGTTCATGATAAGTGTGAAATGTAAAACTATAATTTTGTTAATATTATAATAATTTTTTAATAGCTATATTATCATATAGGCGTATATGTAAATTTCCCAAGATTGGTCTCTTAAAAAAATGTTTCCCTATACATAGTGCCCCGGGGATTTTTCTACGCATGAATGAAATTCAATTCAAAATTAAATATCACGTTTGTGTACTAATTTTATGTTAGGTTATCTAAAACGCATACGTATATACAGGATATAAAACGGATGAATATAAATACCACACAACAATATAAACATTACGTTTAACCACGGCTGACCTGAAATTATTTAATATTATATGAGTTGAACGAAAACAGTTCAATGAATATTATACACATTAAACACACGTACAGCAATTTGAAAAACAATTAAAAAGTGGCGATATAATAAAAAAGACTACATATGTTGGAAAGAAATAATTATTTTAGACCAAATCACATTACCTTAATAATTGAATAAAACAGATTGAATACTTTTCAATTAGAATACCGTTTAAGCTCTTTATAAAGTTTATCTGATATAGACAGTGTGATTTTTTTTATTCTCAAATCAATTTATACAATTACGTTAATATGAGCCAAAAATAAAACCTACTAAAAACTTAAATCACAATATATCACAATAATATCGAAAATAGCTTTTTATTTTTAACCATCATAATAAATTTTACAAAACTTTTAAATTAATACATTTGTGATGAAAGGTCCAGAGGATGATAGATTGGGTTACATTGTACAAGACGCCAGTAAATATAAATATTTTCATTTTTTATCCTTTAATGTTCAAAAGTAATTTGTTACTTATAAGTGTCATGTAACGAAAATGTCAAAATAATGGTGTAACAGTAAAATTCTTAATGAATTTACCTGTCTAGTTTTCTATAAATTAAATCAAATTAGAAATTTGAGGTTAATACCTCTACACTGTAGAGGTACACTGTAGAGTCTACAGGATCATTTAAGTCACTAAATTATTTAAGGATCGTTAAAGTCTCTGGAATGAAACTCCAATAGGGCTTTTTTTTTCACACGATCGATATCAGTGTTACGTTTCAATGTGATGATTTATAAATTACTGCAAGGTCATTATCTTTTCACCTATGTCAAAACTACCAAAATCAAATTTTCATTAAAATACGAAAACCTATTGAAACCACCGCCGCTACGTATATACGTCATAACTATATAAGTAGCGGTCGGTACACGTATGTATGCGAACCCCTTTGTAATGTCGAAAATAGCGATTTAATTCGGTGTGTACGTACACACATCGCGACACAACAAAAGCAATAAACACCGCACGGAAGAGCGTGATATTCATGAAAAGAATATTTAACCCTTTTGTTACAAGCAATTCGGATGGTCGCATAATCTCAATCGCGGACATTTCTGACCAATGTACATTTTTTTTTTTTCATACGGCACTCACGTACGCTTATGTGTCGTATATAAATATCAAAGTCATAAAATACATAATAGAATTAAAAATAAAAGTATTAGAATGAGATACAAGGTAGTAATTACGGGAAAATCTCAATAAGATACACTGATTCCGAGCGTGAACACTTATTGTGTTTTCTGTTTAAGTTTTTCTTCAAAACCATTCACTTCTACAATCAAATTAGGTTATTCGCGAGAATTGTGTACTATAATGAATAGTTTCTAGATTACTGAATGAACAGAAAGCATTGAACTACAATACACTACAACGTATTGAATTTAAATATTAAGAGAAGTGATGATATTGAAAAATCAAACAATAAAGAACATTATTAAATCGTTTAAATAGAACCGACGGAGACAATATTTTAAACCCGCGGTTTTTCATGAACACATAAAATAATTACCTACTAGATTTACTAAAAAACTTAAACATTTTTTTTAAAAAATAACCCCCGTAAACAGAAAAATAAAAATATATTACGATAAAACCAATACGTTCATAGGTTCGTTCGGTATCTAAAAGTGATACGATGAAGGGGGTCACAGGTACGTGCACATTTAAAAAGGCCGGAAAATAAGACGATGACGCACATCTATAACATATATTACACGTGCATTATACATTATATTGGAATAGTAGTATGATACAATTATCGTTGAATTTTTTTTATAGGTACACGGACCAGCGGAGCAGCGCCGTCCAGTCCGGACGCACGGCGTCTGGTGTGATGCAATGCGTGATATATAATAATATTATTATAATACACCACGCGCGAGCGATATATCAGTGGGAAAATCTTTCGACCTCGTACATATATATATACGTGTGTGTGTGTACGACTAATGGCCCCCACGGCCCTGTAAGCGCGCGCGCCACAGTTCCTATGTATATATATCGGCGCGCGTTATTGATTTAATACTATTATATCGTATTCGTATAATATACATCGTGCGTGAATGATGTATAGGGTAATTTTTTCAGCGTAAACCTTGGTTATACACCTCCTAGGAAAACGTTAAGACGACTTGTATTGCATGCATTTTGAAAATATTGTCCATCCTCTTTTCGCGTAGTCAAGCCAATAAACGTCTCCTATTACGTTGTTCTGATTTTTCGTCTTTTCTAACCCCTAAAATGATTATCCGACCATGATCGTTTTTAAACGCACGTGCGAACCGAATGCATCGGAGAAACGTTCAAGTAAATAGTTCGAATTGTTTAGTACCATTTTTTCTGAAACGCTATACAAAAACTAACCGAAAGTAAATACAACATAATTAGTATTGCTAAAACGATCTCTTCAGTGTGATTATTTCACTATTCAAGCATGTCCGGACGACAGTGAACTCGACCCGGTCGAAATCAAAAACTGCGTGCACTGCTCGGCCTGAACGATCTGAACGATTGAAAGGAGGGACACAATGATGCCGCTGAGAAATGTACAATTTGTGTGGAACCCAAGGAAAAATACTGAAGACGAAAAAACTAATACAAACTATATTTTCTCAGACAATGCCGCGTTCAAACAACCACCCTGTACACGTGCAACGGGTCCGTGCACGTGAGCATAAATGTATAATAGATGTTATGCACACAAAGTACGCCAACCGTGTTATTATAACAATCGATCCTCCCGATGTTTGTTTACGCGCGTATTGTTTATCCGTGCCGTACGGTTTGTTTTTCGTCTTTTCCACCCCGCCGCCGCTGCCGCTACACCCTCCCCGCATCGCTACGTGCCCACTCTTATACGGATAGATGCAATATACACATGTATATACGTATACATTATCGACTTAACGCGCGAGTTCTGCAGCGCACGAACACGCACCGGGTCACGACTGTGGACCATATTTATTTAACACCTCCGCCCACTGTATGCATAGGTGCCTATACACATAGTGTACCGTCGCGATAAATCAACCCGCGATGAATTCGGACGTGTCTACCATCACCATCTATATTATATGCCCATAAATATATATATATGCGTGTGAATACGCGTATTTTATATGTACATAATTGTGTACACTGTACGCTGTGTACGTGCTATATAAGTACATATAACATGTGCATAATACATATGATACATACATATACATACATACGATATATACATACATACATACATACTGATATATATATCAGCGTTTGATCTGGGTACACGAATGGTTAAACGTTGTCCGTACTACCGCGGTTTAACATGACGGGCAGCACCGTGTGCGTGTGTACGGTATACGACCCATTACCACTGCGCTGCTCTTTCCCCGGTCAATCCTCTGGACCTTTTAGCGTACTGGACGCGATTTTGGATTTGAATTCGAAAAAAGGGTTTATTTTTTTTATTTTTGTAGCCAACTACACTCCTCGACATCGCATACTTTCTTCTAACTCTGCAATGGCTAAGCGCCGACATCACACAACCATTGACCAAGTGTAATTTTGGATACGCCGTATTGCGCTGTTCTAAAATTGTCAACGAGAAAACGTGACTAACGATTTGTTGTTATCGTATAGTCGAACCGAATGCGATCAAAATCTCAACGTTAATTGAAGTTTGACAAGAGCAGTACGGCGTGTTGTCAAGCGCTAACCAAAACGTCTAGAAATTTGTTGCAGCAAGTCCGAACCGTTTAAAAGACACAATTTACACGTAACATACTACCTGTACGATCAGTATCTAAAGACATCGGGAGTATTTTAAGATGTGAATTTGTATAGCAACCGGTCGAACCATAAAGACGCCCATTGGGTTCTCCTGTATAATATGATCCTAATTCTTACTCTACGTAAGATACTCGTATATAAAATAAGAATAAAATCAAATAAGAGAAATTATTAATGGATTTTGTACAAATGTTATTTCTGGTAGTTTTGGCAATGTAGATAAGTTTTCGTTGCCATCGATTCTCGTGTGACTAGAAATCCCAGACACTTCAACTGCAATTCAATAAGTGAATCAACCAGATGAAAGGACCAAAAGAGTAGGGATTTTCATAAAGATAGGATTATTATATAATCAAATACAACAATGATTTCGCCTCCACCAAGATAAATATTTAAATTTTAAATTTTTGGTAACTCTAAATCTTGAAATTATGACTTTTAAAAAATATACATTTTAAAATCATACTTTAATAAAATGTATTACGTGTTATCGTACAACTGGCTAGTAAAAAAATATGAATTAAAAACAATATTGCGTTTTCATCATTATAGCTATTACCGCCATTCGCACTATACGTGTACTGGCAGCAATAGGTCAATGCAGTGCATGGTGTCATCCGCTGGTCATAAAATAATAATAATAATAATAATAGTTATGAAAACTGCCGCAATCAACTACTATGCAATAATTAAGGGCTGACAACAAGCCTTACAGTTATTGCACTGTAAACGCTATGCATATACAATATTGTTTATTATGAATCTTTGACAATGGAACCAATTGCAGGAAACCGTTGAAAAGAATCACGTGATTGAAATATTTAATAACTTGTCGAAATACTACAGACTTCCTTGTATAATTATAGGAGTTAGATCTGCAGTAATGCAATATTTATACTAACTAAAATAAATATAATCCACTTCAGGATGAGAACAAAAACTACTCACCGAAAACTAAATCGACATATTTCACGTAAGGCATACAAGGCATAAAGCAATGCAAGGCATAAGACTCTGAGAAAAATTAATTAAATTTATTTAAATAGTGTAATTATATCAATTATTTTCTAATTTTAATATCATTATATACAAATAAATTTATATTTCAAATCATACGTAAAATAATTTGAAAAAAACAATGGAGGTAATTATAGGTACATTGTATGATTTCAAATGCATTTTTTTGTATTATTGATGGCCTCTCTTCCCTCCACAAACGTTCTGAATACATTTATATAATTATACTCGTAAAAATTCTGTAGAAATAATAAGCTGAAAGAAGTGTGTGCATATATATACTATTGCTAAACGAATAATCGTAGAACATCATACACTACAGTATTACATATTAAATTATATTAAGAAAACGCAGTCGATTATTCTGAGATGATTTCAATATATATAGGTACATAATGAATATCTATATATATATGTGTGTGTGTATATACAGGCATAATATTTTGTAGGTACTTATAGATTTTTTATTTTTTATTCTTATTTTAATTCTTTTTTTTTTTGTAATATACAAAGATCGTGACCTTAGGGGGTGTGGCCGAAACTAGGAAATCTATAACATTTCGATCGTTTGAATAATTTATAATAAACCGTGCATAAGATATCTGGTCCACCTTTCACTCAGACGTAGATGTGTGTACACGTAGTTACCTACCCATCGCGCGCGTTTCGGGGACGTTCCCGTGGTGAGTGTGTGCGCGCACGCGTGTGTGTGTGTTGGCCTCTCAAGGGGGTCATTTACGCAAATGGTCCGTGCGATTGTGTACAATCAATACACACACTTACATTGTGTTATACATGTACGTCGTATTCACGTCGATACATGCGCGTGGAATAGGACGTTATGAGACTATATGATAAAATGAACAAAAATAATAACATTAAACCGTGATGCGATACTGTACAAAGTTTTATAATATATATGAATAATATTCATCGTAATCAGTTCCGGCGGTCCATCATAATATTCGAAAATGATTCCCGGCCGCTGTCGTACACTATTACTAATACTACTACCATTGCCAACTATGGTTATGTATGGTTAAATAATGTGTGCTAACAGAATAAGCACGCGCGCGAGACCCACCCCGTTGGTTCGTACTTCAAAAAAATACATCACAGTAGATTGCAGCGAACAACATAGTACGATTATACTATAATGAAGAATGATGAAAGTAACGCACCAAGCGAACATTTTTCCGGCAAATGAATATATACCTGTTTTTACAAGATTGCTCTAAAATTCTAACACTAGTGTTTAACAAATCATTTAAATGATAAAAGCCACTGTGTCAAAAAATGGGTACCTTATAATAAACTAGACAATAAATACATTCATTTTAATATAGACTATCAAACCAGAACAATGACTAAACACTGACTATGTAACTTTTGAATCGCTTTTTATTTATTTGTCACTTGTAATTCAACATGAAATATTTATATTAGTGTTCAATATGTAAAGCATAAAACAAGAATGTTTAAAGTATTTGTATGTCATCAAATTGTAAATAAGTGCATACAGTGGTAAAACGTGTGAACTTTCTTCCAACAAAATAATTACATATTTCAAGACAGGTACTCTCTCAGTCCCTATTACCAACATTTTCGAGTGAACCACTCATTTAAAATTAAATTATTGACTTAGAATTATTAATTAGCAAATCAATATTTCTCCATGAAAATATTTTTAACATTTATAATGAAATTTAATTATTTTATATATTTAAATTATGCACGTATGATTTCTTTTATCCAAGGCTTTGCTTGTTACTTTATATTTAACTATGTATGTATTACTATTATTACGACTCCAGTTCAACTAATATTAGTTTATTTTTAAACCACGATCATTTGCATTTCATAACGTCAAGTAATTTTTGACTTTTAGGTTAATACATTTAATAAAATAAAATTAATGCATTGATTCATTAAATCCGAAAATCTTCATAAGACAATATGTACTACACTACTAAGTTATACTTAAGTACTTTACATATGGGTCGGTTTTGTGTGTGAGCACGAAAATTCGTTATAAATGTAATAAATTTACAATTAAAGACTAAATTGCTAATGATAAATATTATTGGGTATGCGTGTACATGTATTGTTTAAAATATCAATAAGCAAACAAAACCCATATCGCTGATTAAAAAAAAAATATGCATATTTAATTGAATATGAATTATACCCAAACTAATTTAGAAGTTGTAAGTTAGTAATGATGATAAATATTAATCAACCGATAGTACAATCAACTATTCTATATTACAAACCAAGTAATATCATTATTTGTAAATTAAATGTTATACTCTGTTATGAATGTTATTGTAATCATTTTATCTGTATACATTTTCAAAAGGGTTTCAAACCCGTTTATTATTATAAAATAAAAATAAATATGTTTTGACATTATGTGTTAAAAAAATAATTTTACCATTTAATCATGTTCGAAACCTATGCGCGTATAATGACTTGATAATGATAATAGATTGTATTAATTTGTAGAAACTGACAAATTTTGAAAATGTTCTAAGCGTCGAGAAACATAGTGGAATTTCCACCTATACAACGCATATTCATTATAAACGCTGTACAATAATAGCAGATAATTATATCTTCAGACCTGCTATTGTATGTGTGTATTATTGTACTCGTTATTGCCACGTGAAAATGTAAACCTATAGAAAACAATAAAAAAAAAAAACCAAATCTATTACGAAGGCCTTCAAGTATTACACACCGTATGTGCATATACATACATCAATAATATACTTCGATATGTATTAAATAAAATCTACACGATATTATGGTACGTAGTACGTACTACGTACCCATCACGTGAAATCAATGATTTCAATGGATGGGTGAAATATTTCATTATTCCGCACAGTACATATAATCGTATTACGTAATTTGACGAGACTTGTGATGTGCACGGCGGAATTTCACAACGGAATCGCCTGAAGACGGTCTCGACGTGATACTACGTGTTAATACGTTTTCGACATTTTTGTCGCCGGTGTTCGTTACCAGCCGCGGTGACAACCCGATGTTATGTGAAGGTACGTACCCGCTGCGAAGCTCTCGTGCTTCGGAAAACGACAAAACGAAACGCGACCACCATGAACATATTATGTATAAAATACGCATGGGAATGGACGAGACGAGAGAAAGATACAGAGAGAAAGACAGAGAGAGAGAGAAAAAGGTAAAAAAGCTAATCGAAATTCTATTATACATATATATTAAGATCAAAAGTCACGAACCAATTTTCTAAACGATTTCATCGAATGGTTTCTGCTGCGGAGTATGACATGTGTGAGGATGGGCAAAAAAAACTACAAACACAATAATATCATACATACACTCAGAAAATACTTTCTGCCTTTTACGGTCTATAGAAGTTAAAAAAAAACAACAGCAGCAACGGCAACTGCACACACACACACACACACACACACACACATTTTACATGTATACATATGTATACGTAAGCATATTATACAGAATTCGTGTAGACACGTAACTGGAGCAAGGCTCGTTGTTGGCTTGTTTTCACGAGAGCCGAGTGTGCGCGTCTTGTACAATTTGCAAAAGGCAGACGATACGGTTGCACGACATATGTCCTTCACGAGTAACGGCGGGGGCAAATAACACACGGATAGCCAATTTCGTGACCGTTTCTCGTGTACACCAGATTGTGTTTAACTCTCTGCACTGCTGCTACACCATCATTCTCTCTCTCTCTCCTCTTCTATTTATATTCACATAGGCCAATGTATGTTTCGAAGTATATTTTCTTTTTACCATTATTATTTCTTTTGAACATATACACATAAACTCATACATCCAATATATATATTTATATACAGGTGCTTCTCTGCTGCTGAGCCTATTGCATTTCTAGCTCCGTCTCGTTTACACAAATGTATATATGCACGTAAAGAATTTCTAAACGACATATTCAGCTAATTTTCAAACGTACAAGCGTTCACGCTCACACGCTTTAATACTGAAATATGTATAAGGCTAGCGCGAGTGTGTGTGTGTGTGTGTGTGTGTGTGCATAGTATACGCAGGAGAATATTATATTATAACGAGAACGCAATCGACCCCTCAACGATGACTGTGTACAAATATTGTTAGACTCATTTTTTTTTTTTCTTTATCCGTCGTACTACAATATAAATGCGCCTATTGATTTGTCGCCAACGATTAATATACTTGTGGATCGGGTTGGAAAAACTGTACGTTGGACCCCTGTCAGCGACCGCCACACACGGTCGACGCGAGGATAACGCGCGCGATGATTTATCACGACGTGCGCCGCCGCTTCGGGTGAGAAAATCAAACGTTGCACACGATCGCTGCACACAGTTTTCGTCGTCTTATTAGATGTCCGATTGTTTTCGGGAGAAAAACCTTGTCATCATCGTACGTTTCATTTTTGTTCGTATAAATACAGGGCGTACCGCGGAGATTTTAATGTTTCTCGATGTCATTTCGATGTTAAAACTGTACAGTCATACACTCGTGCATCTTTGCGACGCACTCTGTATGTATCCCGCGTACGGTCCACCGAGCAGTGGGAAACAATATTACACGTAGTTATATTTCAACGGTGACGTTTACACAGTCTTTGCGGTACATAGTAATGTATAATAATGCATAGATGTAATCGTTGCGCGATAGAAAACTAACGGGTAATAATAATGTAATAAATTCACATCGTACGCGCAGAAATAAAAAAAATAAAAAAATTCAATTGAACAAAACGAATTTCTCGACGACGCCGCGTTATTTCGGCGGTTTCTATTGAGGTTTGACCTCGTTCCCTCCCCCCGCCGTGACGGCGGTGGCCTTTTTGCACCGCTACCGTTTGGTTAACGGATAACAAAAGACGCCTTTGTTACCGGCAATAAAACGGCAATAAATCGCTCGTGGTAAAGGGCTAAAGGTGTCGTCGAATTGATATGGTAAGTGGTTCGCTCGGGGTCTACCATTTTTCTCATGTTTTAAAAACACATTTATTTATGGACGCGGGACACCAACACACACACGCGCGCGGGCGCCTTGTGCACTATAACGTTTTACCCCTATAAAAGAGAACAATTATTATTATTAAGATGTCTACTATACAGTCGCGTATGTGCCTAAACACAGATACATGTATAAATGCGCTTTACATTATGTACAAACTCGCGCATGTATATTGTTGAGCGGGCCACTTAAAATTTATGGAACACACATGTGATATAATGAATAGATATAATATATACTGCAGTAACAGCATATACATATGTATGTACGGGGTGTGTACCTTATATATCATAGTGGTTTTAAATAAACTGGATCTATTGTATGCGTCCTATATAATATACAAACGTAATACTATAGTGTGTTTATAAGCCTAAATAAACGTGTGTGTGTGTGTGTGTGTGTGTGTGTGTGTGTGTGTGTGTGCGTCTTTTCTATCCGTTGGACCAAATGAAAAAAAAAATTTAGTTTTTATACGATAATATACGCGTATGTACAAACGAAAAATCAAAACAAACCGTAACAACGGCCGCTAGCGTTTTGAAGAAAATAAAATAAAAACACACCCGTCGTTAAAGTCTCCCGTTATACATAATTTACCATGCGGGTCGATGATGACGTCGAAAACGATGACAACGCGTTGGACAGACATAGTATATTTATATGTGTAAAGTTTAATATAAAACAAAGGCGTATGCAGTGGTGGGGAAAGTTTAAACCCCTCTCCATCTCAAATTATCTATGATTTATGTATACATATGTACCCATTTAATGTTTGCATTTTTTATGTCAATCAATAGAACTTTATTTTACTATTTGCGTGCTATGATTTTTGGACTCCCCCTCGATAAATTCCTGGTCACGCCCCCCGACAAGAAATACCGTGTTTGACGGTCCGATAGGTCAAATAGTTCAATACGAACAAATAGGTGTTGAGTATTATATAGTTTAACGTCTGATGACGGTTACGTTTCTTATGATTATTGCAAGCGATATTGAACTACACCGGCATTGTGTTTGATGACATCTATAATTATATATATTTTCCTGCGCAACACTGCTTACATTCTAAAACGACCATATTATAATCTTGTGCATAACATTTAAGATAGTACGGCCATCATTGTCGAATTGCGAAAAATTCGTTATAATTACTTCTACACAAATGCGTATACAACAGTATACATGTTTCATTTTGACTGTCTGTGACGAAAATTAATTTATACATTATATCAGTTAAATAACGTGACAGTCGTATTATACTGGAGTGCATTTATTATTGTATACATTTTAGTTAACCAACTATAACATGTTTTATTTATAAACTGAAATACTTATACTAATTTGTAATTTATAAATTTACAGTTATAAACGTGATAAATTTTATTGCAAAATTATAATATCTACATATGATATTTTCATATCAGCGAAAGGGTTCATATTATAGTTTAAGGTATAATTATAATATAATAATATGATGATCGATTATTTGATTAAAATTCCACCATTAAAGTATTATCTATGTGAATGGGTAAATAGGTAGGCATTCATTAAATTAATTTAATCAACTGATGTTAATATAAACATTATTTTAATGATTCGTGAGCGTTTATATAACCATGAATAATTTAAAAATTTAAGTTAACATATAACATATGTTGAAATGATTTATTGGTACTTACTTATATATTAATAAAATAATATTATCAAATTTTAATTTAAAAATATATTTGCATATTATACGTAGATACATATACATATACATATATATAAAATAATATATGTATATATATATATATATATATATACATATTATTACATAATATACGAACAAAATTAAATTAGTGATAACCTATTAATTGAAATTCATCACATCATAATTCAGGACAATATGTCAAGTAATTGAAATGTTTTATTCAGTTTATGTTTTCTTTTACATTAATTAACAACTATGTAAAATAGCATGATACGAGTATAATAATGTTACAGTATTAAAATACTGCAGTTACCTATTGAGTTAGATAAATGAATAATACTACATTTCTACTATATTATTTTAATTTAAACAATTCAATTGGGGTAATATTTCGAATCAAATGTATACCACTGTTCAAAAATATTTGTATTATTTTTATACGAGTTAAAAATATAATACTGTTACATAAGTAATCGATATTCTATTGGCTTTATGTGATGTTTCTGCTTTAAATTAGAAATCTAATTGAAAAAGAAAGTTTTGCAGTGCAATTATTATTAGCTATTGCTAGTAGCCATTTATAAATGATTAAAATGATTTTAAACAAAATCAAACCGAAATACAAATTTATATTTATATAATATTTAACCATTTAAATTATTGTCGGATTTGCCATCATTCACCATTAATTTTTTTTTACTTGGGTGAATTAAGTTCATATTCGCATGCATTTATTTTTACTCTTACATGAACCAAGGTGTTAGAATTATTAATGGTGTGGACTATAAAAGTCGAGATGAAATATAACATATATTGGTAGTTTTCTCCTATGATGCCCACACATAACGAATATGCTTATTAATATCTGGATAAGAGCGAACCATGAAGACCCAAGAAAAATAATTAGCGCCGGGCAAATTGTAATTTGACTTTCGGCAATCATCCGAGCAATCAACATTTCACGTAATAAAAGTAGTGGGAATATTGTAAGAATTTTTTAACGATTTCCGTTGATCTTTTAACATGAAATTTCACGTATATGCTGTATAATATACATATTATGTTTCACTCGCGTTTATTTCGTGCCCAATACCCTCAACTTTATAATAATATGGACAACACACCCGTGTATCGTACAGTCTGATACACGTTAAAAGAATCGGCCTGTAAACACAGAACTCCAAAAATGTAATTATTCCAAACGAACACGCGCATCGACGATAATATCGTGTTACCGTACGTTTTAATACGAAAATAAAGCAACATTAAGCGCACATACGGTATATTTTACGTACGATAATATTTCAATGCGATGGACACATCAAAAGCGGGTGCTAGGCAATCACTTTTGCCCCGATTTAAAACCATCACCGTCGTACGATTCCAAATAACATTATATAAAATAATATTTAAATACACGTAGCGAACGTTGTAGCTCCATCGTCAACCCGTATGTAAATAATCTGTAATCATAATTTATAAAATGAAAAATAACTCGCCCGTGTTTAATTTGACTATAAATCTAGACCGAAACTTCTCAGAAACATAATTTTTTTGGTTCCGATACACATAATATTTTATACGTATTCGTGTATTCGGTTTACCTATATAATGACAATGATCGATCGTCAATATAGCAGTAATGATGAAACGCACTCGCGTACATAATATACGATATGTACTATATACACGTTAAGAATATTATAGATGTTATATTTCTTATTTTGTACGTTTCAAAACAGTACCAACGAATTCCTCCTACACTATGAACCCCCTGTGGACCTGTACATATATGCAATTTTATATAAACTACAATCATATAAAAATATAAAGGTTGTAAAGCTACACATAATAATGGTTCTTTTAACGTAAATCAAGATTAATTTGGAAAATAGAAGTAATTTTTTGTTTTTTTTTCATTATGTATTTATAATATTAAATATATTTATATACTGAGAACTGAACAAAAAATAACAATGTAATAATATGCACATGATAAGTAACTTAAACTAATTTTACCTAACTGGCTGATAGAGAAAACAATAATTTAAGCAAAATAATAAAAAAAATAATAACTTTTTGTGACTATTACGATTGAGAACGCTTTTTTTATAATTAAAGTTTTTATTATTCCATGCTGTGTTACTAGATATATAGTAATCTGAAAAACTTTAGTTTAATAGTTTATATAAATAATTAATTGTGTGCAATAATTTATGTATGAGTTTAATAATATAATAGTTAAATAATAGATTGAATTTTGAAATTTAAAAATAAGAATATGAGATACATAGGTACATGTCACTTACATATGACAAAATTTCACAGAATTTCGTTCTTTATAGTACTAGTTTTTTGGGTCGGCGATAATTTCATTGTTCCATTTTGAACGCACTTAATTGTACCCCAAAAAATGTAAAACATTCTCATTCGTACTGTAACAATATTTTTAATACCTAAATTGATTATCAAAATAGTATCGACTTTTTGTTTTCAATAATTGTTAATTAATTTAATATTTGTATGCGAATACATCTAAATCTCACACGGCCTGTAATATTATATTAGTTTAAATGTAATAACAATTTTTTGGACTGGAAAAGTAGAAAGAATTAATCATATAGTTATTGTTGTTCTACTTTTAAACCCCTCTTACTTTCCTGCAAGTCTGATGTGCACCATCACAATCACCCTGTACTCATAAAAAATAATGTACAATATATAGCTTACGCATTAAATGAGTGTTTGTGTATGCCTATTGCTTATACGCGTATTATATACATCATAAATATACGCACACATAGTTGTCCCTCCGCCATCGCTTACCGTGATCGAATACATAATAAACCTTAGCCGACAACGATTCGGCACGGTCACTTGCCGATCAGTTCGTCCGCAGTACGTAACACACACACACACACGGAAAGTTTAGCCTCGGCGGGCCGTCATGTTAAAACGTGTATCATAGAGTAGTGTGTACTGGAGCAATTTGTACGGATAATACCGCGTGTGTCGTGTGTATGTAAATCCGTCTCTGATTTATTCGGTGCCATTAAATTAAGCATTAATGACGTAAATAGTATAGAGCGAGCGCGTACACATTATACCGATGTTTTAATAGCGGTCATTAGTCATATTACAATATTCTGGTAGCTGTGTTTATTTTTTTTATTTTCCGACTCATTTTTATTATTTCACCCGTTGTGTGGCTAAAACCCACGCCAAGAAACCAGTCCTTGCCGCGCGCGTGTGCACTGTGTGTTATAACGTTGAAAAACAAAATCCCTATAGGCGCAAAAATATATTATCATTATTATTATTATTATTATTATTATTATGAACAAATAACGAGACGATCCGTTGCTGCGGACGATGGTCACTGAGCGAAAACCATGAACGTATTATTGAACAGTCGTCGATCGCGATTCGTAACAACCGTCAAGTTAATCGTTAGCCGTACGACGGACGTTTCATACAAGCGCGTGGCTAATAGATTTTTAAAAACGGATTCGAAAAACCACACACACACACACACGTTTATCCCAAATTAAATCGTTTCCTTGCCTTGCCCGCGAGACCCACGATGTGTATATTTGTGTACACGCATAATTATAAAAGCCCGTTTCTACACACCGCTAATTACAACGTGCACACGCATTCATTACGCGGTCATGAATGGGAAGTCAATTAAAATTCAATCCATTGTCACTGTAGCGGAATGTCACCGCTGCAGTACACGTCTTATATAAAATGTACGATAGTTATATTTATATATATTTGTATGTATATAAGAAATTTCAGCGTAGTAGTACATTCAATCGCCCATCCCAATACGCACATAAATATCCAAAATTTAGATTTACTTTGATTTTATACATTATATATTATTTAAGCCCAATTGAAGTTCACTCGTTGCATTTGAATAAATGTAGTGATGATAAAACGTCGCTTTTTTTTCTAAAAAAGAAAACTCACGTTAATGACGACTTTCTCTGTGTATTTATGTCAAACGAATAACGCCATGATATTTTTACGATTTTAAATAATATGCACAATTAACAGTGACCAATAGTGCTTAGGATTCGATACGTCAAAAATCTATATCATACTCCGTACACCGCCACGTGGTCGTATGTAAATCAATAGACATTTTAATACGTCGCAATAATCGTCTGTGGTTGGGTATGCTGTGTATTCGACCGATGAGTAAGTTTCTATCTCGTAGTTCATTCCGCGGAACGATAAAAATCCGAACGCTATTATAATATAATAGTACACTATACTTGAATAAAAATTCCAACATTTCAATCGGTTTCATTCTTATTATTTTGTACACATGCAATTAAAATGCTAGTTAAATGATTATCAAACGATCTTTCTGAATAAATATTACTACTCCACGGAATAAACGACAATTGGAGAATAATTCATAAAGTTATTATAATTACATAAATTTTAATCGTTCACTACGAAGTATTATAAAAAACACAATACGTGATAAAAAATATAATAATCCTAAGAGATATTATGTAACATGTAATATCAGGATTACTTTACAACATCTGTTTCATAAATTTTGATAAATAATGTATATTTTAAACTACTTATACTTAACATTTAGCGTTGCTTCACGCAAATACTATCGGTGAACTGATGGAATTATATATGTATACATATAATATAAATATAATATTTAAACGCGATATTATACACAGGTGAACTGTGAACAAGTTTTTAGCAATTTGCGTCAATATTGCAGTAACACTGTATAAAATAAAAAGGATTTTTTTTTTTTTTAATTTAATTAATTATTTACATCATCAAACCATATAGAATATTAATGAAAACCATTATCGATTATCATACTGCATTACACAGCTAATTATAATCATTAAATTATTATACTTAATCGTTCAATTTAAAAAAAATAAGTATCTACTTATAACAGTTTAAAGCTCATATAATGTTAACTGTGGTGTTCGTTAAAAATAATATGTCTTACGAGTACCTATGTGAATCAATCATTAATTATTTATCCATCGCCTTAAATAAATAATAACTGTACCATAGGATGTGGCGTAAGATCTTACTTTTATTATTATTATAACAACGATTTACCTAAGGCACTTTACACGCATTAACTTATTTCTTACACACGTACATTTATTTCATTTCTGTACGCGCCAGATTTTATTTTAATAATGAGAAAATTTGTTAAAACCAAAGTAACCAATGTATGATTAAATCGAACGATAAATTAACTGTTTTCGATCAACTTTTACCTACAGCGTTCGATTATATTTATTTTCGCAGTGGTTTCCATTTTTAACGAACTCTAAATGAATACTGGTTAGTAAAAGTATGTTATAACATATAAAAAACAAATAATTTTGAAACACCTTTGACCCTTCGGTTACACGGGGTCACGATTAACGCATTACGCTATTAATTTGTTTTCCTATTCGCCAACATCAAAAATGAGTAAAGATATTTTTCCAGATTACTCATATAAATGTTCTTCAAGTTTACTAATAAAACAAATGTATTTGGTTTAATAATGTTTTCAGTAAGCCTTACAGCCCGTAATAATAATTAATAATTAATTCGGTAAATTAATAATACAAAAATAAGCTGTGACATTTTAAAGGAACGTAATAACAGTAATAAATTAAAAAATATAAATTTAAAAATGAAGCTTTTAGTAGTATTGTTGGTTGTTATCACAAATAGTTCACAAGCGAGAAACGCCACTATTTTCTATAAACGTATTTTTAGTTAAACATACACATTGCACGTTTGTATGACCATTGTGATCATTGTAACCTTAACAAACTAATAATTTTTTTTTTTTAGAAACATCAACCACTTAAAACGTTAAGTATGTAAAAATGTTAAATTCGTTGTGTAAAAATTATGAATGTTTAATGTAATGCAATGTTTTATCAAGAGTTTAAATGTAAAAGTAACTTTGTAAGTCTAAGCGGTCGTAAAAGATAATTCACGTTAAGATAGCATGTAAATGACATTTACTACTGTTATATGTATATATATATATATATATATGTTAGGTATTGTGAATTTTAAAAATAATTACAATTTTTTTTCTTCGTATTTATGCATTTATTTATTTTATATTACGACTAACATTAATGTTCAGATTGCTCTTAAAGAATTTTGGAACGTAAAATGCATTGAATTGAATTGCTTGAGAAAAAAAAAAATTTTGTCACATAAGTTATGGCAGGTGCGCAGCTATGTATAATTATAAATATTTCTTTTATAACCTGTTAACAACGAGTATACATGTCGAGGTAGGTCCCACTACGCGGTAAGACAAGACATGAGTACACTTATAGTTGAGAAAAACAATATTTATGAATACAATTATGAGGAATTATTATGAAGTAGAGATCCAATTTAACAATGTAGACCTGTAGTATTAATAACTATAATAATAACTACAAACGAGTTACTGCAACCATTGAATATAATAATCGAACTCGGAACTTATTACAATAAGAAATCTAATTTTCCATTTTTAATTATCCGATTAATCGACGTGTTCCGATAAATCATTTATGGGTATAAATGATAACAATTATTTAAACTAGTAAATAATTAAATATTTATATAGTCTTGTTCGTTCAGTCCTCCGCGGGCACATGCTACATGCACCTTGCATGTACATACAAGCGCTCACTCACACACGCATTAGCGTGGACTTGTAATTGTTCCAATAAAATTGATTTCTAACAGCCTCGTGCCATGTACAATTTAATAAAAAGTAATAATATTGTTTGCATTAATTCATGTGTATATGAGCAAGTAGGTGCACACGCGACCCCAGCTGTAAAAATCCAGTCAACGATTGCGTACTAAAATTACATAAACAAACAAATAATAACTCCTTTATACTAGATCTTATGGGTAATATATTATTATCAATGTGAAAAAATAAACGAGTACAAGTTTCGTCATCGTTCTTTTAATAATAATTATAATAATAGCAATAATAATAGTAATAATTATAATTTTAATAATAATCATAATAATAAACGTTCTGATGCTACGTGTTTGGGCGGACTCGATATATTTCGAGCACGCAGAACGTGGAAGAGGTGTGCCCGAGTCGTAAAACAAAACGCAAATCGAGATGATATCAATGCGAGTTTTGTTTGTTTTCCTCGGGTATACGTTTCCATTCATATCAGATAATGACAAAAAAAAAAAAAAAAACCAAAAAAAACGTATAGGTACACGCACAAAAACACACGATCATAATATGATACACGTATATATTTTATTAATATTAATTACCGTCCGGACGGTCTTATACACCTTCGGAAACTCCCATCGGGCCATGGGCTATACGCGCGCGCGCATGTGTATTCGTCTACAAAATAATAATAACTAATAATGGTACCGATATTTCGACCGGATATCCAATATCGTGTCCGAAAATCGTACATAAAAATTACCGAATCCACGCCGTCGACCGTCGCCGGCGATTATTAACGGCGTTAAAGACGTTTATTGAAAAACGAAATCTTATTGCACTCGGAAATGAACAACCGGGTGGTCATCATTTCTTGTTTTAGCGGGTAACGTTTTCGACGTGAATAATAACATTCTCGTCGAGAAATAATGTAATGGCAGAGGTTTTTATTTTTATTTTTATTTTTTTTTTTGCTGTTCATTCGTATAACAAACAGTCATCGTTTTTAATTTAAATAACTTTATCGAAAATGTTTACGCTCTGATGGGTACGAGTGCTACCAATTATTATTAAACCTTAAACGCGTGTAAATGAATAACGTACAGCAACTACGGATAATTGAGGGAAAAAAATGCAATTATGAAATATACGAATCGAAATGAACTTGATATTGTGTGTGCTACTCGTGGTTATTGTGTATTTTATAACAATATCTAGATAGTGACCTACATTTTTTTCTATAAGAATTATAAAAATTAATTAATTTTTTTTGTTCGAATAATTCGAATTTATAATTATTATAATAGCGGTATGTATTGCACTAAACATCACGTATATCTACGAATTATTTTACGCGTTAAACAAGAAACAATGGTTACTATTGTCCGAAACGATGTATATTACTGCCACAATATAACATAATATATTATTGCACAATTAGTCAACATGTTATACATAAAGATCATTAATTTACTTATACGATCTGTAACTAATAGTGTAATATATTATCATATATTTTTAGTCGAGAAATTGTTGATTTTTTTTTTTTTTTTTTTGTTCTTTTAATCTTCAATCATTATTAATAACGATTTTAAAACTTGAAAAATATTTTAAAAATCTTCTATAACAAAGATACGTTAGATCTTTGAAAAAATAAGTATATTAATAACTATAAGGATAAATCGATGAATGGAATCATTTAAACACTTCAACTACCAAACAAGTAGAAAAGTATTTAAATTTAAACACTCAATCTATCAATAGCTAATAATTTTATATCCTATTATATATAATATGTTTATCATACAGAAACTGGTTTAGTAAAAGCGAATATTTTTTGCAAAATTGTCCGTTTTATTTATTAGATTTCTGTATACTACTGTATATTGTATAGAATACATCTGATATTTATATAAAACTGTTATAACCTTGTCTATTATTATTTCTATTTCAAAGTCGAACCAAATAGGACTGTTTAATATTAACTATACGTATTATCGTTTTCTGAGTTATTTACAAAATATTACGAGCTAAATACTTAATTACGCGCACAACAGTAAAATATTGCAAGTAAGTTCCCACGGTCAACCGAACGAATGAATTATGATCTTATGATCACTCACGAAAATGTACACAAAAATATTAACCTTGTTAATTTGAACACTTGATACATCGATTAAACAGTGATTAATGGTTTTACAATCATAATGTGCACTAATATAGCTAATAACTATGTAACGTGTGCGCGCATTTGTGTACTACGAGAAAAATAAATGCATACGAGTACAACATATTACAATATTATGATACGATTATGGAACGTAATTTACCGAGGTAAACATTTTTGTTCTTCAAATTAGCTTTGAAAAAATAAATTACTATCGTTATAAAGACATAATAGTTAGTCTCCATTATAGTGCGGTATTTAAATTATAACCTATTCCTTTGTGTAATACTATAGAATTAAATTTGTATAGCTTTTTCAAACTTTAAATAAAGCCATTTGATTATATTTGTATTTATATTTATGAAATAAAAAAACCTCAGTTTAGTTAATTTAGTGTACTATTAGTTTATAATTATTACTTGATTCAACTAAAGTCTTTATACAAGTTGCCATTTCAGGTAAAGGAATCATTTTTATTATTTAAACATTAAATATCAAAGAAAAGGCACCTAAACTTACAAAAAAGTTATAATTGAACTATATAAAATATTTGGCATCATTTTGACAACAAATTAAAAATTATTAGAAGCATAATAATTAATAATTTTTTATTAGTTACAAAAAACTAATAATAATTTGTCAACAAAATAATCTGCAGCAAATCAATTCAATTTATAATCCAGTAAAATTAATTTAATTAAATCTTTTTTTTATGATTATCAAATGTCTTTAAAAAAATGAACTTATAATACCACCTCCTCACTAACTATTAAATTATATATAATTTGCTTTAAATTTAAAATTATTAAGCATTTTATTTTTTGCAACTATAGGTAAATCACAAAATTAACTCTACAATCAAATTAAAAATTAAATTTAAACAAAACTGTGCAATCTCAAAACATAAATATTTAATTGTAGTTCTCATCGCAATAGAAAATGAATAATTCTGAAAGAACTAATTTGATTACCACTCATCTTCACGAAATTAATTTATCTGATTATGTTCTATGACAGCTAATGAATTAATAATAAATCCTACGTATTACATTTATGTAATGTATCATTCATAAATTAACATATTGTTTAGCATTTTTTATATAATAGTTTCTACACGGTAAACAAACGTATTTCTTTTTAATTCATATTTACAAGCGGTTATCAGCTATAGAGATATATAGAGATATTTAACTAGAGTTAGAACTAAGGAGTATTTCCCTTTTCGTTTCTTGTAGATCATATAAAGTGTATTGAGTCAGTAAGGCATATTATTTAATGTTTAATTAAAAACAAACTCAGCGTCAATAATAATTAAACTCATTAAAATCATATTTTATTAAAATATATTTATAATGACTAATTGTTATTTCGAAATTCTAGCTGACAACAACTATTTCTTGATGAAACTTATTTTTCGATGAGGAAATTCCATAAGTTATTAGATGAAAAAAACAGCCGCAACAATAAATAAGAAAAATCCAATGATATCAGAAATTACAAATTAGCATATAAAAGTAATAACTTAACCATAATTCTATATGATATCATGTGTAATATACTTTACGACTATCAATGCATAAGAAAAGAGCCTGTAAAACTTAATTTGAATAATATGTTTAAAAAAAATCCTAGTTTATCTGAATATATTGTGAGCAAGCTTAAAATATTGCTACGTTATTTGCTATTCATCACAGTAACACGTCATATATGATCATGTCGTGTGTTGTACCTAATTTCATTACTCTCATTACTGTCATCAACACGTGTCACTGTTTTTTTAGTTAATTATTCACTTATCTTTACTTTTTCATAAAAAAAAATGTATAAATTTACCCATCAAAAACTTTAATTTATAATTTTGACTATTATGAAATGTCACACTTGAATACAACAAAAAATTATTTTTTATCTAATTTTTAAATTAATGTATCAACATTTTAGCTTTGAAATAAATTATATAAAATTAATTTAAATAAACTTCATTAGTTTGTTAATGTAAATATAATTGTAATAAAATACGATTAAGAAACTTAATCTACACGTATAATTGTTTTCAATAATTTAACATTTTTAATTTAAACACGAATTGCAGAATATTTTAAAATAGATCAGTTTAAAACATTTTCTTCGTTGTTTTTATATTTTACTATTATTTTTCGATTACGTATGTCTCCGATTTCAATCTGTGCACGATTGTATTATATTTTATATATAAGTAAACAAACACTTATTACAATATAGTGAAACCATAAAAACACCTACGTTTATCACCATCGCAATATAATTTTATTAGATTTATAGAACTCTGAATTGAAATTGCAACATTAAATAGTATCATACCTAGCCTAAATACACATACACTGTACACCGATTCATGCGTGTTCACAGTGCACGTATACCTTATTAAATTAACCGTTACATCGCAAACGCCTTGATATTAACTCTTTTGTTCATTTTTTTCATTGCAATATTGAGGTTTCAAACAATCGAATCACTATAATTTATGTAAAATGTAAGATGGGAAATATCATCACGATGCGTAATAATCAACGTAAAACAATACTATGCAGCAAATAACTCATAGGAAATACTAAAATACTAAATAATATTAATTTAATAGATTTAAGTAAACGATTGCGGTTCTTCAAGCGGAATGCCTGAAATAAATACGAATGTTTAATTACATCTTCAATGTAATTTGTTTTGAAACCGTTACCTTTGTGTTTAGGAATATACCACAGAGCGCAAAATTATATAATAATATTTCACAACTGATGGTTTAATTATACACTGTTTTGACAATCGTTACATAGCTCATAACATCGAGTTAACTGTGAGTATCAGACATTAAAATCAAAACTTAAAACCAACTCAAATGGGATACGGAAATTGTGTTAATTGATACGTGGGTGTACCTGTGCACACTTAAGACCGAAATGAAATTTAACAAAGATTCTTATACGGCATTAATAAACCACTAACTGGCATAATGTGTACAGTCCATACGAGTTTTATTCTCATACAATAAAAGTATTAATTCGTACGGTCATAATAAAATAGTATATGAAACTAGAAATACAATAACATAAACTCAAATGTAATCCATCACTAAAGTTAACTCAAGTTGAACAAACTGTTTAAACGATTACTACCGCCAAATCCTTTGAAGTCCATAACTGGTTTATATTCAACTCAACGTTGTTATACCTAAATGAAAATATGATGTGTTTCAAAACTAACTAGTTTAAAATTTAGACATTTTATACTTCATTATTTATACTTCTACACAAATTAGTGCAGACGCTAAATCTTAGAAAATATTTTTTACTTGGAGTCGGAAACGTCAAAAGAAATATTTGATTTTAAATAAAAAAAAAAAAATCGTCATATTCTGTACGCAGTAAATGTCAATTACATTAATTTAATAAAATGCTCTATTTTAATTTAAGTATATCGTGTGAATATGCAAATCAATGAAACTTATAAACGTTACTGAGCTGATCAAACTTTTTATAAGCATCTCGTAAAAAAAAAAAAATTGCCTAAACTTAATTTAAACATCTTTAAGTTCGTTTAATTGTTGTTTGAAAAACATCGAGTTTCATATAACAAGTTTAAATGATTTCTATTCGGCAATAATTTAAACATGTTTACATATTTTATTATATGAGTAACAATGCAATAAGTTGAGTGCCTTTTAAATGTTAATGTTTATATTTTCAAGGTAATTTTCTAGTTACAAACTATAAAAATTATATTTTTAAAGCAACTAGTATACATAAAATAAACATAGTTATTATATTTTAATCAAACTTTTACTAAATTCATATATTATATCGACTTATCGAGTCGAAAGTTTACAAGAAATTTGCACATTGCTTGAGTCAATTAAAAAAAATTAACGTTGTAACTTTTTACACGTTACTTTGTTAACATTTTTAATTCGTCTATGCACATCGTCAAGTTGAAATTGTAATTTCAAAGTTGTGCACCGATGACCCACGCTAGAACATATTACATGATGTATTAGAATGGGATATTATAATGACTCGATCACGTATATTGAAAATAGTTATTTTCGATACACCGCGTGAAACTCTGAGGGTGATTTGAATGGATTGCACATAATTAAATGTTTCGCATACTTCAATACTGCCTATAAACATGGATTTTTAACCGCACAGGAATGGTTGGCACGATTGGGAAAAATTTCCTACATAGCATTCCACTGGGTAAAGTCCGAGTTTCATCGAGGCGTATTTTTTTTCCCATTTTTCCTCACGTCGTCGACCGTTTGTCTTGCACGCATATATGCAAGTTGGCCGTCGGGTCGCGTTGTGGTCTTCGTCGACGACAATTGACGATCAGTGTACGATAACGTCGGCCGGGGCAAAGAAGGTATGATCCGGACGACGACGTTTGTTCGCATGACACATATTATATTATTGTTGTTGCCTACGCACCATCGCGTACACGATAATAATATGTATGAACTCGTGTCGTATATACAGGGTAAGACTCCAGTGCTCTGTATAATAAAAAAAAAAAAAAAACCTAATCCTTTTTAGTTTAATCGTCATCGTAAAAGTTTTTAAAAGTACATTTGATTCCATTACACGTAAATTGAGGGTTTTACAGCGTTACAATTTGCGTTACAAACATATATAAACATATACATATGCTTGTGTACATATTTATACAATATTGAACATTATCGTGGTACTCAACAATGATATTATTATTATGCATTGCGACAAACACATATCTGTAATAACTACGTTTTCGGATACGCTTCGGGTCCCGTTTCCTTTTACTCTGTCGCCGTCGAGACGATTTTTCGTAATTTTTGAATGTTCAAATAACGAAAAAATTACCATGAAAACGTCCCAGTTAACCTACGTACATACGTGTATTAGGTTTGAACGCTGTGTTGTAGCAGATTTAGCTCGTCTAGGGCACTGCAGCAGCTGTTGAGATGCCGATCATCCTGTATCCACGCATGAACAAATCGCGGAATCCGCGGTGGCGACGGACGAATGAAATACGCTGTGACGTATTGAATTTGTACTGTTTTCACAATGCAGGATAACAACTCCCGCTCTGGCACGCGCGTTTGTCTGTCGTGCGTGTGCGTGTATTTACGTACAATATGTGAATATTTACGTGATTGTGCGAATGTATGCGAATATTTATTTATGTGTGTATGTGTATACTATACGCGCACGCAATCCAAATATCTCTCGTGCCGCTTCCCGTTCCGCAAGATGATATCTCCGTGTCATGTTTATTGGCCACGTCGCGAGACCTCCACACACATAAACCCTTTTTCCATACCTCTCTCGTTCCTTCCTTCCTTCCTTCCTCTTCGTCGACCTTTCGTCCATCCGTTGTTTTCTATACCTCCGTCTCTCCGAGTGTCTTTGTCACCACTACTTTATATTCGCTACGTTTTTTTTTTTTTTTGACATGGTTATCTTACCGCCAACACGAATATATAGAAGTAACCGCGTGGGCCGAATTGGAATATATACGTGAGCTAGACCGTGCTGAAGGTATCGTGTTTTATATAAAAGGGTCGTCCGGCTGACGTATTTCAGCAACGATATCGTAGTGCAGCAGCAGCAGTATTACTAGTATTAGTACAGAAAGTACGGCGACGACGATTGTAAAACGATCATTTTATTTCCATTATTTTTATATATATATATATATATATATATATATATATTTTTTTTTTTTACTTTCCGACATGGACTTATTACGAACAGATTCCACTCGACCGTGCATTACACGTTATAGTTCTCCCGTCGCATGTACAAACACAACGCCATATAATCCGCCAAAGTCCGTCGTTTTATTATTTTTCTCCCGTACATATGTAAATATATTTATACGTACAAATACACGTGTACGCTTTGCCGTTTGTCGTGTTCGACTGTTCAGAGAGGTAATATGCATATTTCAATATCCTCTTCTGGAGCGACTCATATTATATACATCTGGAATTTCGATACTCTCCGTCCTTTGCGTTCCATTACACGTGGCGTAGCGTACAATACGTTGTACACGACGCATCGCATAACGTTTATACGGGTATAAGGTGCACGTATTGTGTGTATTGTAACATGCTGAGCGTATTTTCTTGGATTTTTACCGTGAACGGTGTAAGGTTAGCGGTTTCTGTGTAAAAGTAAAACACTGGTTTTGTTTTGATTATTCTATTTTCGATTTGTCAATGTATTGGCAACAGTTCAAACGCGATTGACAAATAGTGTTTATCGGTATATTACTTTTTTTTTTACACCGCTAAATTAATTTACTTCAATTAAAAATATTGCACTTTTCGTTCCACCTATACGTACAATTAAAACCATCAAGGCTATCAGATAATAATTTCTCTTTTTCGTAATTGAAACAAGGTAACACACACATATACATGAAACAAGAAATATGATAGACAACGACTGTGTTTGATTTGTAGACGTAAATAGTATAAGCACTTAATTCGTATTTATTTTTAATAATTATCGCAGATATAAGAATATTGTTACGTAATTATTGAAAAATAAAAAAATGTAGTTTCAAATACACATAAACCATCAGAATTTTTCATTACACCGAGTTCACTATATGCATAACATACGTGTACACGGTAAATTACATCCATGTACCTAATTTGCATTTTTCGTTTATAAATGCATAGACTTGATAAATGTAATACACTAAACGAATAATATATCAATTTTTCATTTGTCTTAATCACGCTGCGCGATACTGCATGCATAATTTTATTAAGAATATCGTTTACGACGTGTTCCGTTCCGTATAATACTAATAATAATAATATTAACGCGGTTTGGCGGTGTATGAAACTTGGTTTCGTAGACAATTTCATTTATCTTACTCTATTTCCATAACAGTGCGCGCACATACGGTGTAACACGAATAGACGATTACGCGTGCCTATTGATCGTCGTCGGTGTAAACTAGTATTATACGGATTTTTCAAACGGATGCCCTTGACGGCTGCTGCTGCTGCTGGGTACCACTGAAGTCGCTGGTGACTTGAACGTTCGGCAATGACAGACACGCGCGCGCTCGCCCGTTTATCTTTCGCTCCCGCCTCTACATCATTCCACCGCACACGCTGCGCCCGCGACTTGGACGTCCGACCGTAACGTGTACGGCAACTTTTTCGTTTTTTTTTTTTCTTTTTCGTTTTTCCGCGTATTCAATCGGTCCGTCGTCGTCGTTGTCGTTGTTCTCGTCTTGGTCCTTCTACTTCAGATCGTACGCGGAACGCACATCCCGGTTGCCCCTGGCCGTTATGTAAAACATCAACACTACTGTCCGTAAAGAAATAACGTGCACGGCGCTAAACGAGAATACTATAACTGGAAGAAATCAAAAAGGAAAACCCGATATTATCGAGGTAAGTGATCCAAAACGTTGCCCGGAAACTTGTGGATGTTATTCTCTCGTCGCGTCCGTGACTTTTACATTTTTTTCGACGAATCTTATATCGACAATTTCATTCCGCGTTCTATTCGCGACTACGATCCGCGGTTATATACGTATACCGCAATGGTCGTGTTAATGTGACGTATCACCATTGATCGACTCGTTCGGTTTTAAATTGATTTCTTTACAGAAACAGTTCTCGTAGACAGCTCGCGCGCCAAATATCGTATGCGATAAAAATATTGCATTTTTACGCTGGGTTTAAGACAAAACACACTATTAATAACGATATTAACATTCTTAATACGTTCGATGACCATTATTTAGAAAATGAATTATTTAGTTAACGCTCAGTGGGGTGATTAATATGTAAGACATAAGCGCACGATCTGACATTCAACACATAATCCAAATTAAAACTTGTTCGATAATATTTGATTTTCGTGCTGATTAATGTTCTTAGACAATGGTTAAAACATTGCCAACATTCTCGATTTTAGAGTACTTGATGAGTTGAATACACATTGTGATTTGTAAACATACCAATTACTATGATACACGTGTTTCTAGCAGACTAGTACGTCAATGGATTGTAATGCTTCAACCGTAATATTTGTTATATTCAAATATTTCCATCAGATTCAAAAGTAAAAAATTATAAAAAATAAAACTATTATCAGGGATAAAAAAAAAATGATAAACATCAACATGTATTTCAAATCATTGAAATCGATAAATAAAAAAGGTTTATCTCTTAACACGTAGAAAAACGAATTTTATTATTTTTGACCTTTTATATGAAGAACATAGTAGTATTACTTTCAAACGTCTGATTTCGAAACGTGAACAAGACTTGTTACAACTTAGTTACTATACAAGTTATTATAAAATATTTTATGAAACAAATTTAATTTTATTATTACAAAACACAAATTTATAAACATCTAACTATTATTCATTGGTATAGACCGGAAACTTTATTTTAAAATACTAATGAATGATGAAGTATATATTAGTAACAAAGTCACTAAAACATTTTTAAAAATTCAAATTTCAAAATAAATTTTATGTTTATTATGTACAGTTTACATTTAATCCTATTGAAATATTTAACATTGAATCCATGACATTCATTTAACCACCCCTTCATAAAACTAGTATATACAATTAAATTAAAATGTTAGAATTTATATAAAGCTCATTATTATACTGTTTCAGACATATTTAAAAATGGATATAGCCAAATTGTATTCTATAAATAAATACACATAAAAGCATATAACATATTTTTGGAGAAAGTTACTGAACTTCTTTATATTATGTCCATATAAATATAAAAATTTGGTCTACATTTATAATTTTTTTTTCTTAAAATTAGGACTGAATGGAAATTTTGAATAAATAGTTTAAAAGATCATTCTTTGAGAACTCCATTGTTTTAAATTCTCTCTTAAGTAATGTGATAAGCCATTTTTTTTACCCTATATATTTAGTCAAAACTACATTAATAAATAACGAGTTATTCTAAACACGCGAAAAGTTCATGATGTTTAACAAGCAGATATGGCACATACAGTTTTTCAAGGTTTCTCATGATCTTAATTGAGAAATTATTCCCGAAATGTTTGGCAAACGCTATGTGCGCTATCACCGAACATCCGTAACGAATATAAAGAAAAAATAAAGAAAAGGAAATCAACGTTACGGTGTTGGCCAATCGTGCAAAAAAAAAAATGACTCAATCTTTACTGTACTTGTCATTCAGCAATGTCCCTCCAACAGTATTACGGGCCATCGGACAAACCTTTTGTCGGCCACCGCCGCCGTTCGTTTTATCCGTCTAAGATCAGCATATATTACATATATTGGTGGGAGGGGAGGGGAAAAATGGAAATAATTAGTATTCATCAAAATCATCTCGGGACACCTTGAAGGATGATACTGTTTTGGTTGTTTGCCAAATGTTATTATTATTATTATTCGCAATCTAAAAACGAGGAAGAAGCCTCGGGGGATTTTGTGACGAGAGGGGGTCTGCCACGGCGTCAGACATGAGTTATTGTTCGCGTCGTAACGACAAGGCCGCAATCATCACGAGTCCTATTTACCAAATGCGTTAATTGTAACACGGCCGATGGAACGCGAACGGCGGCAAGTGCAGGTTATTTAGCTAGTACACCAGCTGCAGTACGCGAGTGCCATATACCGGCGACGACGCGAGGCGATGAGAAGCGCACACGATCGTCAAATTATAGTGTTTAGAGTGAGAGAGAGAGCGAAACACGCGCTGCATCGCGCCCGCCGACCTTGGCAGCCAAAATGATTTGTCAGCGAGATGATTTAGCAGGAATATGTATTATATAGGAACCGCAAATTTTCATTACCTCATTAATATGCGTAATGTTTTTATAACCGTTACATCGACACTAGCGTAATCCAGGACGACGATGAAAACGAGAGATAATATTTTCAAACAATTATTTTGAATAGACGATATTTCCGCAGAAATCCATGACATGAAACGTATCTATACGTACAACAACGTCTTCACCAAGCTAGTCGTTGACCGGTTAAAAAAATTTAGTTGACTTCAAATATTAATATTTTCACAAGCATTTCTCGTGAATCGAAGGTGAGATAAAAATGTATTATTTTCAAGTGATTTTAAAAACAGATGGTCAAGTTCGAGTAAATGTATGAAATGTTTTCGACGGTTGTTTATATAACAATCACTCTTGAAATATAACCAAAGGATAACGATAGTAATTATTATTAAACCTGTATACACTACATTACGCACATTGTACCGAATATTCGGTAAAGTAATTAATAATTGTTTAAAAAGTAGTAAAATCGCATTTCCATCGTTACTCAAACAATTTAAAATAAAACAGATAAGTCAACTATTTTTTTCGAACTTCAATAATATATATATATATATACTTCGTAGCAACTTTGAACTTCTAGAGTTCCGTAAATTATTTGTCGACTGTACACGAACAACTCGTCTTAACTTGGTCCTTTTCACAAAATGCACCAACTGCAATGCACTCGACGGAATCAAATCGATTTCTTCGTATCATCTAACTTGGCCACCGTTGTCCGCCGAATCACACGTATCTCATTAGTGTACCGTCCGAGCTCGGCCGCGTTCGACGACACCGATAAACCGAACAACCGAATGATACACACACGCACACATGACGTGGTACGCACTTTTATTCTCTTACAGTGTCAACCTCCCGGCCGTCACGCGGGATCATCAATTCTCGTTTATCTCTTGTCGTAAACGACGTTTCGTGAACGTTTTTTTTTTTTTTTTTTGTTGTATTACATTGCACATAGTATTCTCATAGACCGTACACAGAACAGGACTTAAAGTGACAAAAAAGGGCAGGGAGGACTCCAATCCGTATATCATTCTCAACGTTCCATATAGTCCCATACAATTACTAAGTATTTAATTATATATATGTATTATGAAGTGTTGTTAGTGAACAATTTTCCCCACAAACTGTTCATGTGCTGTAAAATTGTACAAACCTGCAAATCCATTACTTATTGTTTCGAATAACAGATTGTAAATATATTTTTATAAAATAAAAATAAATTATAATTATATAATACTTTATAATTGTATAGTTTATATTTAATATAAGTTAAGTTTAGTTTGCAGAATACTGTTTAACACCTAGTGATTTCAACTAAATTGCAAAGCCAATTTTTCAACTATTACACTGTGTATGATCATTATTAACAAATATTTGAGCGTTTCAGTAAAGTTTTCGAAGACATTTTAAAAGAGACGCTTTATAAGGACTATGAGAGATAGGATACTGAGTCCCCAAGTCCCCTTGCGCCCACCTCCATTCTAAGCACTGGCGTAAAAAAAGTACCCGGGTAAAAATCTCTTTACGATCACGATCGGACTTCATTCGTTCGTGTACACATACGCACATACACATAATATAAACTCGTATTTGTAATAACTGTCGCTAAAGTTATAGCACCGAGAGGACAATGATTGGCCCCGAGTCATAGATGCCGAGCGGCCGCGCAAAAACAAAGAAAAAAACGCGGTGGCTTTTAAATAACCTGTAATATGTATGGCGAGTCCAGCGTGTACAAATACTACTGAAGCAATGATGGTGAATCCGACGGCCATTGCAACGAATAACAATTATTAAGTAACGTTAAACAGTTAAGTTAGTTAAGGACGCAATGTTCTATTTTTATGAGAATATAATACTGAAAAACGAAATAATTGCATTCCGCTTGGTTATTGTACGAATAACGATCGTTCGTAATATAATTATATTTATTACGCTATTAGCAAATAGTTCAATAAAACCTACCGTCGTCGTTGGAACAAACGGGAAACAAAATGAGTGACCTAGAAAAACGGCGCAGACTTATCCCTAATGTCGGACATAGTGATTGGCGTTTGATTGTTACGGAGTCTATCATTATTTTTACCATGGCGATGTGATGAAATAATATTTTTATTTTAAACAGAAATCCGCCCAAACCGGTGCTAAAAGATAAAATAAACATATTACACATTCGAACGCGATTCAGATCCTATAATTTATTACGTACAATCGATTAAGACGTATTTTATTATTTTTTTTAATCAGAAAAGCCCTCCAGATCCGATATGTCGGTCGCACCTAACCCCGGCGGTTAGTCTATTATTTTATACTTGTATTTTTAAACGGATACTGATGTAGACGTACATCGAGTCGCGTGCCGTCGATATAATTAGATTATTTCGAACCGTACGATCTGCGACGTCACGCCTTGGGGTCGACGTTGTATTGGCCCGGGTAAAAATTAGATTTGAAAGACTGAGAAAAATTACCTTTCAATGTATTATACTCTACACTTAAACATTGATGATTGGTTTTCAAAATTTGTATTTAAATGGCCCGTTTAAAATGAAACTACGAGGCAAAAAACATGTAAACAATATTCAACTATTTATCATTCTTGAAACAATACCGTTATGCACCAATATATGATATTGGTGAAACTATTTCGACAAAAGTATTATGTTTTCTAAATAAATCTTGTTCGTCGAAGTTTCTTTGAGTATACCTACAGGCTCAAGTATCTAAAATTTCAATTCTAAATGATTATTTATAGATATAATCAGGAGACGTTTGTTCGCAGTCTTAGCTCTTTTAAATACTCAACGAAAGGCGATTAATGTTCAAAGATATTGTGGTTGACCGGGCCCTATATGAAAAACGCGACGTTCGAAAAAAAAAATGGGCCTCATCCGTCAGACACCAACTATACGGAATTACGTTGCTGGCCGTGCATAATATTATAATAATAAATCGCAGTATAAACGGTGATAACGCGCACATTGATCATGATGAGTAAATGTAAAATCGGGGGGAAGGGGCATCGTACACTCTCCGGACGTGATATTGTTGCACACATTCGTAAATAAATCGCCGCCACGATAATGTGCGGCAAACGATGACCTATTTGGACGAGTTTTCGGTGCGGTACCAGTATAGGTACATAGAGGTATATATTATAATATAATAATACGAACGCGCGTAATTTGGCCCCGAACGACTGGGCCGCCCCGGAGCACACGTGCAGATCCGTCCACGTAAACGTTATTGATTGCGGCCGATGAGGAACCCATATAATGTCTAGTATAATATCGTTATAATACGGGCGCGCGAACGCGTGCGTACGCATAATAATTTACATGTATGCATATATAAAATGTAAACGGGGCTGCACCAGCGGAATCTATTAGCGCGTTTTTCCTACGGTATCGGTTAGCTGCACTCCGCCGCGGAGGCGCATCACGCGCGCACGTTGTACCAAGTTGCCGTTGCGGCGCGTAGAACGAGAAAGAGAGACGAGAGAGAAAGAAACACGGTATCGTATTAGGTCGTCACGACGGGTGATTTATTCGACCGTTCTCGTATTTCGTACCGGGTGTTTGCGTTGCCCTACACACATACGTGCTTTACCCCCCCCCCCGTCCGCCACCGCTTCTCTATCTTCATCTTCGAAGCACGATAATACAGTACGGAGCTAGCGCACTGCGAGGTATATTTTATATTATTATGCGCGCGCGGCGATGACGAAAAAACCATACATACTCGTCGGCCGCCCTAAAATTAGATCGCATCACGATCCTATCGATCATGTCGCTGTACGTGTATGCGCACATCGTCGTCCGCAGCACGCGCGTTAATAATCATATTTAGCCGCGTGATGGCGAAAAGTGGAGGAAAGAGAATAATAATATTATAATATCGGTACGGTGCGCGCGCGATGATAATCATACTAATAAAACCCGTCGTGGACGCCCCTCCTCTCCCCCTGAAAAAAAAAATCAAAACGAAACCCGTTCATCCAGATCACGCGGGATCTGTACGCCATGCAGATGATAAGGAGAAGACTGCACGTCGAACGGTCGAGCGTGTAATATTATCACGAACACCGGGTTTGCGGTCGAAAGGCCAAAATCAATTTGGACTATTATTTAAAACGTCACCTGAGTACCGGGCAAGTGTCGGTGATGCCACGAGTAGACGGGAGGAACGCTCAGAAAGAATGGAAAAAAAAAAAAAAAATGAAATCTAATCATTACAACGAGATCGAGATCGTGACTGTGGCGAGCAACAAGTTACGGTTTTTAACGTTTACATCCACGATGTCCGAGACCGTAAACCAGTGCAGCGTATGAGCGGCGTACGCGGATACGTGCTCGGCGCGCAAACGATGGGCGAAAAATATACACCTCTGTCCACGTGGCGGTGAAGGGGCACATCAAAAATTCTGTTCGTCAGTCATGTACTGTGCCGATTTAATGAGAAAATAAGAACAAAAGATAACACCGCCGTTTCCACATTGTATTATGCTCTGGTACTTCGACATAATACTGCATAAAAAGTTCGACGGCAGTGACAAACTATTTGAACACAACAAGTAACACCACGATAATTATATATAAAAAAAATAATAATAATAAAAATTACACAATCGCGTGTCATTACGTAACGCGTGGGTAAATAGAGTAAACACACTCCGAGATATTGCAACCGTTTAATTTTTAATTTTACAAAATCTACCATGTACTACTACATAATGTATTTTTACGTTGCACTCTGATTTAATTTGTTTCAGAAATTATATTAAAACAATAAATTGTATACGAATATATTTTTCAACTGTTAAAACACAATTATAAAATTTCGTCCGAAATTACAAAACACTTCTAACATCATACATCATGGCTGTTTAGCATTTCTAATTATATATTTACACCAGAATTAGCCAATTTGGTGCTCACGTCATAGTGACTTATACGTTACACGTCATATTCTCGAAAAAAATATTTAAAAAATAATCTATACACATTTCAAATATGATGAACGATAAACCGTTTTTTACTAGGTTCCCGAAGTATTGAAGTTATAATATTATATAGATTATTATTATTATTATTATTATTATTATTATTATTATATGTGAACCAATTGTACTTTACAAATATAATAATACTCTAGACTAACTTTTATTTATTTTATCTATTTATTTATTTAGATACTAACTTATATTTATTTATGATAATTAGTTTTTAATGGATCTTGTGTTTAGATGAACCAGCAGTGCAAGGTATGTGAAGAACCAGCAGCTGGTTTTCATTTTGGAGCTTTTACATGTGAAGGATGTAAGGTAAGGTACCTAACACATTCATTACATAATAGTGTGTTTACATTTAACATGCTGGCGATTCATCAATTATTGTGATAAAGCTGCAAGCACTTGTTCACTGAAAAATATAAGACAAAAATATTTAAATACATGAATATAAATAATATACAACGAATATAATGTTGAAATAAAACACGAACACAAATATTTAGTTATTTTCTGATAATTGATAACTTCTCTTCAGTCCAAAATAAAATAGAGAATAATAGAAAATTAATATATATATTATAAAACACATAACATATACTCGTTTCAATTTCTCTATAGTTTATAAAGAATATGCATAAATTATGAAAAATTACTCGGTCCAACTAAAGTGGCCTTCAAAAATTGTAGTAGCAGTTGCATTATTATTAGTATAATCCATTGTTTTGTTTTTCATTACCATCTTGTAAATTTTAAAATTGTTGGACAATTTCTTCTATTGTTACGTTGCTTATCATTGTTGTTGAATTTGTTTTGAACATACAAGTCATTAAAATATTTATACTAGCTCAATCCACACGTGGATAATTATTAAATTTCAACATTTCATTCAGTTTTCGTAGAATTACCTTAGAACTTAACTCGCCATATTGTTTGAACTTGTAAAGATCAAATGCGCGAAGGACTGCTTTGTGATCAATTTAATTTTACACGCATAGTATACTGTAAACACATATTGTATTATAAGCCGTATTTTATTAATAATAATTGCATTTAATTCGATATCAATATAGATACAGAGGTAGTCGTAATAGATTTTCTGAAATATTATATTCGATAAATTCATTAATGTCCAATACAGAGGCGTATTTAGATATTTTTTAAGAGGGTAGGAGATATTGCATAATCATAACTTTTTTTTACAAAATAATTAAATATTATATATTTATATATATATATAATACCTACATAATAATAGACAATTAACTGGTACACTACATAACATGAACAATTTGAACTTATTAATTCATAAAACGATGATAATATGAGCTTCTACAGTTTACATTTTATATGGTAAGAAAAGAATTATAATTATTTCTGAGAGGGAGTAAGAACCCTCCCCATAAATACGTTCCTGATCTAATACTTAAGATTATTTATCATAACGTGTTCATACCAACAAACATTTGAAGGCAGAGAATACACCTAGGTGCATTTGTAAATTACATATCTTAAGTTTATGCAAGTATTACCTAAGATTTGAAAATTGTTGAACTATGAAAACAAATCAAAAAGTTAATATATACGAATAGGTACTTTAATTTGGACGTATTTCATTATTCCAATCCACAGCGCTGTATAAAACATGTTTGAATTTGACATAAATAGTTCGGAGCATCCGACTTGGATCCCGAATACTAAGGGCTAATCACAGGTAGTGTACTAGTTGGGTCCCAGATTTGTATAGGTACTACACTATTTGGGTCCTGAATTATTTTAGGTATTACAATAGTTCCTGAATGTTTTTTGGTAAGTACTACATTATACTAACATTTTCCTTCCTATTTTAACAGACTTAGGACTGTCTATATACATTAGAAAAAACCACTTACGTCTTTTTTTTATTACGAATATCCTAATAGAAATATATACATAGGTACTTTTTATTTACTTTTATAAAATTGTATTGATATTATTGTATAATATTTTTATTACGCTATACTAACTTTCTAGTACTAAATTATAAAAAAATATTATATAAATTATAAAATTTAAAAAAAAATGTGGTCCTGCGGTCTAAATAGATCATAAACAATCCTAAGTCTGTTAAAATGGGAAGGAAAATGTTAGTATAATGTAGTACTTACCTAGAAATATTCAGTAACTAGTGTAGTACCCATAAAAATCCGGGACCCAACTTGTGTAGTGCCTAAAATAATTCGGGATCCAACTAGTAATTTTAAATTCGGGACCCAATTCGGATGCAGCCAAATAGTGTACCAGAGTTCAACATTGCAAATGTTGTCCCCGTCGAACCCACACATGATCTATTTACATTGTTCGAACAATTTTACAACGTTTTGACCAAAACGTTTAGAATCGGTGACTGAAAATAGAACCTGGTTGCGCAGCACGTTACCAGCACAAATCCACGGTCGGCGCATCAGCACGGTAATAAAAAGCATTGCCTAATTGTTAACAGAGTTGTGTTACGTTTCCCGTAACGCACTGCGTTTCGCGTGGTCCTGCACGCAGAGGGAAAGGGAGGGAGAGATGTCGATTCAATCTTGAATGTGATATGCAAATGTAATTTTCCAGTCGTTTTTCGGTCGGGCGCACACCAACCCCACGGCGGCGGCGGAGTGCAAGACGGGTGCCGGTCGATGCGTGATCGACAAGAAGAATCGGACGTCGTGCAAGGCGTGCCGGCTCAAGAAGTGTCTGGCCGCGGGCATGTCGAAGAGCGGCTCGCGCTACGGCCGCCGATCCAACTGGTTCAAAGTCCACTGCCTGGTCCAGCAACAGCGGCTGCACCGCGGCCACCGGACGGACCGCGGTCGGACGCCGTCGCCGCCATCACAGCCACCGCGTCGACCGCTACTGGTACCGCAGCCACTGTCGTCGCAGTTTTTCCGTTTCATGCCGGTGAGTTTGACCCCGTCACCGCGATCCGAGCACTACCGCAAGACCGTCACGTCGAATGGCGACGACGGTGGTAATCTCGATCTCGACGACGACCTGCCGGTCGATCTAACCGTCGTCCGAAAATTCAGCGACGACGACGACGACAATAACAACAACAACGACGACGACGACGATGGTACGTTGATCGAGAAGTGTGTACAGGACTCGTCGACGCCATTGGACTTGACTAGGACAGGTCGTTTCAGGAACTTCGGCATTCGCTCTTAAGATCCGACACGCGGTTACGCCTTATAGTTTTCGTTTCGTTGCACGAACAACTTGTCGTCATCGATTTAGCGCCAATAAGGGATGATAACCTCCCCTTAACCTAAAGAACAAATATCGTTGTTGAGTACACTCCACATGATAATATTAAGTCAGCAATGTCAATACTAATTCGGTTTTCCTAACTTTTCAAAAGTGGTCTCTCTAAAACCCCATCCCTCCGATCATCCTTACTGCATCGTACCACTGACATTTGTCGAATATCCATTTGATATAATATTATGTTATCTAATAGAAACGGATACAACCAGAAGAAATAATTAATAATACTATTAATCGATCGTTCTACTACACAAATTTAATAACAACACAATTTTCTTCTATCTACACCAGAGATGTGCAACCTGGGGTTCGTAATCCTTAAGTAGACCACCAATAATTTAACATCAAATGAAAAATTTATATATTATATCTATTATTTTATATAACTTTACATTTAGATTTTAGATTTTATAAGACCCTAATTTTGTATATTTTAGATTCTGAACGGAGTGAAGAATGTATTGATTTTACAATGATGTGTGTTTTTTTTTTTTTTTTTTGTGTTTGTCGACACGATTTGGGGCAGTAAAAATGCTTCGATTGTCTTATGTAGCAACTTTTCTGAAAGAAAAGTGAATCTATTTGGTACTTTGGGGGGTCAAAAGTTAAAAATTTCCAATATTTTTTAAATGCGACGGGAAAAACCATAAAAAAATTTGGGAAAAACGGGAGTTTTTACGCAAAACCAGTTTTCGACATAATCAAATTTTTTATTTAGCTATAACTCAAAAAATAATCGATGTAAATACTTGAAATTTTCACCAAATGTTTAGATTAGCGTTCTCTATACACGATTAAATTTTCAAAGTATTTTGACTTTTATTAAGCTATTTATAGACAATTGAAATTTTCAATTTTTTTAAGTATTTTTTTTTTAAATAACGATAAAATTTTTTTGGCTGCCTAGAAAATCTTGAAAATTTAATACAAGGCTTCTTATAAGTTGTTCCTTAACTGATAAAAAAAAATCTAAAATCGTAAGTCACAATTTTTTTTTATAAGTGCTCAAAGTTCCAATTTATACGAAATATGTAAAAATCACGATAATTTGCAAGTTATTTTGTAGATAAAAATTCATAAAATTTTTTCTGTTCATACTTAAGGTTCAAAATTTTAACACGAGGTTATCTATAAGCTACTCTTCAAAAATCTTTAAAAAAATTTCTACCGGAATTAGAGGAAAAAATTTTATGACTGTTTGAAATTTAAATATTTACGAAATTGCATAAAATAGCGATTTATTCTCAAACGATTTTAAATATTTTTTATAATTCAAAAAGTATAAGTCGCAGATTTTTGAAATTTCTACCAGTTGTTAAGATTGGTATTTCCTTAATGTCATATTTTTTTCAAAATATTATATTGATTTTTAAGCCACTTATAGGCATTTAAAATATTCGATTTTTTTACATTTTTTTTTTATAATCGGTGATAAAAAAAATTTGGCTCGTACAAAATACTTGAAAATTTAATAGAAGATTCCACAGAAGTAGTTCTTAATGTCATTCAAAAATTATTAAAATCCATAGGCACAATTTTTTTTTATAAGCGTTTGAACATCGAATATTGACATAAAATTACATGTAAAATATAATATAATGTAGAATGTTCTAGACTGACAAACTATATCGCTGTATGCAACTGCCAACCCATCCTAATTGAAAAATATATTTATCGTTTCAAAATAAAATATACTTTTTACAATGTTTATAAATAACAATGTATTATATCCTAGACAAACATATGAACTCCGTTCAGAATCGTTATTCGTATACAATGATATCTATCATTGCATTCAAATTTAACAAACCCATTATAATAATGACCTATCCTATAAGCGAGGTGCACTCCACCCCTAACTGTACAGCAGAGCGAGGCCCATCCGGTTCTTTTTTTTCTATTTTGGATTAATTAAATTAAAGAAATATTAAAATTTCACATTTTAATTTCATTAAAAGTATAGGTATATTATACGCTTAATGTTAATATGAAGGGATTGTCTCATCGGAATAAATTCATTTGAGGGCCATGGATCAAAATAGGTCTACACAAACGTGAATAAAGTGTTTCGAGATAAATATAACACTAATACGTTAACAAACTACGTACATGAATTTTTAGTTTCTATAGTTCTATACACATTTCATTATGTACTACACTTTGTGTTTGCTCATACCTCAAGCAGGAAGATATTGTTGGTTTACGATGGTCATGGACTGCACTTGTGTAAGTGGTAATATCTTTTCTGCCCACCCACGTCAACTTACTACAAAGCGACACGGTGCACGATTTATTGGTTTATTTTAATTTTAACCTTTTTTTTCTATTATTATCATTATTATTATTTTTGTAATTGATGACGTTTACAATGATGACCTCTTCGTAGCATATATTATCGGGTCGCGTATTGTTATTATTAGCATCTACTACTATAGATGAATTCATCGTTCGTAAATAATGTTTTCTTAATACATTGTTCAAGAAAAAATAGGCACTATTAAAACTTAAACTAGATTGTATCTATATTTTTTCTTTCTTAATTGTTACTTATTATTTTAAGATCTCAGTTTCATTTTTTTTTTTTTTTTTTTTGTTATCTGTAGTATATTTTAATTTTTACACATTTATTTTTGTACCTACATTATTAATGAATAAACGTAATAAAATTTGTTCGTGAGATACTACACTGCTAGTAGCAATTATTGTTATTGAAAGGACTTGGATGGCAGAAGGCCGCGCCTATAAGCTCATCGAGGTTAAATACGCTTTTTCAGACAACAAAATGTTCGTTGAAACAAATGCGCAATTGTAAACATGTATACTCGTGCAATATCCGAAACGCGTATTCGACTTAATGAAGACATTGACCCCGAGGGACGGATTGGATTGACCTATCGAATTAGTGACTCTTTTTTTTTTTTTTTATTTATCGTTTATAATTTGTTTTTGTACCCATCAACAATAGCCGCGGCGGCACATTAATCATAATTTAAATTGACACACGGCAAAGAGAAAGATAGATAAGCATTAGTAAGCTCGCATATAAATACACGCGTAGGGATGTATATCTATTATTTTATTCATAACATGCGTGCACGCACGCACACAGGACACGAAATCTTTGCCGATGACATTATTTCATATGGCATAACACTACGAACGAACCATTCACGGAACAGGAATTTCAATTCAATTTTTACCATCTTGACACGGGCCAAATTCGAGATAGCGTCCGATTTAGGAAACAATAAAACAATAAATACCCAAGATCATTAATTCAACAATTTCAAGTTATGTTTTTTTTATAATCTAAATGTTAAAAAATAAAACCGACCTTTCTAAATGCTGATTGAAAAATTGAGCCCCTACGATTTTCATGGATAATAGTTTATTATCATTTCTGTCGTCTTATATATTATGTATATCAATATATAGAACATGGTCTCTAAAATGAGCTATGCCAACTCATCTTCATTTTATATTCTAGCGAATATCTTGTTACAAATTACTACACACATATTATTGGTTTTTACGCAATTATATGTTAATAATATTAAACACGTGAGAAACAAATACTGGGAGCCAATTGTATAGAATTAAATCGTAAATCTTTGTAGTCGTTGAACTATCATTTATAAAAAAAATTCACAAATAAAAAAAACATGACAACAACATAAGACTATTAATTATTGTACTGTGATCGCTCAGAACACTCAAAAGATAAACAGTCGTTTTAATAAAGATTAATCTGATATCTATACATTGAACAAAATAGTAAATATATTTATTTATTTTTAATATATTTTTTTTACTTCTTATTTCCAGAAGAAATAAAACTCCGTAAAAATAATATAATAACTTAGAAATTATTGAACCAAAAGAAAATTTATACAAATCCTCCATAAATAAACTACTGAAATATTTGTATCACATCGTGAAAATAAAATAAAATTCCAATATAAGAATCTACGATTGATTAATCAACACTATGAAGTATATAATTTTAAACTGTCCGTACCTCGTACACGTATATGTATTATATGTATTGTTTACTGAAGTGATTAACCGAAAGAAAAAAAAACGAAAATTAGACGGAATATAGATATAATAATAACAATAACGATGATAATTGATGAACCAATATTTCTGGCGTTGCCATTATTTATTGTTGAGCAAATTCGAAATGAGGATAATTTCGTACTTGACCTTTATGTACAGTTTACCACGTGGTTATTTATTATATCCAATAGCCCGAGGAAAAGGTGTCCGCGGTGCATGCGTACGTATTGCGTATAATATAACATAGCTGAACGAGAAGAAAACAAATATGTACTCAATTACACACGTACACACGCGGAACCTTAATTTCTCGACCGGACAAAATTGTTAAATTAAGTACGAACAACTCATAGCAAAGACACAGTTATTGAAATCTAAGGTATGTTTTGATGAAGGTGAGTACCGACGATTTCAGCATAAAGAACCAACGATATCAACTATATTTTCTAATGTCTCATGATTTTTAATAAATGAACAACAGTCATCGAAAACCGGACAATGATTTACATGCAACAAATCGTATCGATACATCTCGAAAAGTTAGACAGAAATATTAATTGTATTATCGGAGTAGTACTTCTTCTATACGTCGTACCAATAATTATATTTTAATTTATAAATTATTATTTTGTTCGCGAATAATGCACTAGACCTGATTGTAAAATTAATAATTATATGCGAGTATAAATGTTGAACAAAAATTCTATTACACATAATTCGTATTTATTTTACATTAATTATACACTATTCAATCTAAATCATTAAAACTATTAATATTATTTGTAAAACTTGAACTTGTGTGCAAAATGTACAAAGAACCTAGTCTCATAAAGATTTATGAAAATAAAATATCACATAGGTGAAAATAATGTATATATAATATATTATTAGCATAATACATCAATTGATATAACCTGATGTAACCAAATCAAAAAAAAATTACCTTTGGATATTTAAATTATGTTTTTCAATTTTTTTCAATTATTATTAGACAAAAAAAAACTTTATTTTACTATATACTATTAGCTATATCAAAATATTTCCAATTTCATTAAAACCTGCATAAAAAAAGGAACAATAATTTTCATTCGTATGAATATATAGGACCCAAGGAATAAAGATGTTTAAGTTTAGGTAAATAAAAACTAAGGAAACAGCTAATGAATTATTACTACTAAACATGCAATTAATAAACAATAATTAAGTTCGTCAATAAACTTTTGAGACTCTTCAAAATAAAAATTACCTGTAATTAATTTGAGGTAAATTTATATTTTTTGATACAATATATTCAACTTAGTTCAGTACAAAAAAAAAAAAAAAAAAAAATGATCATAAGTGTAGAATTAGAACGTCAGGAAAATAACAATTAACAATAGGTAACATATTGAATGACAGTCACTATTTTCCTGTACAATTTGAATAATTAGAAAAAATAAATAATCATTACATTTAATTAAACGCAATCATAGCTTAGCATTGAAACTTTGTTAAACGAATAACGCATATCAAATATTAACTATATAATACGATATGATTCCGCAGTAGTTACTCAACCCTTCAACCCGTCATCGTGCCATTTAATTTTTGTTGATTTTAGTCTCAAAAGTGCAGGCTTAATAATTTGAAATTTATTTACCTTATTTTTTTAAGCCCATCGTATTAAAATCAATACATATTTTGACGAACAAATGTGTAAACCACAACTGAGTTCTAAACAAGCGAGACTTGATAAACGAAAAACACTAAACAATGAACGTCTTCCATAATTATTGGATACGGACAATCAAACTTAGGGACATACGATTTACCATACAGTGCTGTAAGCGAATGTATATCATCGTATTAGTAAACTATAATAATATTGTTAATCAAACAAAACGAGTTTTGATTTTGATTTATTCAACGTTATAAAATCTGTATCAAAACAGTTAAATAAAAATGTTATCGAAACCTACTACAAAAAACATCGGTACATCGAATATATGTATTAAATAACGCAATACAAAGTAAACCACTTAATAAAAATTTCAGACGTATTTGGTTGTAAATTTTATAGGATTTATAAATGCAATTGACAGCTTTAAAAATAATTGAAATAAGAATAAATCTGAAAGTATATTAAAAAATCGAATTTCAAATCATAATCATACACCGTTAAGATGAGTGAAATGTTCTCACTTAATATAAGAATAAACAATTTTGGGATTACTATACCTAAAATTTAAATTACATTTAGATCAAATACATCCTTGACAAAGTGAATGGTTTTATACTCGTAATTAATAATCATATGGAGTACCTGAAACACATCTGTAGCATGGAAAGCATCATTTAATACATTAAAAAAAAAAAAAGATGTAAATGCGTTGAAATCCTAGCCTCAATAATTATAATATTATATTAATATTACATTTGATTTTTTTAATTACAAAATCCAGTAAAGAATGTTTACAACCAGTCACGTTTTTTTAATGGTATTTAATTTGAATCAGTTTTGATTTCCAAACAATCCTAACCATCTGGTATTTGAAATTTGCACTAATTTCGAATAATAGATAAATAATAACTGACTTTGATTTTAACAATATTAAAAACTACAATATTAGTTTCGAAGTAAAGAACTCGAAAATTAATATTATTTTTAAGTTATAATTAATGTAACCTTGTACACGAGTTAAGCCTCTCTATACGTGCATAAACCCTGCTTACCAACACTTTTCCCTTAGCGCTACGAGTTATTATCTTGTATATTTTTTAACGATTATGTAATATTATATGACTGTATATTGATTATTTATTATACGATACAATGTACACACTTGTATACACATTTCATTGACTCTCGATAATAATGTTTTATTTTTCGCCCCGTGATAGATCTCTCGCAACATTTAAATTAATTGACTCATTGAATTTCGATTATGGCCTCGGGATCGGTTGTCGATAAATCATTTGAGAAAAATCACGTCGATACATATACGTACATATATAGGTAACTTTTCGCATACCTTCACATTAAATTTGTGTACGGTGTACACAAAATGCATACATGCACATCGTATATGCGCGTGTGCACATGTTAGAACATGAACTATCTTTGTAGTGCGTTTAATAAATTACGATCACAAGAAAATGCCAGGGTTACTTGTCCGGTGCACATGAAAGATAATTTCCGGTGAAAAGTTGCACAGTATGGTTCACGAAGTGTTCGGGAATAATATTCATTATCTTCGAGCAATAAACAGTATAATGCATTACATATGATACTCGCTAAGTAATATGTTAATGTAATAACTCGAAATCATAATCTGACGTGCATTTCATTCATTGTAATCAGAAAATTGCTTACATGACTTATACGTCCTCGCTTTTATTGGAACGTTTTAATTTAAATTTAAATATATCATATTAAATAAACGTACGTACACATTTAAATTTATTTTTTCGTTTTCATTCAATACAAACCGAGAGGACTTTTTTATCTGTTTCATCCTGGACTGCTCAAAGTAATACACTTTCGTGTGCTACATTGCACGGAATGAATGAAACGTTTATCGACCCGTTACTACTTCAAAAATATTTATTTTGAATAGAAATATAACATGTAAAACTTTTGTACAGTGTTTTCATTTTTGACCTGACCCGTATTAAATAATTTCAGAAACAATAATTGATAAAACATTTTTCGTACATATCTCGGCACTCAAGGATAAATTCAGTATTTTAGTAATATTAAAGCTGTATGTTTATACTTGATCGGTAGTCGTTCGTAGAAACGATTAAATTCGGTAAACATTGAAATTAATCAGTACTTTTCTCGCTGTAAACTATCGCGATATCGAGATCTTCAGTGGGTATGATCGTGTCCGGCAGTGCTCCTGGAACCGTTCGACGTTAAGAGAATTACCCGCGTACCCACCACTGACGATCTTGACAGACTTATGTTCAGTGTAATAATTTTGCGGCGGTAAAAACGAAGAGTAAAACGGTTCCTTTGAAATTTAAATAACGATCAAAGTTAAAATTAAAGTTTAAATGATTTGAACGTTTCGCATAGATGATTGAAAAATCAACGCAAAGTCGCCCAGCCGACCGGTCGCTACAACGCCTATATAGGAATACTCGAGGTCCGACCTGGAGAACCGTCGCGGTGCGCACGGACGCTTCCCCGGCAACCGTTGGTATGCGACACGAGATCGGGGAGGCCCACGCGAAGAACTGGAGTAGAACAGTAATAACACTGTAGGCCCGGGACGCGCGCGACACGAGCCGATAAATCATCGCCGTGCGGATTAGTCGCAATTTCAGAACACGACCGGACGAAACCAGTCCGCCGGTTAATTGGTCGTATATATGTACACATATATTATTGGCGCATGTGCACCACAGCACAATCTGTACACGGCTGTTGGAGCGGGGCAAGAGCGGCGACGGCTGACTCTGACGAGGCGTCCGCGACTGCGTGAGAACACACGACGCGCCGTTTGTCCGGTCGCGCGACTGTTATTTTAACGACCTGTTGGGTGTTGCGTTTGAAATTGAAAACAATCAATATGACGTCTGCTGCGTGCGCTCGTGTGCAATACTATCGCCGCGTAACCGTCGTAAGGCCACATCATACACTAGACCCGAACCGGCCATACCGAAAAATATTCGGTCCGAATTTTTTCGGATATAGTTGCGCTGAGTGTCCCCCAATTGTCGGTCCTAACTAAAATAAGTTAATAGCTAAATAGATGGTTAAATAATTAAATCAAGAACATCTATCTATATCTAAACATGTTTGAACGGTTGAAACCCGAACCGACCCGAATCTCGGTTCGGGTTGTCGGTTCGGTACAAGTGTATGCACTCACATATAAAATCAGCATTTTGATGTTTTTCGGTTCGGTCGGTTCGGGTCTGGTGAATGCGCGGCATAAACCGTACCGCTACGGGTGACGCGGGAAACATCGCACTTCCAGCGAAACGACTTCCTAACTTCCCGACGACGTCCGCAGCACATTTGATTGCGTCCACTCCAATCGTCTTCGAGTTTTCTTCTTTTTTTTTCTACGTTCGCGACCCCCAATCGTTCCGCGAGTAGGCGCGTAGAGACCGAACGAGATAGCGAAAAATACGTCGCGAATGAAAACATTTGATCGAATGATGCACAAACCGAAGCTACAAGATTACCATTTGGTGGTACGTTCTGTTCGCTCACCGTTTTCTGCTATTTACGCGTTTCGAACGATATTTAAACGCCCGAGCCGGTTGCAAGACGAATTAAGATTTTCGTTCAAGATCGGCAAACACATATTTCAACAATCCTATTTATACCAAACGATAACCTGTGATTTTTAATCCGGTCCATACATTGTAATTAGCCGTTTAATTTATTAAAATGTTTTAACTTTTTCTTCATCGGATTTTAATTATTTTATCTATAACATACTATGGTGTCACAGTCATTAACACAATCTAATATTATTTGTATGCGGAAATAAGCGTTGAAAATACTTTGTATGTATGTAATGTATACTGTACGATGGACAAATATGGTTTTTATATTAATTCTTAATTCATATATTATTTAATTAATATTCTAGAACATAAAAAACTTTAAACACAGTCATATTATATTCTGGAGCATACTATATATAAATATATATGCACGTTCTACAGCACGGTTATCTAGATGGTAATATCTAGGTGTAGATAACCGTGGCCTACAGTCATCTATTTCTTATTTTACAAATAAATTAATACATTTTTACAACTAACTTATGTAAGTTTATTTTACATTGTGAAGTTTTCTAGAACTAATTAAATTATGTTAAAATACCGAGGTCACAACACTCAGTTTACCAACCGTCTAATTATTGTTCTACACCGCAATTGTTAGAAGGTTGTATCTAGATTTGAAATGTTGTAATGCATAATAAATTATATATTATTTTCAATACACTTTACTATCAATAAATTACACGAAATATGTTAGAACGTATTTATATGCATTGACGTACCGTGTACACATATGAATGTTTACAATGTGTATTATTTTTACACGGTATAAATTCATGAAAGAAAAGAAAATCTGAAATATGATAATGATATATTATTCATAAATAGTTACATTTTATCTCTTTTTTTAATTATTTAATTTAGTGTCTAGTAACTCTTAGCTACAAAATCTCAAATTTCCAGTAAACTAAACATAGATATTTTTATTTTTAATATATATTTATTTATTAACTGAGTCTCTTGCGATGGGTGGAGGTTTGAACCCCCTTTAAACACCTTTACTCACACCACTGGGTACAGCTAATCTGTACAAGTTAAATTAAAGAGTTCTTATACTCATTAGGTACCTATTTATTATTTATAATTTAATTTTAAAGGAAACCAATTAATAAGTTTATTTATAATTAATAAAATGCAATTAAATTGTAAGCAATCATTCAATCTCAGTCAATATAATCATTTGTCAGAAATTAGACAAGTCAAATCGGAAATTAAAAATACAACGTTTTCAGCAAAAACAATTATTTATTAAAACCTGTGACGAGAGCACTTACTGAAATTGGTTGTAACATATCTATTCGTCATGCTTCTAATGTTTAACCATCAATAATTTTAAAATGCTGAATGTAAAATAATGACTTCTTTATTATTTTACTTTAACTCATCCCATAAATAAGTACCATATCACAATACTCTTTATAATACTGCACATTCGTACAAATGTAAAGTAATATAAAGTATAAAGTACAGAACTTGATTGCTCAAAAAAAGGAAAATACATATTATTTTGATATAGCAATAATCGATCATGAGCTATAATTTTAAAATGTATAATATATATAAAAATGAATGAGGCATTCGTGTTTTCAAAGAAAATAGCAATTTGTGCTGCCATCTAGGTATGAAATATAAATATCTGATATAAACACAGATAGCGCATAAAGTGCAAAATAAAAACTACGGTCCAGTGTAATTATACAATAATAATAATTACTATTATTGTATAAATTATATAACAAGAAAAAATATAACACAGCATTAAATTTCATCACGAAAAAGAAAAATACACATAAAATCATCTATATTCTGTTTTAGAAATATTCGATAACTAAAAAAATAGATTTACATAATTTGTAAGCAGAGATACAATGAGTGTAATGACAACGTAATATTTTCCTTACATTTAAACCTTCTCCCCCTCTATAGCCAAAATCCCAGTAAGTAAATAGTTAAGTAATCATAATTATAAATTATTAGATACCTAAATACATTAAATCCCCCATCGATAATCTTTACCTACGCCATAGACCATATATTTATCAAAACGTACATATATCGATTAAAAAGTAGTAAGTTGAAAGTATTTTAACTAAAAATTCGAATTTTAAACATAACTAGTAGATTAATATACAATTCGATCATAAATATTTTGCATATCAGCGTATCAGTTGTTCGTCACGATCTACCTAATATCAATAAATCCAATATACCCATTATAACCGTGGATTATACCACATGTTCAAAGTGTTATAGGTAAATTAATCTAAAAATATGTCATGTGTTTGTGCACAATTATATTATTATAATAATGGATATTTCAGTATTTATTTATCACGATATCATTAAATAAAACAGAATTGGTACGGACTACAAAATATTGTCTTCACGTGAAAAAAAAATATGCCCAATAGCATGGTATACTGCAAGTACCTTCGAGTAGACAATCTGTAACTTCATGAGCACGGTTTAATAATAATAAAAAAAAATAATCACGAATGCGTCTTACATGGCGATGGATTCAGCGCTGCAGTACAATATATTAATTCGTCCATACACAAAAATTTGTGAAAATAAAGAAAAAAATCCTTTGCTGCATACATAACGGTATAAGCTGGAGCTATTGCAGCGCGACGTCTTCCTATTAAATATATATAAGTATACGTCATGGCTGTATGCAAACGTTCGAGAATGTTGATGTCGCGTTATAATACGGTTCGTGATGCTAACTATTTTTATAATCAACAATCAAAACGTATACGTTTGAAGTACCAGGTATTCATGTCAAATGAATAATGATAAATCAAAGATATAGATATATGATGAATAAAATAGATTTGCTATACTAAAAATTGTCCGTACAAAAGAGGTATATTTTTAATAGTTTTCATTAATTATGGTTTGAACACCGATAAGCTTGTCCAGACATCTGATCAGTCCTTCAAAGTACTGTAGTCATAGTAGAGACATTTAGTAGCGTAGTCAGAGGAGCCAAAGGCCTTAACCCTCTCCTCTTATGGATTGTATTTATGTGTGTGTACTATACTAGTATACCACTATTTGGTATTCAAGTATTTTAAAAACTTTTGTACTAACTCGTCCAACACTATCATTTTATAATCACTAGAGTTTTTATACTATGTTATGTCACGGCTATACTGACCCAGCTGACCATCGTTAATTTATTTTTATTATAAATATTATTAAAACTATTTTAAAATGCTGGAAATACATATATAATCTTGGAGGTGGAGTGAGGGGGAAGGGTAAGCTCTCAAATCCTCTCTTACCTAACCTGTCCAAAAATATGTTTAACCTCTCCCAATTAAAAATCCTGGCTGCGCCATTGAAGATATTAGTCATTATGTATATTTAAATACTACATTAGATATACTTTTTGATGTTATTTGTAATCATATTTAAATACTTGTTGGGGAATTTACTATAATTTATACTTGTTCTATTTGGTACATCTATAATGGCTTCTATCTATTTGGTAATAATAAAAAATAAAAAAATAATGAAGCAATATTTTTTTGGTCCAGATAGCTGAACAAAGCGTTATTTTATGATTAATAGTGTGATTTATATCCGAAATAAATTGAGGCATTGTAGTTTACAACAAAATGGTTTAACGATATCATAATAAACAGGGGAGGGGAAAGAAGATTCGACGGGCTGATGGACTCATTATAATCAAGTGAGGTAGAAAGCATCGCGAATACTCTATACAGGAAAAGAGAAGTGGAAATCTATTCGAATTGGAACTCACAAGTCAATTTTTCTACATTGCTTAAAACGGTTGAAATTTGAAAGTAGTCATATACACCACATACCATGGTTATCACGATCGCAATAAAAATTTGCACAAATCAGACAATTCTTATAAACTATGTATAACTATATACTAGTTAGACAATATAGCAGAGACGTATTTACATTTTTGGCGCCCTGAGGCACTGTTTCTTAAGCGCCCTCTTTTAAGAATAACCTAAAAATAAAATTGTTTATAAGACACTGGTAGATTTATACTACCGAAAAAAATATTAATAAATGCGAGTATTTTTTTCAGTTATTTATTGGCAAAGCGCGATAGGTCAGATAATGTAATTTATTTTGATAATAATAGAAAATAATTATTTTGCATTGTTTAAAGATTCTGGATTCTTTCGCCCTCTCAAAACTTGGCGCCCGGGGCCAATGCCCCCCTTGCTCCTACCCCTAAATACGTCTCTGCAATATAGTCACATTTTCATAATATCTGCCCGAAAACGTGCGTAGTGTCAGCATTTAGGACTATTTAGTAAGGTATATGAATTATTTTAGATAAAAAATAAAAACATGAAATATTATCATTTAAAAATCCAAGGATACATGACCATTCGGAAGACTAGATAACCTACCAGCTAGAATGATAATTACGTCGATACTTATAAGTGTAAATATAATTATGTGAGGGTTAAGACTAGCACGGTCTTTATATTTAGATTTTAATGACAACATGCATATAAGTTAATAATACTTTATATTTTAAACAGCAAGATACTAAATAATAATAAGTACCTAAATAATTATTTTGCAAATCCACTAGTTTCGCTTGCAACTACATTTACTACATAATTAACAATAAAAATAAATGACCTGATATGTGAAAACATGATATAAATTTTAAACATAATTAAATGTTAAACGTTACCTAAATGAAATTTACTCACTGGTAGAAAACAACTATTATTTACCAGTAAACATAAAGAAATAAAAATATCGTAATTCTTACGATCAAATTTAACTAAATTTTATAATTCAAAATAAACTTATGGTTTATGAAGATTGTATTAGTATAATATGCTGGACGAAGAGGCTATAGTGATTTCGTCAATCCACTTTTCTTAAGTCACTCATTTCAGTTATATTGAGTTTTTTCTTATTATTAAATTATAGTGATAAATAATTCGATGGTATTAAAATTTATATTATTTTTGTACAAATGTTGTTAATTTATAAAAAGCCGATTAAATATATTTAATCAATAGCTGCGTTTTAAACATTTTATACATTAAACGGAAATGTATTTTTTATTAAATGTTCCAACTTATCCAATACAACATCCTTGAATTACACCTTAAGTTTTGCAATGGGAACAAATGAAAAAATGTTCTCATGTTTTACCACATTTTTAAAAAATCGAGCAGCAAATTATAATGTACGAAAAATAATTAAAATGCTACCAATCAAAAAATCAAAATACTCTTTTGATTTATTTGTAATACTAGGTATTTATATAAATTTAGAACCACACTATGTTGCTCTAAACTAAAAGTCACAATTCAATCATCACTGTCATTAACGGGTACAGAGTACTAACCTGTACTACAGACCTATTTTTCAGGGTATGCAAAATGCTGCCGCTGCCTCCCTCCCTCACACTAAAATTTATTTTAATTAAACGTTTAAAATGTTGGTAAAAATAAACATACGAATGTCTAAATAATTATTTATTTTAAAATTTTAATTTTTCCTAAAAAAAGTGACTGAACATTCATTTTTTTTTATTGTTAGAACTGTCTTCGTAAATACAATTTAAAAAAAATTAAATATATAACACTCCTTCCTACGATCACTGTTCAAATTGTCGCGGTCAAATTGTCACACTAACTTGGCGTGATTGCGTGAGGAATGTGAATAACGATGTCGCGTAACTATAAGAACATAATAATGACTGATATGACAGTCAACAAGTAGGTTCTATTTTGAATATTTAATCATCACACGTATATATATTATTTATAATAATATTTATTTATTAGTTATAGTATAACACGTTTAAATACTTAATACAAAAATAATAGGTTTGAATTACCTGATTTCTAATAGTTAGAAATACTTTATGTATAAGACAGAAGACTATTATTTTCCAATCATTAGAATTTATTTATCGTTTATTATTCAAGTATCAATACATCAAAAAAAGGTTAAATGTCACACAAATTAAATAATATATGATACATATTATAGTTAAATATAATTTTTCTATTCAACTAATACCTACTAGACCTTTATAATATGCTATATTAAATAAATATTTGATAATTCAAATTTAACCGATATACGATGGAAAATAAGTGGATTTAAAAAGTATTTAGGCAAAAGTTAAATTTTATTTTTAAGTATCATATTATTAACTGTTGAATAAGATAATGGAATGTAATATATAAATAGATAATACATTTCATTATTCAATATTTAAAGCGATATTTCCATAACGTATATTATAAGACTTCCAAAATGAAATCAATGCCTACATGAAGAAACGAAACATTTTGCAAAATCTATTAGAAGTAAAATAGTTTCAACCAGAATGGGAAGAATAAATCCGCAATATGATCTAATCAAAACTGTATAACCCCACTGATACACCATCAAATTTCACCAATGCGTACCTTACATAATAGGTACATAAATTAATAGGTACATATAGAGCGAAAAAATAATAATTTTTATTCAAATTTCAAATTATAATATTCAACGTTGTATTTCATTTTATTTGTAATAATTAAATTTGACTAACAAAAAAAAAAAAATTGACCAAAAATGTACAATACTGGCCAATAGGTGCTTCACTTGAATAATTCTTGTTGGTGTAAATTGACATTTTCCTAATATACAAATCGTCTACAGTTAAAAACATAACTTGATTTCTATTGCTAGCTGATATTTTTATTTACACTTACTAAATAAATTTCTGAAATCATAATTATTGTAAGGCGAATACTTTTTTCATGTTTGATTTATAACTTGTTTAACATGACGGTAAAATAATGTTATGGTATGGATCATTAACTTCTAAAATATATTTTATAAATCGCTGGCCTGCATTATTAGTAAACGTTAATAAAGAAATTCGGGGCATTAAGTTTTGTTATTTAAAAAGAAATCATACTCGACAGAACGTTTTGATATTCATAAATTTAACGGATTAAGGGCAACATAAAAATCGAGACAATAGATCATATAATACATCTTTTTTGTTAGAATTCGCACGTAACTTCTTAATTTATCATCAATCGTAGAACTATTGTTTTTTTTCTCTACCTTTAATAAAATTTCAAATCGTAAATGACCAAACCGTGAACAATTGCAATTCGTTTCGGTCAGAGAAGAAAAAATACGTGGTCGGTACAAGCTTATATAGCTTTCCTCATTTCAGATACGCTCAAACCTCCAGTGAAATCGTAAATACATTGCAAAACCGTATAAATTGATAATATATTATTATTCACCTATTATACTTTGTGCATGTACCATACACACGCACATTCGTCTGCTTTTCAAAACGTTGTAAATTCACAACTAGACCGACGAGATTGATGTAGTCATAAATATAAGGCGATTATTTTGAATTTCGTTTTATTGAACTTACCACCAAAACTGTAGTTAAATTAATTTCAGTTTTTTTTTCCATACAAATAAAAATAATAATAATAATCGCACATACAAGTTTCATAGGTATATTTACGTGTTTATTTCATAGCAAAATTGAATAAGTAGTACCTAAACAAATTATAATAGATTCATAAAAAAGCGAATAATATTATAAATCCAACACAAATACTTAATAATACAAAAAATTAATAGTTAACAAAATTAGTCTTAAGTATAATTCATCATATAAAATGTATAAAAAAAAAAAAAATATAGGGCACTTACCATATTCCTAACCTGATTACCGTTAAAAAAATCATAATATAGACGTATACAAAAAAAAAAAAAAAAAATTGTACGATGGTAAATATTATAAATCAAGGAAAATGCCCATTATTAACACAAAAATACAATCATAAACATTGTAAATAGTCAGATCGATCTAATTCAGTCAGATGGAATATATATTATATAACATACAATAATTATTGTCATGGAAAAATAGTAATAAGTAATTATTTATTTATTTATTTTTTTATATATAATTTAAACTATAGAGTGCATTAGTTGAAAACCCATAGTAAATAAACAGTCAATATATTTTTTAAATCCTAACATTTTTTTGCATGAGCAAATTCATATAATATTGTTCCTACCCTAATATATAGTATATATTATACTATCTTTAACATTTGCTCATAAGAGTAGATTTTGTTCAATTTTAATCCGACATATTACAATGGTAGTATATAAACAATATTACTTTTGTCCATCATATAAAAATACAAACCTAACATATAACAAAGCACACATAAATAAAAATCAAAAACATGTAAATCTGAAAATACAACAAACATTTGGAAGACACTAGTTGTACATATTATTTTAGATTTAAAAGTATTATTTGAAACTGTAGTTTAAGTAAAATTCAAAAATCACATGTGTATATATAAGGCACTTTGGAAGCTCATAGTGAGGTATACCCGTACAAAAAAAAAAAATAATAATTATAATAATAATAATAATAATAATAATAATAATAAAACATTGATAAAAAAAAAAGAAAAAACAATATTTTATCACATAGAGTTAAACAATTCATGAGCTTTGAAATTCGTACTTACTAATTATTAATTCACTTAAGTACTAATACTTAATAATTAATTAATACTAGAGAACTTATACTTAAATTACATCTAAATTATACGTCTGTGTAATTTCATATATTTTAGGAACAAGTGTCGCGGTTAATCCTTAAATACTGCATACATAATATTAATTATTATATCAAATAATACGCACACTGTCCTACAATTACATAAATAAAAAAATTCCTAAATATAAAATACATGCAAATAACATAGAACACCAGATGTTTTGTTTGGTCATATAATGAGGACAATATTAAAAATATACATCAAATTCCAATGTTTAGGAAACAATATTAAGTTATTAAGTATTAAGAACATTTATACAATGGATATAATTAATAATAATTGCAATAATAATAAAATCAAAATAATCAACTCGGGATTGATATTGAGCCTTAAAATTATTTGTTCAAACAAGTTAGGAAAATGTTTCATTTCATTCAATAATTTGGAAAAGCTAATACTGAACCCTGATTTATGAAGTTTCCATGAAATCACAACAATGAGCAAATATGAAGTTTTTTTAAAGTAATAATAATAAAAAAAATTAAAAATAAAAAGTTAGAGCTTTAACTACCCCAACTTTTAAAATGGATGTTGTGACGCATCTAGGAACTTACTCTAACGCTGTGTGATACTTGCGTATGTGCACCCTTAAATTACCACTTTGTTTAGCTCGATATTCACAATGAGGACAACGATGAACTGGCTCTTTACCTCCACATTCAAATACTTCATGGCGTTTCAGTGTGCTCTTCCATCGGTATCTCTTGCCACAATGCTGACAACTGAATGGATTAGCTTGCGTTGTGCGCACATACTTGGAGTTTTGTTCAAAGTTTTTCCACCATAAAGAACCTAAGGGAAATGCTGTAATAAATATTTTTTAATAACTAATATAGACGACAAATGTCAATCAGACAAGTCGTTAAAAATACCTTGATCCTGCATGTTTGGTGGTATATTCATGCCTCCATATTCAGTAAGTTCCATACCTAAAATATTCATAAAATAAAGCATAAAAAATGATTTTGTCTACTAGACTTAATTTTGTTTACAGTACACCAGTATAATAGTAAATGAAAAAATCAATATAAACATCTCAGAAACTTTTAAATTAAATGTGAAAAATGTATTTTACCTTCTTCAGGACGGAAATTTGTCATATTTATTTGTGATGTTGTAATGGTTGAAACAGTAGTGCTTGTTGTACATACATCACTATGGGCATTATTATCACTCTCACTAGCATCTTCTTCTGTATCTGTTTTTTCAAGTTTGATCTCATTTATTGAACCACTAGAGGGCCAGAATTTAGTATCTTCTTTATCTTCAATTAATACACCATTTATATCAGGTGTCTCCTCTTCAGATTTTACAGTTGCAGATTCCACCACAGGTTTAGGAATGATTGGAGGAGATGGTATATTTGCCTTACCTTCACCAGCTAAACTAGGTGCAGTGGGATTTGGTGTATTATTTACATCTAAATTATTAGCATTAGTACGACTTGGATTAACTGGTGATACCACAAGACTACTAAAGTTTTTCACTGGTTGTACTAATTTACGTCGTTTAGTATTTGGTATAGTAGGTACAATGGTTTGTGGTGGTAGAGGTGGAACGGTCATGGATGGATCAAAAGCACCATCAGAAACTTTAGGTGTGACAGACTTTTTAGGCAGTCCTGGTGAAATATTTCTAGTTGAATTTTTTCGAGTGTCTAATTTTCGATCAGATCGACCACTACTTTCAGAAAGTCCTTTAATTTGCAACGATTCTGCTGCTTTCAGGAATGATCCGAGTTGTTCTTGAGTAATATTTACTTCGCCACGATACATATAATCCATCATAGATCGCAGTTCTTGATATGTTACATCTTTTAGTATAAGCACCGGATATTTATCAAAATGTTGATTTAATAGCATCTAAAAAAAAAAAAAAAATAATAATAATAATAAAATGAAAATTATAACTATGTTCATTTAAAGGTGCTATCTATATAATTATCATTAATTATTGAGCATTACTAAAAAAATTTATAATTTTAATCTAAAAATATTAGATCCTAAACAGGATCTTAAAAAAAGGAATTTTAAATTGAACAAGAGTAAAAATAATTTTTTTTAAACACCAAAATTTAAAAAAAAAAAACCAAGATGTTGTACATAGATAAAAGGTGCATGAATATGTTTTACACATAATACAAACAAGTAAAATTAACAGTTTCCACAACTGATATGGTGAAAAAAAATCACACTACTGGTAAGGTGGAATCTCTCAGACCGCTTAGTTACTTTACTAATATTTGAACTACAATTTTCAATTGTACAATCATATATTTGCATGTTATAATACTATCTCTCTATAAATGCAAAATTTACCTCCATGATCATATCAGAAATACGTTATCATCTAAATAAAAACTAATAACAGTAGCCGTTTAACGCACTTCGTCAGTTACGGGTTAACAATAATTTAGTTAAAAACAAATATTTTATCCTGCATGAAATTTCAGAATCTAGCTATCAACCATTTTATTTTAATAAGATAATAAATTCATTAATATTGTATTATTAATAATTAATTATAAAATATAGTAATAACTTCAAAAATTTTCAACACAATGACATAATAAATTGATACAATTTGTATAGTATATCAATAATTTTATAACAAAACTAATGAAACAAAAATACTTGCTATAAACTTCAATGATTTAATTTATTTAAATTCCTTCAAATAATTGAATTAAAAAATATTTTATAAGCAAGAAAAAGCTCATGCATGAAATTAAGGTGGTACAATTTTGATTTAAAATTATTGTTTTTAATTAACTTCATAGCATCTTATAGAAATTATACAATATGCAAAATAAATTATAAGAACTTATTAAAATATTACTAGTTTCATTTAACATGATAATAAAAATAATTACTTTATTTAAAGTAATTTACCTAAAATTAAATACATAGATTAAACGGTCTAACGATAAGTCATAAGACATTTTTATTGGAGCTTATAACACAGTAGGTAGGCTATTATTAAATAATAATTCACATAGTTTGCTAGTGGTATTTAATAAAAGAGGTCAAGTTGACAAAGTGTATCAGACAGCTGTCTGAATAATGTCATTCACTCAATAGTCTACCGGAACAAGAAAAAAAAAGTATGAGCTAATTTCTCCTCATATACACAAAACAATATATAATACACTACACATTTATTGCCTATTGTGTGACATATTATTTTTTTTTTTTATATTATACTTACAAATTCCTTAAAAAAATTATTTTAATACATAAATACCTGTGAAAAAAGTCAAAATAATCGAATTTCATTAATTCTACAGTTAAATTGTATTAAATAAATAAATAAAGCGTAGGTAAGCATAATAAATACAAATATTGTTTTCAAAAAAATTTATTATAAAAAAATGAAAATATCTAAATAAATAATTTTCTTACATAAAAAAATATCTAGGCCACTTTTTTTATGATGTGCCTTCTATTATAATTGACAGAACACTTTAAGTTGGATGTACCAAATCAGTGAATGGAAAATAGAAAGGCAATAATGAGATGAGGCTAAACAGTAGTTATATAATAGTTTCCAACAAGATTTTCACTGAATTAGTTTATTTAAAATCAAACTGATAGAATTCAAATAGTTAAAGTAAAACCTTAATATAAAATCATAAGTAGTAATTTGAAATAAAAATTTAAAAATTAATTTATCACAAAAATAACTTATTGTAAGATGATAATTTCTCATTCATATTAAATATACTTCCCCAACCAATATTCACTACTACGACTACATTTTTATTTTTCTGTTCAAAACATAGTTATAATCATGTAACTATCTACATAAATTTTACAAATAAAAATATGTATCTAATTGAAATACATTTTTTGATAAAAAAAAAAAAAAAAACCATTGAAAAAATTATAAAGGAAAAAAGTGAATAAGTAGGTGTTAATTCCAAAAAATTGGCAAAATTGTAAAAATATGCAAAAATATTTGAGAAAATTGAAAATAACCAAAATGATATTTTAATAACATTTACAGCACAATAGTTATATAATATAAGCACTGTAAGCATTTAATTTGTGATAAATGGTAAGACAATTATTGGCAAACTAACTTGACTTCTAAAACAATACTGACATTTTTTTACTACTCCTTAGAATTAATAACATATTCAGAAACATATTAAAAGAAAAACTGTATAATGTCAAGAAATGTTACAAACATTATTCATAATTAAAATAACACAAGCTGATAAGATGAAACAATATTATTTTATAACATAATATTTTGTAATTTGTCTATTAAAATGAGAAAAAAATACCAAAATTAATTATAAAAAGGTGAAAAATACTATTAAAAAGTGTTTAGATACATTAAGATTCATCCTTACTTAATAATAAAAGAACAATAAATAAGCTTAACATTATACATACTAAGGAAACGGTTTCAATAATACATTTAGAGTAAATATTATAAGTTATGTCATTGAATATTAATAATATGTAATAAAATACATCTAAATGATTATGTTCAAAAGAAACTTTTTATTACCTTTTTAACAATTTTAAAATATTAGAACACTAAAAAAATTTAAATACAAATATTTTCAATAAGAACAAAAAATAATGTTAATCTTTATAAAAAAAAATCAAGAGTTTATGTTTATAGTAAATGTATGAATAATTTGTTGATTGACAAATAATAAAACAAATAGTGTAATTACAAAAAGTATTATAAACTATATTAAGAAATGATTGATAAATATTTGTAAATTTAATTATATTATTACACTAACAAAAAAATTAATTGTATTCTTTGAGGTATAATGTCAACTGTATTAATAGAAACACGATTTTTAAATTTATCAACAATTGTAATCAATGACTAGTCAAGTTAATTTATAAAACTCATAACAGTAAATTCATCAATTCAGTGAATAATAATATTAATATACATTTTAAATTTCTTTGATAAAAATATAATTTTAATAAGTATTTAGTATTATTAATAAAATCAAGCGTAAATTATAAATTTATTTATTTATGGAATTCATTACATTTACATTTTATTTATCAATTTTTTTAATGAAAATGTACCAATATAAAAAAATATTTCTTAATTAGATAATTATATTTAAAACCTATGAAACTAATGGTTTAGTAATTAAAGACATACCTATGAAAAAATACCAACTTAACTTTTATAAAAACTAAATAAAGCTGAAAATTATGCGTAATTAAGAATCAATTGTTCTATGTTCATGAACTTTATAGTCTGAACTATCAATATTTTTTTTACATTAACTAATGAAATATAAATATCATTCATCTTCGTAAAGAATAATTTACTTAGTCATCAAACAAAAATGTTTGATCTAATGGAAAAAGGGTCTAATAATCAATTTTTCAATCAGAATTACAATATTAAATTTTTTGATTAAAAAAAAAAAAAAAAAAAAAATGTAAATACTTTACTAATGAAATAACAGTAAAATCCTGTCTTATATAATAACAAAATAACTCAGAACTAGCTTTTCAATAAATTCATTAGGTAGTCAAATTAAAAATATATAATATACAAATTTAATCAAGATATAAATACTAACTATTTTTAACAAAGATTAACTAAATTATTAAAATAAAACTATTGGAAAACAATGTTCACTGCTATTCACACTGACAAAATGATAGTATATAAGTTGAATTATTCATGTTAAACAAGAAAAGTTTCATTAATAACAGTTAAAAAGTTTTAAATTATTATCATAATTATAACTTGCAATTGAAAATGTCACCTATTGACAATCACACATAACAACTAAGCACATATTTTAAGCAAAAGAATTTATTATCAAATCCTGATAACAAACTAAAACTGTTTGAGTAATATACTAAGAATATTTTTAAGAAATTATAAAAAATGGAGTCCAACAATATTATATATATAATTAGTTATAAGGAAAAAAATAATATATTTAAAATATATTTTAGGGAGCTGATCATCATGCAATACATTTAGGCAAAAACACTCAATAATTAAAATTAACATTGATAAGTTCACTAGAAATGATACTTTCTTTAATTTGACATTTTATATCATTTTATCAACTTATAAATAACACAAATTTAAAATACAAAATAGTTTAAGATGTTTAACATACAATCATCAAATAAAACTGATGTTTCACATAATTAATAGTTCAATAATAATTAAAATTGGAGTATAATAATTACTATTAATTTAATTTATTATCAATCAAATTTTAATATAAAAATATTCCCTTTCATGAGTATTATTCATTCAATAAACAATTAAAACATATACATCCGGTTATAAAATATAAGAAAAGAAGAAGAGATAATGATTGTATATTAAATTTGATAAAAAGTTAATTTCATCAGTTTGAGTTTCACAGCATTTCTAGATATCAAAGACTAATAACTAGACAATATTAAAATCAGAATCTGATAAGTTGTTTGATATTAAAAACATAATTTCTATTTATAAACTGATCTCATATGACTAGCTGCAATGTCAGTTGAATTTTTGAATTATTGAATTTTGTGCAGAAGACTATACTTTTGTGTTATTTCATGAACATACTTCTATGCAAATAATTGTCCTCTACAATTTAAAACCACTATATTTTAACTACTGCTACCTAAATAAAATTAACTAATTTAACACTGATAGCACCACCATAATACCAATTTTAAGAAGCATATAACATTTGATGTATGAAGTTATTATTATGAAACAAAGTGACAATAAAAACGAATATAACACCAAAAAAACAAAGGATTCATAGGCCTAATTTCTGAAATAAAATAGCAATATTAATTTGGCTTCAAGAATGAAAAATTTTACACACTCGTTTGGAAAGATAAATTACCAAGTTTATCTAATACTTTTATACAGTATAATAGTTTATATAATATTTATATTATTAGTCAATCTACTATTATTTTTGTTGAATATAATTTGAAAAATCTTCTTTTTTTTTAAAATAATGGTTTCTGAGTATTAATTAAAAATAATATTAAACATTATTGTTTTCCAAAATAAAAATCATAATATAATTATAATTAATTTACTAAACAACTGTGTTTCTTATGACCAATATACTTTAGTGACAAATTCAAAAATATAAATAGAATTATTTGGAAAATATTTATTTCATAAATAAAGGAATACATAACTATACTAACAAACCAATATTTATAAACTAGTTATGAAGTTTAATTAAATTTGTCTATTTTAAATACAAAACACATAATTTAATAATAAATATTTTCTCTTACTTGCCAACATATTGATACAATATTAATTTAAACATGACCTTTTATTATATTATAATATCAATTTGAATATTAATTTGAAAAATAATTATAATATAGTCATAAATCTGATTGTTTAAATATTTATTTAAGTATAACTAACTATTGGTTATATTTTTATTTTAAAATCAACGGTTTAAATTTCAAAATAATCTATAAAATGATGTCATATCATAGCAAAAAAATAAAATAAAAATTAAAAACCAAACATTTAAAATAATAAAATCGCACAAAACATATTATTCATCAATTGTGTATAGTAAAATCATTCTTAACTATTGAAAGATTTGAAATTTAAATAAATTCAAATTGAAAGTTCATTTGAGAATTTAATTAAGACTATGTGTATTTCATAGTTCTTACCATCAACTAGTATGTATATTATATGTAGTTTAATTTAAAGCATATTAAAACAACTTAATTATTTAAATGTATTTAATAAAATACCTAACAACATGAAATATACGAGGAAATACATCAACTAAAAATTATTTTAATGCAATGTTAACAACTTAATTTAGTTTTAAGACCTTAAAGAATAAAAAATATAAATAATTTTATTTATTATTAACTTTCTGTTAATTTAAAATTAATTTTTTTTCTTTCAATTGAATCAAGTACAATATATTATAATACTTCTTGAATATATAATCCGGCAAACAAATTCAGCATTAATAAGTAATATAGTATGAATAAACATTTTTAATACATTAATTATTTGTTCTGTTTATCTTAAAGACCACTGTGGTTGATTTATTCTTATTAAAATATTAGTAAACGCTATAGATCTAATATATTCAAATTGACCACATATAATGTTTTATCGCTGTGAGTTAAAACTACATTATCTAAATTTAAAGGATAATTTAAATGTACAATTTTTAACTTTGATTTCACTGTTACTTAATCTATAATTAAAATTCATTGATACAAGCAGTTAATGAGAATCAATATACAAATAAAAGTAACTCAATAAGATTCATCAACAATTTGGAAATAAATCATAGGCGAATCTACAGGGTGTACCTGGTGTGCCAGGGCACACCCTGCGACATGTATAAACCTGTGTAGGGCCCATAATACTCATTTCATACATATTTAAACGTGTGATAACTGAGAGGTATTTTGAACTACAGAGGGCCTTTTTGAGGTAAAGGCACACCCTGCTATTAATTCCTAGATTCGCCTATGAAATAAATAATTATAGTATTCAGTTAAAATAATTAAAAATCAATTTAATAAGATTATCCAAATACTAAATGATAATTTGTTGTTAAACAAAAACTACTTATAACCGTCTTAACAGCATTTAAAGTTACTAAAATAAATTTACAAATTAAAAAAATTAAGTATAACATAGATATAAAGAATTATATTAGAAATGTTTAGATGTCAATGAAATAACATATTTAGTTTTTATAAATCCAAATTAATAGTAGCTTAAACACAAAATTGATTTATGTTATACCAAATTTTTACTTAGCATAATTTATGTATTTTAATTTAAAATCATAATATGTGGTTTTAAGAATATAAATGTATATTTCAGTGCATTTATAAACTATTTAAAAAATAATTTAAATTAATAAAGTATTTAAAGTAACTATATAATTAATTTTATAGTAGTTATGTCTCATTTTTCAAATATGCTCCAATAATATCAGTAGAAGTAGCACATTTTTCCACAATACAAAAATCTACTTCTAAAAAAGACACAACTATTAATTTGAGAACAAAAAAAAAAAACATTTTATCAAAATTTAACATTGTATCTAGGTACCTAATTTTATTGTCAGAAAATTAAAATATATTTTATAATCATATGTTTATAATTTATATTTTCGAGAAGTTTTTTTTTACTAAAAATATATATTTGGGAATCGCTTAGTGCATATACATTCTAGTCCTATATTCATTACATAATTAACATTACAAAGTATCAATAACTTAAAAAACTATTTAACAAGTCAAAAATCTATAAAAAATTTAAATAATACATGAAGAACTTAGAAATGAGATTTTGATACTTTTATCAATTATATTAAAATTTTTATATTATAATTATAGTATTAAATTTTTACATATTAAAAATGTAATCCTATGCATTTAATTTTGCCTACCAATATTTTTAAAACAAGTTTGAAACAAATCCAACCAGACTTTATTACATCATTTATCTGTATGCAGATGGTTCAGGCTTTCTATAGAAAATACATGTTAATAAATCAATAGAGAAATTTCTCTAATAGTAATATTATTTAAACAATACCAGATTTAAATTAAATAAGTACTAAAATATATAAAATTTATAAATTGATTAAAATATTTTGTTATGTTAAAAAAAGGATAGATACACATTAATTTTAATATAGTTTAATAAAAATAATTTTATCAATTAAAAACACTTCAATTAAAACTAAAATCAATTTAGTTGGAGATATATTATAACCAAATAGGTACTTACTGTAAAACAGAAAGCTAAATTTAATTATCACCTTGATAACCTTTAATAGATAATATTCAATTGGATCTATTTCATTTTAAATATTAATTTGTTATATCATTCATACATACATAATATTATGTCATATTAAATGGAACGTATTTTTCATTGTGTTATCTATCTAATTAGAAAATTAGGGTAATAATATTTATAACCCATACTAAGTATTTTTTTACTTAACCTATTTCATATAGTTAAAAAGATTAAAATAAGATGGCCATGAATAGACTTTGAATATTGAATTCATACCAGTTGTGGTAATAAAACTAATTAACAACTCAGCTCAAATGATTGATTGATTAAGTGATAAATGAACTGATTCGCTCATCACTGGGCAGCTACAATATGTAAACACAAGCAATAGTATTATTTAACCGTTACTACAATTCTGATAAAGATTAAAGTTTGTTTGATTGTACACTGTACACTGCCATATTCAAGCAATTAGTAATTATTGATGTTATACATAAGTATAAAATATACAAAGACCAGACAAACAAAATCAATGGGAAAACAACGATAAAATCGAATATGACATACAACCGAAAAGTACCTAAATTACACTACATTGAAAAAAACACATTGGTGAAAACCCGCGGACATACAACAGAAAAATTTTGCACAAAACGAAAAAATAATAATCATTTGTCATTATTAACAAAGAAGTTGATTTAGGAAAACGGACGTCTGGTGGGACACAAATCTGGCCGTGTCTTTTAAAGCACATTCAACAGGTGCCTCGTGTTGGAAAACAACGAAAACGCGGCGGCGGCGTGAAACATATGGAATGTGGTTGAGCGCAAAACGTGGTCGCCACCAACAAAACATACTAGCCGCCACCCATGGTGGACACACGCTACACGGTGAATTGAAGGGTTAGGTGGGTAGGTAAATATTACGGAAGTTTACTTACCGCGAAATAAGGGCTGCAGGCGGACAAGACGACTTTGTGTGCGTTCATGTACTGTCCTTCGGCGGCTAGGGCGCAATCCACCAACGATCCGCTTTCCAGCAAGCTGTCGAATACCGATATCAACGTGTTCTGATGATTGTTCCACCGCAAGCAGAACTGTTGCTGCTGCTGCTGCTGGTGATCCATGGCGACGGCCCGTGTGGGTCTCGTCGTAATCGTACACAACTTACGGCAACGACCAGACGATATCGCCTGGCCAGAAAAAAAAAAAAACAAACAAACGCTGCGTGAGGTGATGGTTTCGGTATTCAGTTCACTTGAACACGATGCGACCACGACGAGAGCAACCGACGCGAAGACGACCTGTTGTGCACACCACACGCACACACACGCACACACACAATCACACACTACACACACGCGCACTCGAGCCGGACAGTAGTGTAAACGCGCCACACGCACACACACGCAAAAAACACGCGCGAGTTCGCCACGCTAAATTGCCAAAATTTGGAAAATAATTTTTATAAAAAAAAATCAAATAAATGTATCGACGCGAAATTAAATTCGATTGGGAAGTAAACGAAAAATTTAAAAAAAAAAAAAAAAGAATAACTAAAACCTACTAATTATTATAGTATAGTATTATCTTACTGCAATCGTTATTGTGTTGTAAATAATAAATTATTACTATTATTATTATTTTTTTTTATTTATTATGGTAGTAGTCTGTACATGAAACGTCGCACGGCGGATGCGACGAGCTAAATAAAAACACTAAAGTGTACGGCGACAAAAGCGTCGGCTACGACGGTCCCGTTTTTCAACGGCGGTGGCGGCGGCGGCGGTGGCGGCGGCGGCGAAAGCAGCGCTGTGGGACAAAGAGAAATTTTCACACTGAAACGCGGCGTAACGAAATTCAAACATACCATCGCATCGCCACTCCGGTGTGGTGTTCGGCCGTCGCGTTTTTACCGAAATATTGTGTGCGTGCGCGTGTGCGTGCGGTGCGCTGCGCGTACCGGGTAGTCGGGTGGGGGTGGGGACGCGGAGGGTTCGGACTGGAACGGCGGCGGCGGGACGAGGGGATCGTCGGGATGCACGAAAAAAAAAAAATTTGAAAAAAAAAATAAAATAACGAGACGACAACAAAAATCGTAATGGACAATAAAGTTTTTTTTTCGGCAGTGCCAACTTTGAAAGTTTGCACGGTAATTTCGGACGGCCGACTGTGGCGACGGCACCGGCGATCCGGACTGTCGCGTTCCGCCGGTCGGCCACCGCCGTAGAGACTTTTGTTTCCCGTCGCTCTTATCTCGCCAAATAATGTAACGTTCAACCCAAAACGTGCAGTCAACGACGCCGATATTTACACGGCGTTCGGCTAATACTTGGAAGCCGCGTACGTACATTGTACACACGATAAAGTGATTCTGTTATCAGTGCGAGCGTGCGCGCGCGTAATTGAGATTTTATTAATGGTCGGCGGCGGCCCGTGTTAATTAGTGCGGGACTAGGCTCCGTGGTGGTAGGGGATGATGGCGCGGACTCGCTCATTACGCATCGCATTACAATAATAATAATAATAATAATTGTATACGAATTATTTTACTCTTATCCGGTCGGCCGCCGACGAATTCACTGTCATGTCGAGGATACGCGCGCGCGCTCGCGCAGTGTGCCCGCGGTACAAGCGGCGACCGATGGGAACGGCGGCGTTCGTGGACCGGTCACACTGAGACGCCAAAACGTTTGGAAAGTTCGGAGACGACGACGGTTTGTTTACACCGCTGTCGAAACGGATTGTCATGCGGAGAAGAGCGCGGGCAAAAAAAAAATAATATAAAATAACCACACAAGGGAAAAAAAATATAATAAATTTCGACCGTCGCCGTCATTTTGGTGGGAGAAAATTCTATTTCACGGAATTACATCGTGATGATCCGTATCGGGTCCGTCCCCGTCGCGACCGCCAGTTCGCGCGTTCTTTTCATAACACATTTATATTGCTTATATATGTACAAAACATGTGTTTTATTATTATTTTTATTATTATTATTATTATTATTATTGTTATTAATATTTATTATTTCGCCGTCGTCGACCGTACGTTTATAGGAAAACTACGATACACACGTGTGTGTATTAATATATTTATATATATATATATATATATAACGTATGTTATTAATGTTATTATGTTCAAGTATGTGTGTGTGTTGGTTTCTGGATGTGTAATAATAATTCCTGAAAAACTAACTAGGCGCTTACTGGCTACTGCTGTGTAATATTTGCGGTGTACGTTCACACGCACCACTCGTGACACATCGATACGCGTGTCTCGTATAATATATAATATCGTGTACGTGGAAACGACGACAAAACGTAAATGACGTATCGTACACAATGATGATAACAATATTAATATGTTGTGGCCCAAAAGCGTTTTTCTGCGGGAATCAACGGCGGAGACGTTGCAGAAAATAATTGCATCGATTCGTATTATACCGTCGCGTTTACGTCATTCTTGTACGGATTTCCTGCGACCGTCGCCATGTGCATACCACGAATTCCGAGAATTCAGGATACCGGGCGGCCGACGTGCGCACCTCGCCCCGGCTCAATGTATTGTATTGTGCGTTTGGGGGGAAAAAAACGTGGCCGCGCGGTCCTGTGCCAAATACAAACGAGACCGTCCGGGTGTTCGCCCACCGCGTGACGAACGTGCGCTCGGCAGCACGTAAACGTGGTAAAAAGTTTGTGGACAAAACAACGGTTTTCGTCCGTGTGGTTTCCACTTGAATCCGCCAGCGAGTTATAATTCGAGGTTAGAAGAGACGTAATAGTTGACGATTCGTGCTTATCGTTGCTTTTTTTTTTTTTCTCACCGAAAACAATTCCTACTCGTACTTTCGGGCGGCGTGTGTTGGAACAATTATTGAACACGCGAAAAATATGTGCAATATTTTAATTTTTCATGGAACATTCGCCATTAAATGTGGACGGTTGCCTATGAACGGAGAACAATTTTCAAGAAAAAAGGTTCCTTGCGCAGTTTAAATAAATATTATACCACGAAACACGTGTATGTGATAAGTTGTCAGTGAGTTGTAAAAACAAAATACAAACCTACCCGTGTAATATGAAAAACTCGTAAAGGATCACCAGGCCAGATTGTGCGTCAAAGCCGGTTTAAGGGTAACCTACCCTGGGTAGCATTTTCAGGTATACAACCCAATGTGGAAATCGTTATGTTCACTTTCAAGGTCAACAATTGGTTCTCAATCATCTGTTTATAATGTAAAAAATATGTTCGGATTGTTACTGACGACTGATGTATCATCTTATTACGTGCGTTATATTTATGTAAATAAAGGACAATTGGAAAATAACTAAAATATTCTGATGAGAGTTGACCTTACCGAGTTAATTTTAGAAACCTGAGGGTGGTGGTTGTTTACAAAAGGTTGCGCACCACTAGCGTTCTTACTATTAGCAATCGATGGGTTACAAATGGTATACGACGCAGCAGACCCAACACCAAATACCACACAAATCATTGTGTCCCATCATCATCATGGTTTTTCAAAGAATAAAATAATATTCTTAAACATTTGTCTCAGCTGTATACATTTCAATATGCAAGCTATATAATTTTAGTACTATAAAAATGAATATATCCCATTTACGTGCGAGTGTATGTAACAAAGCTGAGGCATTGGCACCATGGAGGGGTATATATAGGTAGTGTTCATACATTTGCTGCATTCACCCTGTTATTAACATATGTGTGTCAATGTGTCATGCACATTCAACTAGTGTTTTTAACTTCAATACAATTGAATAAATATATTACACTAAACAAGTGAACGTTATTTATTTATTTTCTATTTATGTTGAAATATCAATGAAAATTGCAAATTTGGTCGGTTCAGATTCATATACGACGCATTGTACACCAAATGGCTAAACAAAAATATTTTAAAGACTCCTATAGCAACTCCACTCAAATCTAAAACCATGCCGCAGATCAGATTCGACAAATGTGTTCGTTTTTTTTCGTTACTGCATTATTTAACATATATAATTGATACGGCTTTATTTATATAGGTATAATTTATAATTATACAATATATACGGGTTAAAATAAAATCAAAAACTCACGAATTATAACCATTTGGCAATAAATCTTTTCGACCCCGATGTGTATACCTGCTGCTGCTCCTTTTGCTATTCATTATTTTAACCCCTAGTACGGAAAGAGTGAGTAAAAGAGAGAATAAAAAGAGACAGCGAATGAACCGTATTGTATGTGTATAGTGCGTGCGTGAGCGTGAATAACCTCGCCATTATAATATTATACCTATAGGTATATATATAAGGCAACGATGGTGTTTCAAAATGGTTTTTAGAGAACAGCTTTATGCGATTCAAATGTACATAATAGCGTCTTTTACGGGTGTTCTAGTGCAGGTAGAAAAAATTCAGGTAAGTATATGTTTACCAAACATACTACCCGATGAAAAAAAAGGTTCGACTACGAAATATCCAAAAACTGGTTTTCGAACGAGTATATGCGTATTCGATATCGAGTGTATCGCACAATAATCGTTTCAACGAGAACTAATCACGATACATCTGCCGAACACGACTTTTAAATGTCGCATCGACAAACATTGACAATATAACGAAAAAATTCATTGAAAATTTTCTCGTAAAAATCGTCTTCTATTTTGTAATTTGTATGGCTCAACACGGAGCGCATGTAATCATAACTATTTTTGATAAGAATTACCCGAACACAGAATAACATTTTATTTTCACCAAATTATAATTGTTGTAGATTTGTAACTGTAAGTTGTTATTAATTTAAATCAAGTAATTTTATATGAATTACACCTTAATTTTTTTTTTTTTTTTTGCAAATAAATCGTTAATTTTAGAATTAAAATTTAATTTATCATTAAGTATAGAACAATAAGTTCAAAATAATAACTGATTTAACGTAAAAAAACGTTTTTTTATAACATTTTCAAGATAATTGAATAACATAACTCAATTATATTAGTCATAAAACTGCATAAAAAAATAGATATGTACATTTTCAATGAGGGAAAAATAACATAAAAGCTTTTATTTTTTTTCATTTTCTTTTATCCAAATTACTGAAACGAATGTAAGGGATCATAACTTACAGAATTGCTTCATAAATTGAGCCGTTATTGTCCATATTTGTAAGAAAATTACAACAGCGAGATGCTCAGTGAAAATGTTCATAATTTATAATAATCGATTGCGAATTATAAAGTAATCAGAATAACTGCCAGAAATGTTTTATGATAAAATAAAATATTAAATCGATATAGAATAAGCCTCGCTGGACGGATCACCATCAACAGTTATGTATACATGTTATATCAGTTCTATAAACTTAATACTAATAAAAATTAAAAATCATCTTTCTATTATAAAAAGAAAACATATTATACAAATAATATTAAAAAAAGCATATAAAACGCACGAGCTAATATTTCGACAACTGTCCAGTCACGATAAGGTTAGATAAATTATAATTTCGCCAATTTTTTTTTTTTTAATTTTCAGTTCGATTACAAAAACTACTCGTGTATCTGCTGAGATGTTGCGGTAATACACAACCAGCCGTCGCGCGAACGGTAGCCGAATAAAAAGTACAAGTTATATGATGGATATATGCTATAATAAACGTGCTTCTCGATCGGAAATATATCGAACACATAAATACGTAGATAAAATATTATTCGCCTCGATCTTCGTAACGATTTAATGTTATTATTTTATAAATATAATTGTATTTATACTGCAGCATGTTTCCGATATGGGTCGATCAATACCCTTTACAAAAAATAAAAAAAAACGAAAAATTATGCACCATCATCGTCGGAGTCGAATAAACAGCTATTAACAACAAACAACGTCGATTATTATTTCACGTACACTGCTGCGTTCGATTTACTCTATTTATATTTTCTTATTATTACCACGTCCGATGTATTTGATTTTTATTAAAATATTATTCACGCACAAAGTAGAAGTTACGTTGGTACAAGATTTATATTGATACGAAAAAGTATTTGATCACGAAGGCGTATTATTTAAGATGTCGTTCGATGTGATTTTTAGTCCTTACGTAGAATTATAATCATATTTATTCTTATATCTTACACTGGTATAATTAGGATTGACGGTTGAGCCGTTTGGATGACTTAATTCAGTTAAAAACTAAAAGTTTCCATGCATTTTTATAATCAATAAAAATGCTCCAAAAACTTTATATAAATATGTTTCAACATATCAGATATTTAAAATAAAAATCATAACTATTTTTTTACACTTTTCAGTATTATAATATTTCAATAGAAATTGTAAAATGTAATTTAAAGGATTATTGCTGTATTACAGGCACTATATTTACTATACTAAGAAATAAGAATCGTAGTTCAGTGCGATCAACAAATTTTTATAATTTAATTACTCATTGATATAATTTTTCTAAATTATCAACGAGCATTGTAAGGTTTATACTTATTTAGTTCAATATAATTATAATATTTATTAGTTATAACTTTAAGTTCCATACAATTAAGCGATTTCATTTAAATAAATGATGTATTTGGTTAAATTATAGAGCTTTAACGCTGCATGTTCTTTAAACAAGTTTTAAAGCCATGAAGTCCCTTAGCCATATTATTACAAATAACATATCTACTAATTCAACTATTGACAAAGTAATTTTTTTTTCTTACAGCTATTCCCTCTCCCAACAAGTTACTCACCAAAAGTACGGTTTTTAAATTCGGTTTTTTTTTCTCTTGAATACGAAACCGTGTGCGTGCGCGTTGTACGGCCATTTGCCGCCAAGGTATTCTCCAATGTCGTTGGCCTTCGTGCGTTCGCCAAGGCCAGGGATTGTCGAATTTATATGCGCGTAAAAATCGACAAGTCCAGTTTTTGGTCGCTTAAAAATAATGTGTGGTATTCAAATAAACGATTTCGCCCGTTTTGTCTACGGCTATTATACCATCTATATTCTATACACCTATACGTTTCGGTGACGAGCCGATCTGCGTATATACATCGTGCGACGAAACGTTAGATATCTTCGAGTTCTACGTCGCCATACAACACGTTTACTTAATAGTATCCGTAGCCGAATTATTTAAGTGACATTATTAAATTTCCAGTATAGAGTCACGTCTTTGTCCGTATTATGTTATCTACATTCTGTCTAATGCCGCCTAGCAAGACCTTTCGTTAAGTTGTGAATATCGAACCATTTCACTATTTACATATAATGTACAGCAGAGTTTCCCAACCTATGAGTCGCGATACAATATTGGGTCATAAAATATTTTTGATGGATCGTTATTTGTTAACTTAATTAATTTAATTAATGACAAGTAAAATATTTTAGCTATCAAAATATAGTTATATAAATTAAAATTCATTTTGCAGTATTGCGTTTAAGTACATGATAAAATTTCTTATGTAAAAGCATACTAGGGTTTTTTTTTTGAGTTTTCTACCCAATACAAAGTATATTCATTGGCTTTTTAGTATGAATTTATTTTTAGTATTACTATTGAAGTTGGAAAATACAGAAGTACAATAACTTACAAGCTACTGATACTATATTTTATACTAACAAGAAATCAATTATAATATATAGTTAAAATATTGAATAAACTGAGAATTAAACAACCTGTAACCAGAAAACGATAAAATATTCTGTTAAAATAATTACTTAATTCTTTAAAGAAAAAAAAATTCACATGCTATATCACCTATATTTTACTCAGTTAAATATGCACTCAATCCGCAAATATGTGATTTTAAAATTTAATAAAATCAGTGGTATTCAAGGAGTAAGAAGAAACCAATTTAAAAACAGATTTTCAAACTTTTTTGCTACATTATCAAATAGAATATCATTAATTTAATACATTATTTTTACTTTCCTTGCTGTTATTATTATTTTGCTATTGATGCATTGATATATAAATCACAAGGAAAACAGAGAAAAGGAAAAAAATAAGTGAAAAGAGGCAAACATAATGAGAAAGTGATTTCTTTTAATATCTGATTCATTGGAACAACAATTTTAAAAACTAATGGCAATGCTATATGACACAATCATAATTTAATTATTTTTCATATCATAGGTCAATAAATTTATAGCAAAAGATAATATTATTTTCAGATAAAAATTATTCTACAATTAAAACAGAAATATCTGGGACAAATATTTAAATACAAACTTATTCGTGTAAAATTAATTTGTGACACTTTAGTCAATATTACATGTCTTTAAATTTGTTGAATACATTTACAAATGCACATATAGATATACCATAACAAAACATTATTTCTTATATGGAAAAATATTAAGTGTAAATCATAAGCTGATGTTTATATAATTTCAAGTAAAAAAAAAAAAAAAAATTAAAAATAAATAACGTGATAAACATCAACAAAACAAATAAAAATCACTGTACAATAATAAACACCTAAACATATAATAATAAATAACATGTTTGTGTTGTTTTAGTTTGAGGTTTGATAACCTTTGCACCAGTCATATACATAGACAATTCAATAATTTATAATGGAATTGATGGAGCAATTTTTCTGAACTTGTAGTTTTTGCTTGTAGGATTGGCCCAACACTCTTTTGAATGTTCATTCATGTTGTTAAAACGTTTGTAGCAAAATGAACAATAACTTTGGCCAACCATTTTGGGAGCAATTTTGGGATTTTTAATGGATTGAACCTGTGTTTGAGTCATTTGATACGTTTGGTTCATGACCATAGAAGGTTGACTAATAACTACAGATGAAGGAGTGGTAGCAGATGTAGAAGTCTGTTGTAAGAATACTGGTTGTGACTGTACCATAGTATACTGAACCTGATTATTTGGATTTTTGACATTATCGCCCAGAAATATTTGATAAGCAATTCCAGGCATTTGTGGTGAAGGTACAATTAGATGTGGTGTTGTAGTTGGTTCTATATGAGGAGTAGTTGCTGAAACTATGGGTCGGGTCATAGGTAATATAGGTCTAGGTTTTCGTCCCATCCGTCCTCTAGGTTTTTTTATTTTTTTGTTGGCATTTATTTTAGAAAGTCTTGGAATGGGAATTTTTTGCAAAGGTATTTCAATTGGCTCACAATTAATAATTGGCTCTATTTGTACAGAATCCTTTTCAATTTTTTCTTCTGGTTCTTCAATTTCATCTTTAATATCAATAATGGTTTGAAATTCAAATTCATCTAGAGCTTCTTCTTTTATTTGTCCGGTAAAAAGTTCGTCTGGGGGTTTCACCCAAACTCTTTGATCTCCATGAACTTCAACAAACTCATTATCTTCATAGTTTTTAGGTGGAAATAGTTTTTCAGCATTTTCAGGTTCAACTTCTTCAGTTTCTTCGGTCGATAGGTGATGAAGTTCAACTTCACAGTTGACATTGTCTTCATCTTAATTAAAAAAGAACTATTTTTAGTTGTTTTTTTAAAAAAAAATAAACACCCAAAACAATATTTATAAGCACATCAAAATACAGAATACAGCAAGCCAATATGTTACAGCACAAAGAATATACTAAAAGCAATTTAAACTTAAGTTTAAGCATTGGCAAATAACATAAAAACAAATATATTAAAATATATATTGTTTCAATAAATAAAACTGTTTTGGCTGTCATGAAATACACATATTTAATATACACGTATTAATAAATGTAAGAAGAAAATTGCAAGGAAACAATTATCTACTCAGAAATATTAATACGAATATAGAAAATTCCAGTGTTGATTCCTTGATGAACAGTCAAATCGATTGGAATATTCAGTTTTCATTGGCAACAGTTGTGATTGGCAGAATTTCAATTGACCTAGAATTCTCGGGTAAAATATGATACGATAATAAATCAATTAAGATCACTTCAAGTCTTATACTTAAGATTAGAAAATTACTATTTCTTAGAAAGGTACTCACTTCTCGTAAAAAGTTTCAGATGTATACCTACACAATTTGTATAAAGGTTTACACATGCATGTATATTAAAACGAATTTAATAAACGCTATACTGTACCGTTCGATGGCTGCAGTAATTCAGGTTTAAAGAGACGCAAACGTATAAGACCTATATGAGAACGTAATTTGTATGACCGTTTTCATAAATTTATATCTCTGGAAATTCTCAGACAAATTTTTATAAATAATAACAAACGTTATAACTTATCAGCAGTTGATAACTCAAGTGACAAAATCAAAACTGATAACTGCAGCTATAGATAACGGTTGTTGAAATAAAACACCAAACCACGGTTACCAAGAAAACCGTGCACTCATTGAATATTAATCATAGTATAGACATGAAAAGAAATCTTCATATTATGAATCATATATATTTTATACGTAATAATCTGACATAATAAGTCTTTGGTATTATTAATATTACCCTATACGTGTACCGGATTTAAATTTAGGATCGTGTTCGAAATAATGATTCTAACGAACTAAATCGCAATGAAAACAATTGATTAATTTTTTTTTAATTTTAATGCAGTTTCAATGTAGAAGCTATTCGATAATTATTTTCATCAAGGCGAAGACAATTTCGATTTTGAATTATAATCATTCAATAGTTCCTACACGCACACACACACACACACACTTGACTGCTTCGTTAATGCAAATTTCAGTTTCATTATCTATTTGAAAATCATTCTAATTCTATCACAGGATTGCTACTGTAATATAAATATTGATAGTTTTACAAATTTAATTTTGAAATAAATAATAATTTTATACTATTCAGTTATTAATGTCTTAACTATATTTATTGATATATATTTTTTCGTGATAAAAATACTTATTAGGAATATGCAATGCTAAACTGATTTTATATTTATGGTTTAATGAAACTATAGTTCCAACAGTGTTGCGAAAGTTTCCTTTAAAAAAGAACTCGTTCCCGTTCCTCGTCCCCATTGTAAAAAAGGAACTTGTTTCCGTTCCACGTTCCTGTCGCGAAAAAAGAACGCGTTCTCTTCCCGTTCCTTTTCACATTTTTACGATCTGAGTAATGGTCAATGGTGTTTTTGCAAACAATTTTTATGTCAGAAATAATCGGTTGACTAACTCCTTTCTAAGAAGCACCGATTATTAACAAAACTGATTTGTTTTAGGTTTATTAGTTATAATTGAGAAATTGTAGACTTAATTATTAGCTTAGACTTGAAACTTTCTCCAGTAAAAAGTTTATTATTTTGACTAAAAATGCACTCCTTCACTAATGATTGATGAAGTTTAATTGATTAAGTTACCAAATTACCAATGCTAAATATATGCTAGAAAATATTATTATTAAAAATAACTTTCATTTATTTATTTATTTTTTTCATTATTTGAGGAACGAAAATTGTCTTTTAAGTTTCTTAAAAATAGGAACTCTTTCCCATTCCTATACTTTAAATAGAACGTTCCTTCCTAACACTGAGTTCCAAAATAGGTTTTTGGGTTGAATCATAAAGCCGGACTCACTACGACGATACTTTTATAACGAAATAACTGTACAACAATAGACTATCATTGTATGAACAATTGTTATCATTTATGTCGTACACTTGTCATTTTTGCGATACAATTTTTGTGCCGGTCTGAACATGTCAAAAATAAGCGTCAACAGTGTGATTGTCTGTCTGCTGTCTGCTTTGGTATTTTTAAAGTTCTTTTATTTTTATAAGTATTAAAATTACAACATAGATTATGATATCAAGTTTAAAAAACGAGTGGACTGTTGGATACACCTTTAAACTAATTAAAGAATATGAAAATAATACTTGTCTAAAGAATCCAAAATGTAAAGATTAAGTGGTGAGGGGTGAAACACTTCGATATATGCACCATACAATTATCTTCTTTGAAGCCATTTGCGTTCCCACACACTTCTCGTCTTTTTTTGTTTTTTATTCAAATTTTCCATAACAATAAAAGTAGCCGCAATTTGTTTACGCTCCTATATCAAGGTTTAAAATATTGAGTAGAAAATACAAAATATAAGACACCGAAATTTTAACAAATACAAAAAATAATTATTAACTACAACTGCACATTACAAAAAACTAGCTATGTGACTGTGGCTCGCATATAGAAATATTTTAATTTATCGTGTGAAAAGACGAGATGTTTATTTCAAGACAGTACCATACATTTTTGTAAAACTGTAAATATTTTTGTATTATGACAGCAATTGTAGTAACATTTATATAACTAGTGTGAATGTATGACATATATATATATATATATATATATATATCATACAGTTTAAAATTGTTTTATACAAAAAACTGTCATCGTATGAGTCCGGCTTAAATTGGCAGAGTGATTTCATTTAATACTAATTCAAGTATAGTTTTTTATTATCAGTAACTAAAAAGTTGCTAATTTGTGCCTTAAAACTTTTTTTAAAACCTAAATAAAAATGATTACTTTTTATCTACTCAATAATACTAAAGATACAATTGTATCTTAAAAAAAAAAGTTATAAAAAGAATATTATACACTGGTGTTTAACTAATAAATCAGACTGTATTGCATACCTTATGATTTACAAAATCACTTTAATTAGACTAGACTATGCAAATTACAATTAATGTGTAATCTACAAAATTATTACATTTACTAAAAAACTGTAATATTGAATAATAAAAAAAAAAAGATTAAATATTACAACAATTTACATCAAATTACGATTCAATATAACAAATTGTTAATAAATAATATTAGAATAAAGATGTTAGTATTGGTCTGAGTGAAAGAATCACTCAAATATGTTATACTATGCAGTCATTCAAATAAATGTGCAAATACAACATATTAGTATAAGTATTATAAATTGAGTTATTAATTAAATAATATATTTGATGAATACAATTTTCTAAGGAACTTATACAAAATAAAATAACAATTTAATTATAAGCGTTTTAAATGAACATTTAGTATAGATGAAAAATATGGAATAATGAAATGTTAAAATACGCTCAGAATATTATTATTTTCTTTTTTTCAGACTAATGATTAGTGCCGTGAGGTTGGGTTTCGACCATAGAAGGCAATAAAAGCTTTACAGACTCTGGTAAAAAGTATAAACCGGTTGGCGTGAACTGCATCACTCCATTATCATTAGATGTTGGAGATGCTGATCTGGAATTTCCACTTGTTTCATTAGGTAATTTTTTACCTAAAAAATTGCCAATATTAATAATAATATATAATAAATATCTCAAGATTTTACTAACTAGAACTTGAAAGAGGAGATAAAGCTTCATATAATATAGTAGGTTGTATACTTTCTGATTTCACCATTTGCATAAAATTTTTGAGTTCCTCCAAATGACGTTTACGTAAATTTTCTAACTCAAAATGTTGTCTATAAAATTATAAAAAGAAATAATAACTTAAAAATTATAACTAATTAAAGCAATAATTTAATTTGAAAATAAATTTACCTTTGTAATATATTTTGAAAATCAAAAGATGATACATTCAATTTATTAGTTTGTGCTGTTTCAATTTTTTTGGTAGATATAGGATTATCTGTATTTTGGCTAGCTAAATCTTTATGATCTACTATTTCATCATTCTAAACATATACAAACAATAACAAATTATAGATAAAGAAAAACTATTTATAGTTTATATTTTAATGGTTTGATTATATATTTTATACATACCGAGTGTATAACTGGTTGATAATTATCACATTGAGTATCTGTGTCTGCAGATTGTGCCACATGTTTATCAGTTGATAAAAGTAATGAATTATTGACTACATTCGAAGAATATATTTTGTATGTACTATTATGAATACTGGATAATTTCTGTAATGCAAATTAAAAAATAATATATCTATAGAAAACATTGAATACAGGTATATAATTAGTACTCAATAATAATATTTTTTTTTCTATAATTAAAATTTATTTAAAATAAAAAACTAGTGAGTATACTAAGGATCCAAAAATACTTTTTATCGTATTATATTTAACATTTAAATAGTGGAAAAGAAATAAAATAATCATTACTAATGAATTTGGTAAAGATCAATTCATAAAATACAAAATGCCAACAAATGACTGTGTGTAAACTGTAAAAGTTTATAAATTAAACAATTTTTTTAAATAGAACATATACAAATTTTAACAGAGATAAAAAATATTTAGCACCAAAAATTACCTTTTCTAAACTATGCAAATCAATTGACTGAGCACGGCTAACTTTTCTTTCTTTATTTTCTTCTTTATGTTTTGGACTACCTTCAATATCCTAATCAAAGTAAATATAAAAATTTGAATATATCCTACATTTTAGAATAAATAAATTATGCTAAATACTTGATTCGATGAATCTTGATTCTGGATGATTCCTGATTGCACCATAATGAAATGGCCAGGTAATGGTTGAACAACCATAGTTGGTTGGTTTTGATTTTCTTCTGGCATAATAACATGTTGGGGGGTTTTGTTTCCAGTCGCAATAGATTGAGCTTGAACCTCATGTACTACAATTGGTCCAACTTCATCACCAATATGTACTTCTTCAACTCCAATAGCTACTGGTTGTATAGGTTTAACAACTTCAATAGCAATGGGTATTTTAATTTTAGACGTTGCAGAACTAATTGCATGTAAAGTACTTTGAGGTGATAATGGACCCTTCAAAACACAAATTAAATTTATAATTAAATAATAATATATAACAAATTTGTAATAAACACATACAAGTATGTTTCCAGTGGGCATTGAAATGGAAGCCAAACGTTTTTGAAGATTATTCATATAAGTTTCATAACCAGTTTGCCCATGGGGTGTACTTGGATGAGAACCAATAGGTGGAGTACTAGACAATTCTGATGGCTGAGCTGTTAATTGAATTAATTTTTGTTGAAGTTCAGATATAGTTAAAGAACCTCCTTTTTGATATGCTCTAAATAATGAACTCAACTTAATATAAACTTAATGTTTGCTTGGTCATTTTTAAATACATACGAATCAATTTGGGCTTGGGAATGTAGTTTAGAATCAGTTATTGGACCAGTAATCGTATCAGGATTGAATGTTGAGTCTTCATTGGTAGTTGAAGGACATACAGGTATATTTTGATTATTGGTACTTGCTAATGAAATCATTTCATTTAATATACTTTTTTGAAGTGATTCTGGACTCAGTATTTCATCACTTTGCTTTAAAGTGTTCTTATCAATGTTACACTGATAAAATAATAGAAAAGAAAAATTAATACATAATATTTAAATAAATACTAGATTGAAGTAGAAGACTAACTTCTTCTAAGACCTGATCCGAAATAACTGGACTCACTAAGAATCTTGATATTTTTCGTGCCTGAATAAACAATTAACACAATTAACTCTTATCTGTAAAGCATGAATAAGCTCATGAGTAATAACATACCGGCTTTTTTTTCTCAAGCTCTACTTTTTCTTCAGCTTCTTTTATTGTGTCCGTAATAGTAACATTAGATTGATTTGTATTAGCTATATTTTCTGAGTCTCCAATAATTAAAGGAGTTTCATCAGTCTAAAAATCATCAACATTAAAATTAGAATACTATACTATAGTAAATAATATATAACTAGTACCGCTTGTTTTAATGATGATGGATCAACACAGCCAGGTGCAGGTGGAATGTCTAATTTTAGTTTATTAACCAAATCTTTCATCATTTCGGCCACTAAATCTACATGGGATACTTCTAACAAATCTTCAGATACCTTAAAAGTAAAATTTATTTGCAAATCAATTCATTAATTTCTATTATTTAATATGCTATCTAATTACCAATTTGTTAGCTACATCGTAGGGAATAACATCATCAATATTAAACCTGAAAGTTACAGTTTTGTGTTTGTTATTTTCTAATTGACATTCAGCTTGACGATTATCATACACCGCTAAAAGATTTAATGACGGACCAGAAGTTCTACTTTTCTTTCTAGTAGCTACTTCTTTTATGACAGATGATTCTTCTTGTTGATCAATCCTATAATTCAAAATAAAATAAATTATGATCAATTTTGCAATTCAAATGTACATCAATTCATAATTTTAAATAGTATTTAATGTTAAATTTAATTTATTGATAGTAAAATTACTTTTAGTATGAATAAAAATTTACATAATAAATATACACTGATATTTTACATACAGAAGAATCTTGATAATCTGAGATCAAAACATTAATGGATTATTGAAAAATAAACCAAATAAAAATTAAATAATATCAAAATTAATACATTTTTATCGCCCTTTTATTAGCATATATAATTAAGAATAATAACATTAAGATTATGAATAACATAATAAATAATTACAAAATTCATACAAAAGAATGTGTACAGATATACATACAAATATGAACTAAATCATTTAAATCCAACTTATAAGGTAAAAATAATTATTATCACTCAGTTTAAAGTTTTTGTTAAAATTTGAACAATATTATTGGAATATTCAATTACATTATATTTTTTTAAGCTATGATCCAAAAATAAAATTAAAATTGGAAGAAGTAAAATACCAAATTACCAAGAATCTACTGTAGATCTTTACACATTTTAATTAAATGTATATATACCTTAAATTTTGTTTATTATCTGATTCTGGAAGATTACTTAATGGCTCAAAATTATCTAAAGGTTTTTCTTCAACTAAGTTGATTTCTTCAGAATGGTTAACTTGATTATTATAATTTGGACATACTTGGTTTTCAGGATAAGTCAGTACATTTGATGGCAAATATGCTTCATTGGATGGTGATTGTGATAAGCTACAATAGTTTAAATTTTCTGATTGATTAGCATTTATTACTTCTTGATTTTGTGCAAATACATTTAGATTATTTTGTAATGCGTTTTCTTCATGTATAATAGCATGATGCTGAATATCTTGTTGAACAAGTCCTTGAACAGAATCTGAAGATAATGAAGATAAATTTGAAACAGTAGATACTGTTGATATTTTTCTTTGTAATTCTTCAGTAGCTGTAGTGGATGATGGATTTTGTGCTGAATTAATCTGGTAGTTCCATGGTGTCATTGTATTTGGAATAAATGTTGCAGCATCTTGGTTAATTGCTGGCTCAATGTTTTGATATATTGTTAAGTCTTGGTGATAAATATTATCATTTCCATTCTGTATATAACTTTCTGGTACAGATTCTACCATATTTGTAACTTGATTCATATCAGAAAGCTGTTTATAAGTAATATTGGTATCAGATGTATAAGCAGAATCTGTAGATGCATTAGATATGTTTGATATTTTTCTGTTACTGTCTAGCTGACTAATTGTATCAACTGACCGAAGAGGTAAACTTTTAGATGGTGATGTCTGTAATAATGATTGTTCTTGAGTAATAAGTTCTGTTACATTAATTTCACTTGATGGCTTAAGAAAATGTTCAGTTGGATTTGAAGCATTATCAAATTTGATTTCTTCATCCTATAAAATGATTACCAAAACAACTTACAATCATTTATATCTCTATATATCATTATTTTTATTACTTAAATTATAAATAAATAGTAAATATATTAAATACTTGACTAACAAATTTAGGTGGTTGATACATAACAACAGTTTCAGGTTGTCGAAATTGCAATCCATTGATATCTGTATTTATATCATCTAAAAAAAAAAGAAAAGAAAAATCTTAATAAAAAATTAATTAATAATTGTAATACATTTTACAATCATAAACTTATAAATACCCTTATAAAACACAATTATAAAACATTTAGTTTATATGTACCCTTATATAATTCTTCATCAATTGGCATATCTCGTTTTTCACTTTGTTCTTTATTCAAATTAGAAACTTGATTTGTTAACATCTTTGCAATAATTTTACTATCTTCTTCCAAAATTAAACTAGATTTAGCCTAAGAATAAACATAACAGAAAATTATTTGAAAACATTATGATTTAGTATTTACCATTTCAGATGCTACATCATCTGCATTATCATTGATGATATCAAAATCAAATTGAATTGCTTCATTTTCTCTATGTTTATATATATTACTACAACGCTTTTTTGGATCAAGAACACGTAAACGAAATTCAATTCGACTTTCCGTTCTACTAACCATTTCTAATTTAATACCTGGATCTTCCGTAAAAAAGTCATGAGCTAATAATTCTTTGATTGATGGTCTATAAAAACAAAAATTTTCAAAAAAAATACCTCTTTAGGTTAAAAAAAAAAATGATCTTACCTTTCATCCTTCTTCAATTTAATACATGAATCTATAATATCTTTGATTTCTGGATTTTCAATTTTATCAAAACTTAAAGGCTTAACACCCTAAAAATAAAATTAAATAAGTATTTTATTTTACAACATTTTTAGTGAAATATTGACTTACACTAATCACTTTTTTATATATTTGAGCAGGTCCTGTGCATTCTGTATAAGGGTACTCAGAAGTAGCCATTTCTAGCATGCACATTCCAAATGCGTATACATCAACACTTTCATCATAATGTTCTTCATACATTTCAGGAGCCATAAATTCAGGCGTACCTTAAACCATGATCCATAATTAACATTATTTAATAAAGTACATTATGTTTCATGTAATTACCAATTACTGATTTAGCAAAGGATCGATTCTTAAGAGTAGCCAATCCTAAATCACCAATTTTTACACATCCAGTTGTACCAGTAATGAAAATATTATCACATTTTAGATCTCTGTGTATAATTGGAGGTGTTCGTGAGTGCAAGAAACTTAAACCTTTAACAATTTGTCGACACCATGATTTTAATACTTTAGGATTAATCTTTTTAAAACGGCGTAAATATGTTTTCAATGTTCCAGATGTCATTAGTTCAGTAACAAGAACAATATATTTCCGCTTTGTCAAAGAAACTTCCCAGTAGTCATAAAATCGAACTATGTTAGGATGCTGCAAACCTTTAAGCATTTCAGCTTCTTCACGGAATCGAGCACGTTCTGTTTTTGTTAATTTATTTTCCTTCAGTACAATTAATATATATTTAATATATAATTAATAATAATTTTAAAAAAATTTTAAATTTCTTACCTGTAACTCACACCAAGCAACGGCAACCCCAGTTTGAGTATCCAAACCTCGGAAGACTGTTTTGAAAGAGCCATGACCAAGTTCCTCATCAAACTTGAGAAATCTAAAATGTATACAAATTGTAAATTTATCAATATTATTACTATTATTAATTAAAATAAATAATTACCTTCCATCTGGAGAAATCCCAGTAGCTTTTTCTTCGTCATCGTCTGAACGATTGAGAATAGCCGATTTAGTGTTTAATATTTCTGTTGGTATTGGTAATGTAATTTGAGGAGAACATGACTCTTCTATTATCTCTACAGAACAAGACCCTGTATCATAATAGTTCTGTGCAAACAGATAAGATTGTTTGGATGGCATGTCTGCAGATGATGATTGGCATTCCTTATCTGATTTGTTATCCACAGTTTTCTTTTGAACAGTAGTTTCACGTCTGAAACGAGGAGATGGTATAGCAGCTCCTCGGCCTCTGGCTGACACCTATCAAGATTAAATATTGAAATAACAGTATATAAATATATTTAAAATATTAACCTTTCTTTGTGGAGTACTTGGGGAACTCAGACTGGAACGGCTTACAGTAGTTTTTGTAATAATCCTATTTGGAGTTCTACAGCTAGCTGCACAACTCGATTCGCCTGTCAATTGGTTTAATCTGTAATTGTTAGGGATCGTGTTATAACTCGATTCCACTGTTTCAGATAAACCCAAACTACCTAGGAATTCTGTTAACACCCAATGCTCTATCTACAGAAGTTGCATTTCTATGTGCTTCATGATTGCCATTTATTCGATCATGCTCAACACTGCTAGCACGCAATTTAGTAGTATTGCAACAATCGTGTCTCGTAATGTTTTTGTTCCTAGATGGTGGTTCGTTGTTATTTTTGGCAGCACGGGATAGCCGATTCCGAAAACTCATGGCTCACTGTTGAGAGATGGTTTAATCGAGAAATAAAATCAAAACAATTAGAAATACAAAATTACTTTAACTATAAGTTGAAGAAATATAATAATTCGATAAGCAATAAAATATTTTAAAAAAATTAAATAATAAAAATTGTTTAACCATCATGTAATGTATTCATAACTTACCTTATATTCACATATTATGATAGCTTATTAAGCCAAACATATACGGCGCACTAACAAACTGATGCACAAAAACACTAGTGTCTTTATTGCGCCGAGTATATTTAGTGACTTGGTATTTTTTTAAATTGAGTTAAATTTTCTCGGATCTGGCCTATCCCCACAATGTCGCGCAAGCAGAATGGAACTCTGCTGCTGGCTGCTGGGTGATAATAGACGAGACTACAAGAGAGATGGAACCTCGTAGAGAGATACTGCGAGTGCAGTGAAGAGGGGTGCATAGTGCGGGGCGGTGAAGTGGCGCCGCCCAAGACAACCTTGGTACAAGTGCTGCCACCACCCGTCGGCGGAGTCAATGAACGTAAAATCTCTATAGGAGCCAATTATATGAATAAAAAAATAAAAATAAAAATTATAAAATAGAAATTGCATACACACGCACGTCCGTCCATAATAAATTTTTTCTTATTCAATATCGATTACGGTTTTATACTATTATTTATTACCTGCGGAAAATTTCGTAAAATAAGTATCTTCACGCCCGTTGTATGGAACAAACGAACGGCCGTTATTACAACAGCAAGTACAACAGTATCTCCGTCTTATAATCGTTTAAATCGAACTATTTTTATTTATAACGACTGATCTGTTGTTACAATAATTTTATTTCATTTTTTTCTATTCGAAACGCACAAGAATGTCACAGTTTAGCGATGTTATCGTCGATGATGTCACCCGACTACGCCCACCGTCGTTTTATCTCTCGACAAAACGGCATGTCTTATCTGTTTTCCGCAACACTGCTATATAAAATTTAGTCGATGAACGTGCAAATTATTCTTGGCGTTGACGCAGTATCTCTGCGTACGATACCATACTACATGAGAAAGCTCATCAATATTCGTTCCCTTCCTTCTTTCAACGTTCATTTAACGACGATTTTGTTTTAATAATAGGATAATATTCATTCCATCGAATGAAGAGAATATTAATCGTCGAAAATCATAATATGTTCGTTTAAAACACAAATAGTAAAATATTCGCGTGTAAACACGTACGATACGGAGTACAACAACTGTAAACATATTACATAATCCGGAAGTTAAAAATGTTCTAGCGAAAAAAGCCGCGAATTCATTGAATCGTTCCTGGAAGACTACGTTGAAAATATCGTCTCTTCCACGGACGCAATAATCACGATAGTACATTCGCTCCTTCATTATCACAGAATTATCCACGGTTTAAGATAGCACTATCTATGACTGTGGTTCTAGGACGATCGCTGATAACGGGTATAATAATAATAATATTGTTATTATGTTAAATATTATTATCACATTCTGTTTAATTGCGATTATTTTGCTTCTTTTGCAAACACCTCGTACCGTACAATTCATAGCATTATGCTCACCTGAACTAGATAATTTATTTAATCAATTTAAGTATGTGACCTGTACGGTAATCTTTCACCGAGGGAGAATCATAGTTTATTAATCATTTGTTGTGATTTACGAGTTGTGAGTGAATTATATTTCAAAATGCACGACGTATATGAAGTTGCTAAGCTATTGAAGTATCCCGTTCAAATTGAAAGCATCACTGCTTATGGTAATAATAAATTCCATCATGAATGGACTTAATGTTTTTAATCATTACAGAATAAACGAATAATATTCATTTTTTAGTTTTTGCTTTCTTTAATGAGTTTTATTATTGTTATGAATTGTTTCATAAATTTATATTTAAAACTGAGTGATACTATTTTATATTTCCTATCACTAATTCTCTAAATATACTGTCCTATAAGGTTATAATGGTTTCCCAAGTTGATTATATATATCAGGCATGTCAAACTCAAAGTTTTAAGTAAGTCAAATACATTAAAGTTTTATATATGGGCCATACATAAAAATGTAATGAAAAAAAATCATTATATATATATATACACACAATTATAAAACCATCAATACAACTTACTTAATTACAGTTTATCAGAATATAAGACATAATAATGTTTACCAAGTATAAAATTCTCTAAGAATTAAGGTAGTTACAATTTCACATTAATATTTTATAATTTTTTTTTATCGCTTATTTTTTATTTTGTCCATTAATATTGGTAACCAACGGCTACAAAAAAATTAGCCAAGGGCAGCACATTTGACATGTCTGATAAAAATTATAAAATATAAAAATAATTTTATCTTAGTGTGTAGTTAGTATATTAACTATAGTTCTAGACTGTAGAGTTCTTAGTGTTTCAAAGGTTTTAAAAAGCTCAATCATTAAAATAATTTGAGAATTGCTTTAATGTGTTTAATATAATTATGTTTAACTTTAATTTTGTATATGTAAAATTAAAATTTATTATATTTCTTAGATAATTATTTGTTGGTCGGCAATCGTCAAGGACATATATTTTTATATACTACCATTCCTAGAGTACAATTAGTTGACTGTAATAAAACATTCAGCAAAAGACCAATATTACAATTGGCAGCTATATTAGAATGCCAAATAATTATTTGTTTGTCAGGTATTTGATGTTTGAAAACAACTTTTTAAAATCATGACCTAATAGGCTTTTTTGAACATATTAGATGAAAGAATTAGTGTACTTGATGTATCTCGAGATAAAATAATTCATATGAAAACAAATGGATTGATGAAAACTAAAGGTGCTAGTTCATTTACTATTGATGTAAAGGTTAGTTGAAACTTATAAATATATAGAGGTATAACCAATTTTGAAAATACAACAAAATAATTAGGTTTTTTTTTTTTTTAGACACCAGTCGGATTGCCAACTAATTCTAATAATACTGTAGTCCGCCTATGTGTTGCTGTTAAAAGACAATTGCAAGTTTATCATTGGAAAGGGAGAGATTTTTTGGAGCATTCTGAAAATATTGACTTGCCTGATGTACCCCGTTCATTAGTGTGGTGTGATCAAACAGTAATAATTGGTTGTAAAAATGAATATTACTTATTTGATGTAAGTTAACATCTAGTCTATAGAATTCATGGATTAAAAAATATTTAAAATCCTACTTAAAAATGTATAAAATAACTTGATCAGCTGGAAATTTAAATCAAACCATAAAGAAATCAAATGCTCATACTTCAAGGTTTTCAATATATTATCTTTTGTAAATAATAAAAAAATGTTTATAAATTTTAAAATTAATATGCTAAAATATTTTTATAAAAATAAATAAAAAATAAATATTACGCAGAAGTATTATTGGGTAGGGAGAATGACAATATATAGCGAGAAATAGATAAAAATAAATTCATAGTATTTAATAATTGTTTGTAGGCAAATAGGACTAAAGTACTTTTTTATCTGTTAAAAGTTCACATTACTTTAAAATTAATACAAATATTTGAAGAAAATGTATACTGTTATTTTGTGTTAATAAAATCAAAATGTGTAAAAATATCTTTCAATTTTTACTTTTTTGTTACATTTTCACATAATTTAATATTTTGTTATGATTTTCTGGTCAAAATCTATTATAATTTTTAAATAAAAAATATACATTGTATCATTAAACTCATTTAAATGATCATAATAATAACAAATAATATTATGCTGACCAAAATTACAAATAAACGTTGAATTGTAACATAAACAATTATATTGTTATTACCTATTATGTTAATAAAATATATATTTAAAATGCATCCCAATTTTTTTTTTTTTTTGTGCAAAATGTTATATTAATTTTTGTATACATACCAAAATAAAGTGGCGTGTTTAATGTCTTGTACTTAACTTACTTTGAGATCTGATTTTATTAGTTATTATTATAGCTCATTGATAATTTATTAAAAAGTGAATGGAGTAATTAGTTAAAAGCTCAATTTAAATTAATAAATCAAATCATTATTATTTTAGTTATACTTATGAATTATGATAAACTATTATAATAGTAATTTATGTTTTAATAATTCAAATAATCACATGCTTTTTTTTCTTATTTACATTTTTAAGTTGTTTTAAGATGAGATATTTTACTATAGAATATATTTATAAAATATAAAAATATCAATATAGTGTAAGTTATTATTTGTTTTTATGATTACATTTACTGTTATATTATAAACTTGTTTTTATTTTTATAAAAACATCTAGTTTTATTTGTAATTTATTTTCAAATAAGAGTTGGATATAATTAGTATTAAAATTAAAGAACTTATTTTCCTAAATTATCATCAACAATTAATTTAAATTAGGTTACTATGGAACAAGTAAAACCTTTGTTTTTAACCGGGAAAAATCAAGAACCTATTATAACCAAAATATCCGACACTATGTTTGGTATTGTTAAAGATTCTCATCTTATTGTTATGAGTACATCAGGAGATATAGCTGAACAACAAACTATTAAATGGGTGGATACACCATCTATTATTTGTAAGTTGTTAACTTAAATGGCAGAATACTTAAATGTTAAATAAAAATTGTATTTCAGTATACGATGAACCTTACTTAATAGCTAGTATAGGTGATAAGTTATATGTACAAACTATAGAATTTGGAGAAAATTCAGCTGCACGTCAAATAATATCTACTACATCCAAAACTATGAATATGTTTACTTGTCAAAATGGTTTAATTTATGTTTCATCGGCACTAGAAGTCTGGTGTTTAAAAGCTGTTCCTTTTGCTAGACAAATCAAAAGACTTCTCGAAGACAAAGATTTTCAACTGGCTCTAAAACTGGCTGTAAGTATTCATGTTCATATCATAGCCAACCTTAGAATAATCTATTGAAGAATACTGTGTCTCTGTAATGAATAAATATTAACACAGTAAATTACCTATCTGAAATATATTTTGTATCAATAATATATTTTCAAATTTTAATTATTTAATGATAAATAATTATATGCATGTATAACAATTTCTAATATGACATAGAATATATCTGATGAATCAGTTGATGATAAAGAAAAAAATGTTTCCCAAATTAGAACATTATACGCCAATGATTTATTTGAAAAAAAGAAGTATCAAGAATCTATGAGGGAATTTTTGAAGTTAAATACTGGTATGTATTTTATATATTTTTTCTTTCAATACGGTATATTATTTTTCAATTTTCAGATCCATATGATGTTATAAGATTATTTCCCAATTTATTACCTCAAAGCGATTCAGATTATGGAGAAGAAATTCTTGAAAAAGATATGGAAATGAAAATTGTTGCATTAATTGAATATTTAACAGAAGTAAGAAATTACTTCAATAAACAAATTTATATAGGTTAAGAATTTAATTAAACTATGTGAATCAACAGGTGCGATATAATCTTTTAAAAGAACCTAGTATCAAAAAACAATCAAGTGTTCTTGAAATCAATAGTAATCATCAAGAACAGTTACTTCAAATTATAGATACTACACTACTAAAATGCTATTTGCAAGTATGTTAATATTTTAAAACAAAAAATAAAATTGTAATTGTGTTAATTAAATGTATAAATATATTTAGACTAATGATGCTCTGATAGCTCCTCTTTTAAGACTGAATCATTGTCATTTACTAGAAACTGAAACAACGCTAAAAAAATACAGGAAATATAGTGAACTAATAATTTTGTATCAAACTAAAGGATTACATAGTAAAGCATTAGAACTCCTTCAAAAACAATCTGATTATTCTGATTCTAATCTCAAGGGACCTGAAAGAACTATCCAATACTTACAAAATATTGGTAGATATTCTAATTAATTAATTATTGTTTTTGTATTATTTTTCACGGTTTGATTTTAACTTAAAAATAGGTTCAAATAATATTGATATTATTCTTCAATTTTCGGATTGGGTATTAAATAAGCACCCCGAAAAAGGACTTACTATATTTACAGAAGATGTTGCTGAAGTAGAAAATTTACCTAGACCTAAAGTATTAGATTTTTTGATCAGAAATCACAAACATCTGATTATTCCTTATTTGGAACATGTAATACATGTTTGGAATGACACTAATGCAATTTGCCATAATGCTTTAATACATCAATACAGAGAAAGACTTCAACAGTACAACAGCAAATCAATGCTGGCTGACGAACAAACTGCACAAAATACAAAAACAAAACTTTTGGAATTTTTAGAACAATCCAAGTATTATACTCCAGAAACTGTATTAGTACATTTTCCATTAGACGGTAATGTATTTTCCTATTGAACATTTTTATAGTATTTTTATAATACAACTTTTTAGGATTTTTTGAGGAACGTGCTATAGTGTTAGGTAAACTTGGTCGCCATGAACAAGTTTTATCTATGTATGTAACTGTACTGCATGATGTAGATAGAGCAATTGAGTACTGTGATAAAGTTAATAAATCCAAAAATGAAGACTCTGATCAAGTAAAAATAAAAATATATAAAATGTATTTATTTTTACATTAAAAATGAATTATAGGTTTATGTAACATTATTGAGACTGCTTATTGACCCTCCGGATAGTTGGTTAGCTGGATTGGGAAGTGTTTCAAAACCAGCTCCTAATTTAGAGAAAGTGATAGAAATTTTAAATAAAAATGCTGCTCAAATTGCAACTCCAAGTGTATTAAAAGTTTTACCTGATGAAATACCGGTGCATCGTATAAGCAATTTTTTAGTTATCTCTCTAGATAAAGCTATTAGTGATAGAAGACTTTATCAAGTGAACCGTGGGCTATTATATGCTAAACTTTTAAAAGTAAGAAATATTACTATGATTTTGTCTACTTAAATTAATCATAATTATTATTTACTTATATCTTAGATTCAGCAACAAAGGATATTTTATGAGTCACAAAATATTACTTTGACAGAATTCAATATATGTGGAGCATGTAAAAAACGTTTTGGAAATCAAAGGTAATTTGTTCAAATAACAAAAAAACAAAAATATATTTTACTATTCATTTTATAGTGCCTTTGTAAGATGTCCAGACGGCGAGATTGTTCACTATTCATGCCATAATCACAAAACAGATCATTAAAAATAATAATTAAGAATTTTAAATAAATATTTATTAAGTTTGTTAAAAACTTTTAAGAAAAGTTATATAGATATGTCTGATCCAGATCCTTCATGATCAGAATCCATAAATGTATCTTCTTCATGTACTGCATTGAACGGAGTCGATTCATTTTCAGCATTATTTACACCACTAAATGTCGCATCTAAAAGAGACCCATTTAAAAGAGGTCCTGTCGAATCTGTAGATGTTACTGTTGAAGTATTACATGGTTTACCCAAACTCTCTAAACTCTCCATTACTCGTTTATTATTCGGGTCAAGACTAAAAATAAATAATTGTTTTATGAGAACAATATAATATGTAAGTCAATTTGATGTTGATATTAAAAATACTATAAACATAATTTTATATATATTATTAACTTAAGAATATACTTCATTAATAACAGTTTTTGTTATTTTTATTGTTATCTATTAAAGTAATCTGATTTTCATTTAATTATTATTATTATTATTGATACTAATGAATGTTTCTTTTTAATAAGCATTTAATACAATAAAAACTGGTTTTAGATCTTAAAATCTTTAACTCATTCAAGTTCGTATGAAACATATAAGATATTTAACCTTTAAAATTATATTTGTTTAAAGAAATATTTTATTGTGATTGGAAAATGAAGAAAATACATAAAAAATGTATGTTGTAAATAATTTATAATTTAAAGTTTAATAAATAATAAAATCTAAAATTAAATATAAAGTTCAAATTAAATAAATGGAACTCAATTGTGATTAAAGACTTAGCAGATTTTGTTGATAAATCATACATAAATATTTAAATGTACTATTGTAGTTCAATTGTACTTAAGAATTTATACCAAGGATTTCATTAGTATTATAAGTGTATAATAAAAATCAAATACTTACTTGAGTGCAGAATAATAGTAGTCAAATGATTTTTCCAGTTGATTTTGTTTAACACTCAAATCGCCTAACATTTGATATAATCTACATGTTGGTTGATCTAATGCTTGTTTATGTAACAGCGTAACAGCAGAACTGAAATTGCCTTCTTGTTCAAATATTTGAGCCAACATATAAACTGCAGGAAGATAGTATTCATCAACATTTAATGCTCTTTCCAATAGTAATTTTGCTTTACCAACAGTCATCGGATCTTTAAGTAGTATTGAAGCATATAACTAAAAAAAAAAATATGCATTAAATATATATAAATAAATGTGATGTGGTATTCTATGAAGAATTCAATAAATTATGTAATATAGAAAACTTCATTATTCTGATAAATATTCTTTATATTTATAGCATAACACGTTAATTATGATGAAAAGACTGCTAACTTAGCCATAAAATATAATAAACTTGTTTATTTCTAATGAAATACATGAATAGTTGTGAATGAATATAGATAGACCATTGCTATGTTTCAAAATTATTATTATCTTATTCAATTTACAATTTACAATTGTATCAAAAAAAAAATATGATTAATAATTAGGATACTTTTAAAAGCCAATTTTATGTTTGATGCATGTTTATATTATAAATATTAGCCTCAAAAGATTTCAAATAAATTTATTCTCTAATAATATGCGTACTAAAAAAGTTATTGTAGTAATAAGAATTCTTCGGGTTGAAAAATTTAAATTTAATACATTTCATAATATTTAAATAAATCTCAATTTATATATTCTTCAAAAAAGTTCAAATAAGAATTATGATTTTTTCAAAGAATCAAGGTGTTAGATTTATTTTGATATTTACAACTATTATACATATTACATTTTTTTACATGGTTTGGTTAAAATTCTTTAATCAGATAAAATGTTTTTAACTTAAGAAGTAAAAAAAATTAAGTACCTATATAGTTCTATATCTATGAAAAATAGTGAATAGTCTATAGATTGCAAAAATTTTTTGATAAATATTTATAATGAATTTGTATATTTCAATAATTGTATATTTTATAATAAGTTATGGAAAATGACTGCTATTGTTAAAAAAAAGAAATAATTTAATTTTACTATTACTTACTGTTAATGCTTTTGGGTGATTATTCATTTGCTTACAACAATTACTAGCAGATGTAACTGCATTCCTCATCTTATGCAGTGCTATATAACAATCTACCATGCCTTTATGAGGGTCAAAAAGATAAGGCGCTAACTATCAAATAAAATAAAATATTATAAAACAAAAAAATTATACGATATAAAATTAAATTTCTTACATCATTAGCTTTTCGAAATTGCAAAATGGCATCAGAGTATTTTTTCATACTTGTTAATATCATACCATGTAACAATAATGCTTCAATATTTTTTGGGTCAATAGAACAAGCCTTTAAAATATATTTTAATAGAATCATTAAAAAATACATAATACTTTTAATACTAATTCTTAAATGCTTAAGAACTATAAATCAAAATATAATTTGAAACAAGTTTTAAGAACAAAATAATTTTCTATTAAACTAAGTGTTATAAGACCAATATTAGCAATTGAAAATTATTACCTATAAAAATACAGTTTTACCAAAGTATAAAAACAGTATAAATACCCTTTGAGCTAAACACATAGCTTTTGAATAATTACTATTACTATAGCAAACAAAAGCAAAAACAATCCACATATGGGGGTCAATTGATGATTCATCTGTATAACTTGTTGGGAGTAATTTTTCCAATTCTTTATTATGTTTCTCCATATATAAACACATAGCAAGTGTACATAAACCATCTTGCATTAGTGGATTTAACCTGTAGGCCTAAGACATAATTTACTAAAATATACTTCAAAAATTAACAAAATTAATACTATGTAACTCACTCTTTGTAAATAATTAAGTGCATTTTTACGATCCCCATTAAAATAATATGCTTTTCCAATAGCAACTAGTAATCTATTACTATTGCATAGTGGCGAATGATCATCTAATTGTTTAAATGCAGCTATAGCTAAGGGATATTCTATATGATTAAATAGATGGGCATGAGCTTTTATCCAACCACCAAGCCTAAATGAAAAATAAAAATAATATAATAATATATATATATGTTTAAATAAATACCAACCATTCAAGTCCACTAATTCCAACCATTTCTAACATAATAGCATTCACTTCTGTTCCTTTCACGCCTAAACTCAAAAGTCCTTCAGCTGCTTCAATTGCTAGTGGACAGTCCTTAAAATTAAATATGCAAACAATTAATTAAACAACAAAGACTTTTAAATACTTTATAAATAATACAAACTTCATTCATCAGTTATAAATTACAATTAAAAGGTACTTTCATTATTATTAAAAACTGTCTGTAAAAGTATATGAATTAATTATAATTCATGCTACTGAAATTTCAATAATTTCTTAAATATTAAAAATATCCAAGAATTTTAAGTAAGGTTTATTTTTTAATTATATTAAAGCAATATTACAATACTATAAATTCTTAACAGGTGAAAAAAATTGTAATTAAAAAATAAGAACATTGTTGATATTGGACATAATAGTTTAGGTCAAAACAAATCAAACAGCAATTTAATTGAGAAAAATCATCAAAAACAACTTACTTTTAAAACTTTATTATAAGCAGAAACAGCTTGAATAGTATTGCCCATATGATGGTATAATTTTGCTAGAGCCATATTTATTTTGGTTTTCCTTTGTTTAGATGGTACGGATTGTAAAACAGTTAATGCTTGTTTATTATCTTTTAGTTTGACTAAACATAAATGTAATTGATACTTAATATCTGAAAAATAAATAAATACTGCTTAATAATTGTTTATTTGTCCATAATAATGAAATTTTAAGTTATACTTAAAAATACTATTTTTACAAATGTATTTCAAGTACATATTAAAATTATTTCTATTTATCAACCTATATCAGGCATTGACTCTTTTAGGCCATCATAATGTTTAAGTTGTGTTTTCATTGTTGAACAAGCATCTTTGAATGTTAATGCTGATTTATACGCAGCTTCTGCTTGGCGATAATTACTCAAGAAATAATGCGAGTCACCAAGATACGCAAAAACTCGAAATTTATGAGGAGCAGTTAAAATATCTGTTGTATGTTCACTGACTTTTAAAACCATTTCAGCCTGTGAAAGTAAAATAAATGTTATGAATGGTAATACACAAAAATAAAATTAATTAATACTCACCACTTTAATAAGATTGGAGTGTAATTTTTGACTATGTAACAATTTTATTTGATCAAATAACAAACTCATTTTGAATCAAATTTAATGTAATGCCTTAGTAAAAAAAAATTTACACGCTTCAAGGAAATAATACATAAAGTTATCAATATCTAGTTAAAATTAATTATTCAAAATAATAGACACGATAAAACGTAAGACTAAATGTAGAAAAATAAAAAAACTGGTTAAAAACAATGTACTTTACAGTCTAAATTCTTTTGGTAAACGTTGTACATAAAACATTTCAATTATAGATTATACAATTAGAAATAGGTCGGTATCTTATAATTCATAACGGCTCAATGTACTGATAAGTCTGGACTCTAATACCAAATATCAGACGCTTGAAACACTGACTAAAATACTTGATTACAACGTTACTACTGAACACCAGAGCGCGGTCCAGTCCTTCGAAGGTGTAATTTTCTTATTTTTTTCGAAGGATATTGTCGGCAGCAAATGGGTTTTGGTAAAGGTTTTTCGGTTGAGCTTGTTCTATTTGGTGATGTGAATCACAGTTGAGTTGTGAGCGACTATTGTAATTACTTCCCTTCTAGATGGTCGCTTGGAATGCGAAAACAACTATATAGGTTTTCTTAACACGTTCAACGCCGATGACAACACGTTGTTGTCATGCGAGTAGTTTATTTTAGTTCATTCTTTTTCTCATCGGCTTTGTGCATACACACATAATTTTTCATGGTCTTATTGTTGAACACTTCAGATACATTTTAGTGTACTTAGATTTAAAATTGTATGTTTATTTGTCATCATTTCAAATAAAATAAAAATAGTAAGTTTTTATCTATATGATACGTATTTTATGCTAATAAAAGAGTAATAATTAATATCTTTCTTATATATTTATAATAATTAATATTAAAACTAAATTTTAATGTTTATTTATTATTTTATAAATTTTTAATATTTAAAATTTTTATTTTAAATAAAAATGGAACTTTCACCTGGGCCATCGTATAAAGATATAGGGAGTGTAAAAAAAGTTTTCACTGATGAAAAGTTGTTAAATCTTTTGGAGAACTCTGACGAAGATTTTGATCTTAGTTCAGAATCAGAACTGGGAGAAGGAGATTCAGCCGATGAAAATTGTGATCTTGAATGTAGTGTACAAAATGAAGTAGTCAATAATGATGCAGTAAATGCAGTTATAAGAACTCGGCCAGTAGAAAGGAAATCCACAAATTATGTGTGGGTTGATGATCCACCACATGTAATCAAAATTCCGTTTTCTAAAGTGGCCGGTTTAAAATCACGACCACTGGGAGAAAAACCAATAGATTATTTTAGTATGTTGTTTACTGATGAATTGATCGAATTAATTGTGCAAGAAACAAATTTATACGCTGTAGAAATATTTTTAGCTTCTTCTGGAAGTTTATCTACAAGAATTTCTCAATGGAAAGATACTACTGTAAAAGAAATGAAAATATTTTTGTGGTTACTTTTTCATACCGGAACCATAAGAACAAATCGTTTAGAAGACTACTGGAAAAAAAGTGAGTTGTTTGATTTAAAATTTTTTCGATCACACATGAGTAGAAATAGATTTATGCTAATTTTAAGAGCTCTACACTTTTCTCATTCTGAGTCTAGTAATCGATTAAATAAAATAGAAAATATTGTAAACTATTTCAATAAGAAAATGGAAGAAGTGTATCAACCAAGTAAAAATTTAGCGCTGGATGAATCGATGGTTTTATTTCGTGGCAGACTTGTCTTTCGACAATATATTAAAAACAAACGACACAAATATAGAGTTAAACTTTACATGCTAACAGAATCTTTTGGTCTTGTGCACCGAGTAATGATATATTCAGGACAAGGACATGATATATCTTTGGATTGCTGTCACACCGAGTACGTGGTCGAAAATCTTATGGAAGGACTTTTTTATAGTGGCCGTTCAATTTACATGGATAATTATTATAACAGTATTAAATTAGCCCATAATCTTTTGAGTAAAGAAACTTATTGTACAAGGACTTTGAGACAAAATAGGAAAGATAATCCTAAGGAAATAACTTCGATAAAATTAAAAGTAGGAGAGAATGTTGGTAAGTATACTGAAAAAGGTGTGTGTGTGGTGAAGGCGCGAGATCGACGTGAAGTATTAATTAGTTCAGAATTTGAGAATGAGATGGTTGAGGTAACAAATAGGAAAGGTCAAACAAAAATTAAACCACTTGCCATTTCTAAATATAATCAATATATGTCGGGTGTTGATAAACAAGATCAAATGATGTTTTATTATTCGTGTGAGAAAATACAATCAGATGGTATAAAAAATAGGAATTCATTTTTTTCAACTATTTATGTTTAACTCATATTACCTTTTTATAAAACATGAGAAAAAAATAACCATTTATGATTATAGACTATCAGTAATTTCAAGTTTATGTGAATTACATAATATTGTACCCAGGTTACCAATTAAATCTCAAATAAATTTAATTCATTTACCAAAAAAATTACCAAAAAATGAAAAAAAATGTATATTTACGAAAAAGATGTAAACTTTATTACTATAAAGGAAAAAAAAGAGTGACTACTATATTTTACTGTCATCGATGTGATGATGAACCAGCACTTTGTTGCTGGAAAATTGTTTTCAAGAATTTCATTCATGATTAATTAATATTAATACTATATATATTTATAAAATAAGACTAAAATGTTATATCAAGATTACAGTTGTTATTATTTATTATTTTATAATTTTAATTTATAAATAGGAAATTTATAAAGGAAAGTGACCATAAAGATATTTTTGATTTTATTATGTTCTAAGAAAATATCTGTATTGTTAAATAAAATTATATCTTGTTCATTGTATTACATTTCATTATATTTGTGGATTTACATTTCTCTGAAAAATAAAAATAATAGTACAACAGTAGAATATTGCCTACATGGCCGGTGACAATACGTCATTAGCCCCCTAATGTAAACGATATCGGACGCGCTTGAAGTGGACGCACCCGGAACGCGTTCTTTAACGCGTTCTAACCTAACCAGACACGCCAAAATCGTGTTTCCTATAGCAACACACGCTAATCGTGAGTGCTTTACCTTTTCTATTTCACGTCCGTTCCAAGCGCGTCCGTGTAAAGGTCAAAACTCAGCGTTTTCACGCGCGATTGGAATGACGCCTGACGTGTGTGTATTTTACATAGTTTTAGCGGGAAGTGTCTTACTGAACCACGTATTTTCTCCGTTTTGAATTTAAAAATTTTTTTAGTTCTTTCCTGAAGGAACCTCGAAGGACATTGGATTTTTTTGACCACAAACTCACGGTTTGCTTTAGGATGGATTGTTTTACATAATTCGGTTAGTTCATCGTACGCGGCACTTTTTAAGTTTTTGTTTAAGTACTCTAAAGATTTAATTTTCCAAATATAAGGAAATTCGAGATACTTTTCTAAAAAAGTATCTTTAGATCAATATCGCGTATCAGTCATATTTTCAGATATTATAATATAGATCTAATAATTTGTACAAGTATAAGTCAGACTTTAAATAATATAATGAAAAACACAGAATTAAAATAATAATTTAATGTACGTGAAATCTCGTAAATATAACGTGTCACTACTGAGGCTGAGATATAAATATTTTCGGTCATCGACGGCGCGAATCACGCGTGATTCAGCAGGCGTGTCTAAAGGCAACAACGTTCTTGGCACGGACGACAAGACTGCACAGGTTCAGACAAGTGCTAAGTCTGCACACGATTTTAATTTTAAACGCACAATTTTATCACACGTTCATTGCGCGTCCATTCCAAGCGCGCCCGATTTACACTGTTCCGGGACGGCACGGACCGTCACACAGGGGCAGATCCAGAATTTTTTTATGGAGAGGGCGAAAAATAAATTGCTTACTTACGACCAACCTGCCTGAATTGTAACATAATACGTAAGAGCAACAAAAATTATGTTGACATATTTTATTTCATGATATTATTAGAAATTACCATTGTAGGTATAATCAATCATTGTTTATCATCGACGGCGATCAATACCGGAACGCAATTAGCTATAACCATTGATTATAAATACTATTTTGGTTAAGTAGTTTACCAGAAGACAAGGAAACGTGGTGGTGGGATGAGGAGATTCAGAGAGTAGTAGCGAGTAAGAAAAAGCAATTTAAGGTATGGCAGAAAAGTAGGAAGAGGGAAGATTGGATAGAGTATAAAAATGTATGTAAAATAGTGAAAAGTGCTGTAAGCAAAGCAAAGCTTAATAGGTATGATGAGTTATATGAGCGGCTAGGAACACAGGAAGGAGAAAAAGAAATTTATAGACTGGCGAAGGTGAGAGAAAAGCGATCCAAGGATTTCCAAGATGTCTGGTGTATAAAAAATGAGGATAAGAGAGTTTTAACAAATGATGAGGATGTGAAAAAAAGATGGAAAGAATATTTTGAGAAATTACTGAACGAGGAATATCCAAAAGAAGTTTTAGAGAGTATGTCATGGAATGAAGGATTGATTGGTCTAGTGGGCGAGGAGGAAGTGAGAGATGCGGTGAAGGCGATGAAAAAGAAAAAAGCGGTAGGACCAGATGGAGTACCTGTAGAGGTGTGGAAAATGTTAGGAGATGTAAGCATTGGGTGGTTGAAAAATCTTTTTAATAAGATACTGATAGAGGGAAAAATGCCAGAAGATTGGAGAAAGAGTTTTATTGTACCAATATTTAAAGGAAAAGGAGACATACAAGAATGTGGGAACTATAGAGGAATAAAGCTCATGAGTCATAGTATGAAGATCTGGGAAAAGATTATAGAGAAGAGGATAAGAAGTGAGACCTCGATATCAGGAAACCAGTTTGGTTTTATGCCAGGAAAATCGACAATGGAGCCATTATTTTGTGTTAGGCAATTAGTAGAGAAGTACAGAGAAAAGAATAAAAAACTATGCATGGTGTTTATAGATTTAGAAAAGGCGTATGACAGGGTGCCAAGGGAAGTTTTAAGGTGGGCATTAATGAGGAAAAATGTCCCAAAAATGTATGTTAATTTGATCCAGGATATGTATGAAGAGTCGAGTACTAGTGTCAAGAGTCGGTGTGGAATATCAGAAGGTTTCAGTATAGGAGTAGGTGTGCACCAGGGGTCAGCTCTAAGCCCCTACCTTTTCTCAGTGGTAATGGATGAGGTTTCAAAGGAGATACAGGGTGAGATACCATGGTGTATGATGTTTGCGGATGATATAGTTCTGATAGGAGAAAACCTAGAAGTTGTCAATAATAGGTTAAATGAGTGGAGGTTAGCCCTCGAAGAAAAGGGATTGAGAATTAGTAGAAATAAAACTGAGAATATTGAGTATGATTTTGGACAAAGAGACCAAGAAGTTGAAGGAATGAGGAGACAACTGACAATAGATGGTGATGTGATAGGTGAAGTTGAGAGTTTTAAATATTTAGGATCTTTTGTTCAAAAGGACGGGGGCTTTGACATTGATGTAAAACATAGGATTAAGTGCGGGTGGATGAAATGGAGAGAAGCATCGAACGTGTTATGCGATAAGAGAATTCCAATTAGGCTGAAAGGTAAATTTTATAAAATTGTAGTGAGACCAACTATGCTGTATGGTTCAGAGTATTTGGGCGGTTCACAGGAGAATAGAACAAAGTATGAGTGTCGCGGAAATGAGAATGGTTAGATGGTTGAGTGGAGTGACAAGAGAAGATAGAATAAGGAATGAATACGCGAGAGGTAGTGTTGGTGTAGCGCCAATTGTGGACAAGATGAGAGAAAATAGGCTAAGATGGTTTGGGCATGTGATTAGGCGAGAGGAAACGAATGCAGTAAGAGTGGTTATGAAGATGGACGTTGAAGGGAAAAGAGGAAGAGGAAGACCAAAAAAGAGATGGTTGGAGACTTTGGAGAATGACATGAGGGCTGTCGGTGTGTGCAGAGGAGATGTGATTGACCGAGTAAAGTGGAGGTGTAGGACAAGGGTGGCCGACCCCAAATAGTTGGGGTAAAATTTCGATATATGTTTAGTAAGGCCAATCCAGTAAGTCTCGTTTCTTCCATATTGTTTCGTAAGTATGTTTTAAGTCTCCGTAGAGTTGAGAATGACCTTTCAGCAGTAGCAGTTGTAACAGGCAATGTGGTCAAAATAGTCAAAAGACTGTGAATGTTTGGGAAAAAAATCATAAGACATTGCAGACAAAGTAGTCAATGATGTATCAGATACATTTTTCCATTTAGCGAGCCATATTTTAATTTCTGCGTCAAAGTTTCATAATTAGGTAAAATATCTTTATAAAAATGCGCTACCTCTTGAAAATCTTTTATATCAGTTGTATTTTTAAGAAAATTTGGAATAAGTGATAGTAGTTTAGCCATAACATGATGATGATTAGTAAATCTATCTTGTAATTGACAAATAAAATGATCTAAAAAAGGTAAAAATATTGATCTTTTATAATACTGTTCCGGAGTATCAGATGGAATATTGTTACGTGCAGTTTGTCGACCTACAGTTCTTGGTACCTCAATAATTCCTTCTAACATAAACTCGTTTGAATTAGAAAATATTTGTTTAAACTAATCATCGCCATTTTCTCGATTTTCTTTAAATATTTGACATACATCTGTTACTCGCTCATAACAATATGACAAATCAATATTTACTTTTTGTAGTGCTATAGATAGCGGTAAAGTTAACGAAAAAAACTTCTCACATGTAAAGCTATGATAAAAACTGAGTTATTAATGGAATTTAAAAGCTGAAAAGCTGTACGTGATGTCTCTACATTTAAACACTCTTCTAATTTTTTTAATGCATAATAAATAGCTTTTTATAATTCTTTAAATCGAATTAAGCTTTCATGTTAATCTACCCATCGCGTTTCACACATTTTTATTAGAGTTTTTGTTCGACTTTGTGGAACATATTCATTAATACATTCAATCAGTGTTTATGTTCTTTGCGATGAAGCTCGGAAAAATGTTATTACTGAAGATACAGTTCCAATACAGTTTCTAATTGATACGATTTTACATGAACTTCCTACGGCCAAATTCAAAGAATGAGAAGCGCAATGCACATAAAGCGCATGTGGAACAGCCTCTAAAATATCTAACTCGAATTTTTTTGCATCATTTATATTATTAGAAGCTGATAAAAATAATGCAATATTCATTGTTTATATTTGTATCAAGTTGCGTCTGTAAAGGATGATTCACACTGAACCGACACTCGCAGACCGGCACCGGACCGCACCGATCCGTACCGGACCGACAAATTATTAATTAATATAAAATAATATTCTAATTTACATCTAACAGACCGTCACCGCACAGACACTAACCGCACCGTGCCGTACCGACAAACATTCTATCAAATAATGTTTTGTCGGTGCATGTCGTGTCGGCACGGTTGTCGTATGGGCGAGGGGGTGGGTGGTATAAACGCGATAACGACGTTCGTCTACTAAATTAGAATATAAAAATATAATATTATTTTTAAATATTATTATATTTATCACAATATTGATTCAGTATGACGTAAAGTATGTTAACAGCCTATAGTACGTATTTTATTAGTCAAGTCTACAGCTATTTTCTTAAAAATGGACAATGAAATTTTAATTGAACTAGTTAGAGCTAGGAATTGCTTATATGATTTAAGTCACAAAAAGTATAGTGACTATTCGTTTAAGGAATCAATATGGAAGGAAATTGGACAAGAAATGAATCAACCAAGTAAGTAACACTCATATACTTCTAAAGTTAATTAACATTTATTTAAAATAAGATTCTTGTTTATTAAAAGTTATATAATTATATACATTTTGAGTAATTTTATTATGAAAAAACTTAAATCCAATATACCTACCTATAGATAAATATTTATAATAATACATTTAAATTTAAGTATAAAAAAAATCCTTAATAATTATATTTATTTTAATTCTTTTCTAAACGGATTTGCATTCAACGATTTTTTAAATAACTTATTCCCATGGCAGTTGTCCTAAAGGTGAACAAATGAAGTCTTTAACTTTTTCTCTAACTTCAAATGCATCTCTATTAGCACTCCCTCCTTGTCTTGGAATTGGAATTATATTATGAACTGTATTTATTAATATAGAGTTTGATAATTGAGTGCTATTTCCAATATTTCCATGTTGTTTTATAAAATTATGTAAAATACAAGTAGTCATGATAATTTTGTCAGCATATTTTGGTAATATTTTCATTCTTCTTGAATAAATACGAAATTTTTGAGTAAGCTGTCCAAAAGTATCTTCTACTACTTTTCTTGCTCTAGAGAGACGGTCATTAAATTTTTTTTTAGTATTATCAGCATACATTTGAGGACCCGGGTATGGTCTTAATAAATATGTTTTTAGGGGAAATGCTTCGTCGCCAATTATTGTAAACGGGGTTTTTTCACTAGTTCCCGGAAGTAGTTTTCCATCAGGAATATTTAATTTGTTTCGTTCAAGTGCTTTTCCGAAATTAGAATTTGAAAAAATACCTCCATCACTATTTCTTCCGTAAGCCCCGATATCTACTGCAATAAATTTATAGTGTGCATCAACTAATGCCATTAAAACTATGGAAAATGTTTTTTTATAATTATAATACATAGATCCGCTATTTGGAGGTGCTTCTATAACAACGTGTTTACCATCTAACGCTCCTATACAGTTTGGAAAGTTCCAAATTTCCCAGAAATCATTAGATATCTGCTCCCAGTTTTCTTTTTTTGGTTCTGGTATGTATTCTTTTAATAATTGTTTTATGATGGCTGTACACACTTCTACTACAATTGAATGAACTGTCGAATGGCCCAATCGAAAACTAAAAGCAATAGTTTGATAGGAATCTCCTGTCGCTAAAAATCTATGAAAAAAAAAGTTATAAAATATATTTTATTAAATAATTATTAAATCAATAATTTTGATGAGTTTTATAAAAATATTAATTTATAACGTCCATAGATTTTTTGACTCAGTCCCGTTTCTAATAGAATAACAATACGATTCTGATATTTTTTTTGTAGCACAAGAATGTAAAAAGGCATGGGCAAATTTAAGGGACGCTTACAGAAGAGCAATTAAAAAAAGTGCAACAGTGTCGGGTCAAAAAGCCAAAAATTTTAAAAGATGGAAATACGAATCGGAGATGGAATTCTTGAAACCGTACATGAAGGAAAGGGAAACAGTATCCTCAGTTGATACTAAAAGTGACGAAGAAAAAAGTAGTTCCGATTCAGAAAACGAATTAAATTGTTCTAAAAACGAAATAAATAAATCTGACAACATCACAATGGAAACTATTATTTTACCTGAAGAAAATATTACAAATAGTACACCATCGAAACTATCTCTAAAATTTTGTAAACCTCCATCAAAGAAAATTATGACTCCCAAAAAAAGAAAAAAAAATGAAGGCCATGTAAGTTCAGAATCTGCGTCCTCGCATTTGATGAGATACATCATAGAAAAAGAAAAAGAAGAAGAAGTTAAGGCAAATACAGAAAAAAATGAAATTAATGTGATTGATCAATTTTTTCAAAATATGGGTTCGACGGTGAAACAATTTTCTCCTTATCTCCAGCATTTGGCTAAAACAAGAGTCTTTTCTGTGATTTCCGAGTTGGAACTGGATCACATAAAATCTCAAAAACTACATGAACAACAATATCAACGACAATACCAACAACAACATATATCGGCGTTGCAACCAATATATCAATCCGACGGTTATACTGACGGTTCAAATCACCACTCTGATTCAGACACATCATCAAACGTAGGTAACTTTTTAACAACATTCATACCTTAATTCATACTTTAAAAATTACTATTGTTTTTTTCAATACTTATAAATATTAAATTGTAATTTTTAAAAATAAAAGTTGTATTTTTAATATACTTAATTTCCGGTATGTTTTATTTTAATTGCATTTAATTGTTACGATTGTTAAAATATATTATTTTATGTTAATATTAACTATGAGTCGAAAAAATATAACGAATAAAAATGTATGTAATTTTATTTATGCATAATATGACACTCGGCATGAGCAGCTCTTATTAAAATTAAAATTTAACAGAATTCAATGCATGTAATAACGTATTAGTAATTTATTCTATAATGTCTCACCTTAAACATACTGCCAATTTTTGTTTAGCTGGTATCGCTTCTCTAAAGTGAGTGTTTTGTTTAGTAATATCATTTTTTATTTTTGATAAAAGTATATTAAACTGATATGAACACATTCTAAAATAAATAAAAAATTTTTCTTCGTGATCTTCAAGAGCCGTACATAATGTATAAAATTCACCATCTACTTTTCTCCGTTTTAAAATTTCATGCACCCAAACACGTTTTTTATCTTTATCCTTCATAGTTTCTTGTTCTTCTTCCTCTAAAGCTATTGCCATCATGGCAAGATGCTTAGTAGACAAGTGTTTAAACATACTTTTAGACAACCTATGCTGGACTTATTGCACTAGTAATAACTTACTAACTGTTACATTATTTAGTTGTCTGTCTGTGTACGACGGTATGATGTGAATAGTCTCTCAAAATGTCGGTCCGGTACGGGTCGGTGCGGTCCGGTGCCGGTCTGTGAGTGTCGGTTCAGTGTGAATAATCCTTAAAGCGTTTGGTTCATCACCTTCAGTTTCTTTGTTATTTTTAATTTTTTTTACACCAAAGTTGAATAATGATGGTTGATTACTATTTCTTTTCATTATGAAAAATAAAATATTTAATATTTAATAAATTAGTTTAAAATTTAATCAGTTTTCATAAGTTAGAACTCGCAAAAATAACCATAACACTATCGCACTTGTATACCATAACCGTTCAAATACCGAACACAGACTAAAACTAAACGATCGTCATCGTTTAATAATTATTGTAGTTTAGCAATTTAATAGAAATTGTTGGTGACCAATCGAGTATGGAAATAAGATAAGATAAGATAAGATTATCCACAAAATATGAGTTTTCTAGGTATATCGCAAACCGCAATAATACAATAATTGAATTATTCTGTGTACTGTGTTCGTGCGTAGTCCTCAGTAATCACCTCGATCATTCAACTATCAACGATATAGGTATAAACTTGTATTTCATACCCGTCTAATAAACAGTGAAAAACAGTCAACAGCTAATTATAAAAATATTTTATAATACTAGGAGTATAATAAATTTGACTTAATTTTCCAAGAAATTATTTGGGGGAGGGGGGTGAACCCCCAAAACCCCCCTGTATACGTGCCTGTTTGTACTAAATCATAGCCGTCTCCAGCTTTCATTTTTGTGGGGGGTTTCATTTTAATATAAAACTTTAACATCATTTTCAAGAATTTGAATTAAATATAACCATATCATTGTTGTAGGTACAAATACAAATTTACATTATTAATTATTATTCAAAATACATCAGTTTTAATTTTTATTTATGCTATATTTATTAAACAAAAAAAATTTATAATATTTACAACAAACCAGTTTGGTTTTAAAACAACATCATTTTCCTCGACTGTTTTGCATTCCTTGTGAATTTACAATAATGCTAATCTGTTGAGACGAGTTTCATTAGTCGAGTTCCTAAGGTATATTTTCAATATTTTTAAAAAATAAAATGTCCTTTCTAGTGTCGCTGTTGACATAGGTATAGTTGCTAGGACTTGCAAAAGTTTCCATGTACCACAACCCTACCTTCACGATTGTCTGTGCTATCACGTACACGGTGCACGACCCTCGCCGCTGCTATCGCCAACTTGGTCTAGAGTGCATATTATATTTATTATTTATTTATCATTATTGTCAATGGGTATGCCCTATAGGAAATATATAAATATTTCAAGAGGATTGAATAATAATACAATTTACCCATAAAATGACAACGTCACAGTATCGTTATAAGTTTTACGGAAAGTATATTATTAGTAATAAAGAAACAGTGGAATCTAAATAACGAATTAAGACAGCAATACCGTATTTAGGGGCATCAAAGGTTTATAATGATTAGATTATCATATTTCCTATCGATATTTTTTTCGAATCGATAAGATATAAAATATAAAATAATAATAAAAATCATGATGATATGGTAATTGAACAATATCTATGACTATAATTGTTCAATACATTGATGAAGCTTTTATGCGTATCGATATTATAATGACTTAATAAATAATGAATTTCGACAAACGCATGCGTGGACAAAGTAAAAATAAATACGTAGGTGCTCGTAGTCTTAAATATATTACAAAAAAAGTATAAATAAGGGTATCGATAAAATAGTCCAATAACATTCAATACGACAACATTGTATTATATAATACATTTTGCCAGAGGCGTAGCCAGGGGGGGTGTTACAGGTGTAGTAACACCCTCCTTCCAGCAGAAGTATACTTATGTCTTATAAAGATAAAGTTGTATCATTTACCGTTTATTTATCTTCTTCTTCTTCTTCTACTTCGCCTTCCTCCCAACTATTTGGGGTCGGCCACCCTTGTCCTACACCTCCACTTTACTCGGTCAATCACATCTCCTCTGCACACACCGACAGCCCTCATGTCATTCTCCAAAGTCTCCAACCATCTCTTTTTTGGTCTTCCTCTTCCTCTTTTCCCTTCAACGTCCATTTACCGTTTATTTATCAAAACAAAAATAATAATAATTATTACGATAACAATAATGTAAAGCAATAAAAAAGGACCCGGCATTAATTATAATTTTTAACAGGTTTTTTTCTTTTATTTATAATTATAATATACAAGATAAAAAATTTAAAATTTTTATAAGTTCTCATAAACCATTATCTATTCACTTGTAATGCGTTTTTACAAAAATATAGGTAAATGTATTACTTTTATGCGTATAATTTTGTCAATTAATTTTAAATAACACCTCCCCTTAGAAATTCCTAGCTACGCGCCTGCATTTTGCAGCTTATAGCATACGCCAAAGGCACAGTGTCGCAACAACCGGGTGTGCAAAGTGTGCATTGCACACAGGCCCCGGACCTCATACTGTATTATGGGGCCTCAAATTTCAAATGCTCAAAAATGTATAACGATAACGGGCCTAAAGGTTTTGATTTGCACCCGGGCCTCGAGTAGTTAGTTACGGCACTGCGTAGGCCGTAAGATTTATTATATATTATTATATATATTTGCTTGAAAATGGCCCATTCCAGATATTGTTTTATTAAAAGATCTGATCGGTTAAGCAGTACACGGCAGCCGTCTTAGTTTCCTTCTTCTATCACGAGTACACTCTCACCCAGGTACACCATGCTCGAGACTTGGTAAGAATCAGTTTCCACAAATATGCTCCGCTTGTATCTTAGCGGTTTATCCAATATAAATGATAAAATATTTCACATCGGAGAAAATATTCTCCGTAGGACGTCGACTGAAATTGAGACGTGTCTTGATGCTGTTAGAATGTGAGCGACTACGTTGAATTGATCTGCGGGGTCAAATTCAATACTTATGAATTTACGAGCAGCGAAGTCGATAGTGAATGTTGTTGCATCGATGAGTTGACTCTGCGGTGTTGGTGCGATTTATTCAAACTTCTTAGTAGCAATGTTGTTTACTATTAAACTGCCCATTTTAATTTAAAACACTGAGCAAAATAAGAAAAGACGTTTAGTAGTTACAGGTCTGGAGAGCGACTGAATCAAAAGACTCTTCGGTATAGGGTTTCACTACAAATTTTATTAATAAAAAGGGGGGAGGGATTTGACCAAACTCAAACAGGTCTCTACCATATCCGAACAGGTCTTGACAGGCATGCACCTTACAGATATTTTCATTGTTCATGACAATGCTATTGTTATTATTTTTTTTTTTTTATTAAACTAAGTCCGCGGCTACTATGGCTACTATGGACTGACAATACATAGTTATTTTACATTAATATACAATAAATAGGACACTTTTTGAAGGAATATTACAATTTTTAAATTATGTTGATAAGATTAGTGTTATAAATAAATGATAACATGCGTTTTATGTTGCTTGGTTCTGGGTTTAATGACTCGGAGAGGTGTTCTGATAGTCCAGCGTTTCTCCTGTCCGTATCGTAATTCCGGCATTCCGTTAGGATGTATTTTACGGTAAGGTAAGTACCACAACAGGTGCAGACGGAGGGGTCTTCTTTCCTCATTAGGTGTTGATGGGTTATATGGGTGTGGTCAATCCTTAGACAGGTAAAGGAGGTCTCCTCCTTGTAGTGTTTTCTGGGAAAGGCCAAGGGAAGGTGGTTCTTTTGACCTCATGTAATTTAGATGTTAGTTTAACCCATTTATTTTCCCATTGATCATGTATGTCTTTGGCTATAGTTATTTTTACGTCTTGCTATGAGAAGTCCGGGGCTGAGAGGGAATCAGTGGACGAATGGGCGAGTTTCGAGGCCATGTCGGCACGTTCGTTGCCTATTATATTGCAGTGTCCTGGTATCCACATGTAGGATATGTGTTTGCCAGCGAAGGAGGCTCTTATATGCAAGTTTTGTATTTTTCTAGCAATGTCGGTGGTTTTCCATTGATATCCTAAAATCTAATCAAATATGCACTAAAATATTCAAATATGGATGAAAAAAGTTTTCATTTTCATTCGATTTTTAAACTTCTTGGATGTGCCTGGCTTACCACTTCATAATTGACGACTAAAGGTTGACTCCGTAGTAATCAATCATGCTTCGAAACATACGAGTACACCAACTAAAACTGTGCAACGAAACGCATGGTAAAATAAATTGATGAAAAAAGTGATTTACGCCATAATACTCAAAGGAAAATTCGAAGGTGAGGAAGTTATCATTCCGAGGTTCCCGATGATCCCAACCGATATGCCGTTTGAGTTTAAACAACATCAATTTCCAATCCGTCTTACATTCGATATGACCATTAACAAATCACAAGGCCAATCCTTGAAAGTTTGGGGTCTGAATCTAGAAAATCCATATTTTTCCTAGGGTCCGTTATATGTGGTATGTTTACGGATCGAATAACCATCTGCGTTATTTGTTCTTGTGCTTGATAATAAAATTAAAAATGTCGTCTATCACAAGGTGCTGAATAGTACAACACATGCACCAAAATACATGGGCAATAAAGAATCATTAAAATACTTGTTTTTTTTTTTTATTTATATTTATTATTCTAATAAAAATAAAATCTAAAATCTTCTCATTTATTGCCTCTAACGGGGAACAAAATTCACCGGGTCAGCTAGTATGATATTTAATGTAAAATTAATATTTAAAATAAGTAAGTTACAAGGAACTATCAGCTTAGACTGTCAACGTCTGAAGAAACATAATAGTTGATAATCATAAAATAAAATATATTTTTTCAAAAACATTTTACTATACATTTTTCAAGTAAAATATTGATGATACAATTATACACATTTACCTTACCTAAAACTATTTTTTATTTCATTAATTCTCTTATACTTGACTTAGAAAATATTCAAAATAATATTTTGCAATGCATTAAAATAACAGGTGTATACATGGAACTTAAGTACTTCAGTATATTAGGAATTTTTAAGTACCAGATAGATAATATGGTGTCTATAATTAAAAGAACCACGAACGAAAGATTAATAATTTGTTAACAAATTGTCATTAATCAAACAGTATTGTATGCGTCTAGAATTATAATAATAATATTTTCCTAGTCATAAAACTAATAACACTAATGAATAATAACCCATTAATAACCATTTAAATCACATGTTGACTTGCATCCTAAGTATAATAATCTTTTTTGCTTCTGCTGATTAGATTAAAACACGCCACATGCATAAGTGGAATAATGTAAATAATATAAATACCTACAAAACTATAAGCTGCGAGGAAAAATATTTTATATAATATAATTTTTAGTTAATAATAATTAATGTTTATATTTTTTATGTATTTAATAATAAAAATTCATATATATTTATATAGAGAGTTATGTAATATTGTAATGTAAAATGTTTATATTTATTTATGGAGCATTTAAATTTTACCATGTTTATACAACAAATTATTATTTATTACATTTATTTAGGCATAAACATCATAGTATAATTGAGTTAATTAATTTAAATGATACACGTTTATGAAGTACACTTTTTTCGATTTTGTATCAATACCGTTCGAGTTCATTATATACCTTAATATTATATTATCATGGCATGGAAATACATTGTTGTGTGCTTTTTTTAAATAATATAGGAATTAGATTAGTTTAATTAATTAGGTATTCATTTAAATATTTTTATTATCTTATAATATTAAGGTCAAAATAAATAAATAGTACTGTGATAGTTTTCACATTATGAATAAAAAATTAGATTAACATTGCTGTTTTGATGGTTTTACAAGTTATTTTAATTTTAAGTATTAACGTATAAATATAGTTTATTCCTCTTCTTTTAATATCCATTGGGTGTTGCGATTTTATCGATTTCCTACATATAACTTCAATTACGAGTTCAACTGTACAACTACTAGTAATACTGTTATCGGAGTACCACCAAACTCCAAAATTTGATTGTAAAATTCAAATTACTTGAGTATATTGAATTGTATTTGTATATATTTATGCATTTGCATTTCAACGTCAAACCAGAGTTTCTAAAGAATTTTTAAGTAAATTTTGTTAGAGATACAAGGAACATTATGTCGATAGGTTTAATGAAATATATAAAATTTTAGTCTATTCGATAATATATTTCCGATATGCCAATCAAAAATGATTTTTTTTTTATTCAAAAACCTAATTGAATATGCTTTTTTTTATTGAAATTTATTTAAATATCACCGAAATCAATTTGAGATTACATATTTTTAATTTTATTCTCAAAATTCCGTTAAATAATCATAGTAATTAAAAATTGATCACATTTCATTTTAAAAATGGTAAAAATCAATTAAAAACTGAAAAAGTTAACAAGAAAAATTATGAATTTAAATACGTTTAAAATATTTTCATGGCATCAAAGTTCAAATTCGTTTGTCCTATAAAATACTAGGTTAAGTAAGCTACAGGTGCGGATCCTAGGGGGGAGGAAGGGGGCGTACGCCCCCCCAAAATCCCTAAAATAAGTTAAAAATATATTGGGTTTTCGATTATTTTCGTGGTTCAATACAACTACTAACTAGAGTAATACACAATTACGAAAAATAAAATAATATTATTTTATATTTATTGTGTAGGTATGTTATAGTCACGGTTAGTAAATTTTGTATTTAAAAATATTTGCTTGAGAATGTTTTTTTAATTCAATTTTTTATTTTATATATTCCTGAAGGCTATAATTTTTGTTGCTTTTACGTATTATATTACAATTCAGGCAGGTTAGTCGTAAGTAAACAATTTATTTTGCGCCCCCTCCGTAAAAAATGTCTGAATCCGCCCCTGGTAAGCGAGAGCACAAAAAACACAAGTCTAATAAAATAAAATCTAAGAATAAATATAGAAAAAATATTTCATACTAAAAAATAAAATTTTAACAATAATATTTATTTCTTATTCAGGTTCTCGTCTTCATGCATTCATAGATTTATAAGTAACAACCAATAATAATTGAATAGTTAATAATAGTAATACAATATTTTGATTGAAAACTCTTACATATATGGGCATATGCTATATGGTATAGCAATATTTATAATATATTAGCTTATAATTTATATCATTAAATAGTTATTACTATTTATTATAAATTAGTAAATGTTCTTCATAAGTTATAATTTAATGGAAAAATTTACCAAGTAATAAGTAATAGTTGATACATTTAATTGTAAGTACCCAAACATAATGTACACTAATTTTCTTTTTTTTAAATACATCATAAATTAATTATACTACTTAATTATTTTTACATTAATATGCAATAAAAGAATATCAATAAGAATTAAACATTTTTTATGTATAATTTTTAATAGTATCTATCATATATTTTTTATGTTTAGAGACAAATTGTATTAAATAACTACCTATTTTCCCCCTGTTCAACCGACAGAAGAAAAATCCCTATTAATTATACTTTATATAGTTTATAACAATTTTCAGTTACTTACTAATTTTAAAGAAATTTATGAATTATATTGTGTTTGTAATATTCAATATTTTAAAATTATAGTCATTTATAGTCTAAATCAAGGGTGGCCAAACTTTAAAGACTTGTGATCGACTTATGAGTTTTTCTAGGTTGTTCGACAAAATATATGGTTGTAATTAACAAAAATGTATTTTATATACATGCATGTGACACTTCTTTTATTTATTCGGTTTAAAATATCAATAAATAATAACTTTAATATTATAATTTTACATAACACGTATTTTAATAATTATTTTATCAATTTATAGGAAGGGATAAATACTATTATTTAGTACGGAATATGCATTAGAATATGTTGTTTTGTGTTAACGTGTACACAATATCCGTTTATTAATACCATAAGAAATATTAAATAAAAATTGTCTAGTTAATACTTTAAGGGGGTCATTTTCCGAAATCCCTAACAGTTTTCTAAATTGCGAAAAGCTTTCATAAAATTAGAAAAATATTGCAATATATACGGTATACTGGTTTTCCACAAAATTAAATATTTGTAAAAAAAATAAGTTTGTTTAAAAAAAAGAACAAAACGACTAGCATTTAGACATTATATTTTGATAAAATAATAAAAACAAAAAAAATATCTATTACATTTTTGTAGTAAAGAAATTAGATAATTTTTAATTTTCACACTTTAAGCTTGAAATTTAAATGCAAGATTTTCATATAACATACTACGAGTAAAAAAAAAAAATCTCTACAAATTTGTTTAAAAAATTGTATTATCACTACAAAATGAAATTTTGATGAAATTAAATATTTCAACGAATTTCCAAAAATCTATAATAGTAAAATAGAAAGATTCCATAAAACGATTATTTACGCTTAGTCATTTTATAGTATGTAATTAGTTTTAATGCAGTATGTGCTGTTTATGGGTATTTTCAATTTTCCTACAATTTAGATGCCTTTTTTTGTTGTGGAAGTTAGAATATTAAAATTTCAACCTACCTCATTAAGAAATTTGATTTTTCTACTATATCAATCATCTATAGAAATACAAATTAATATCTTTCACTCAGAATCGTTTTTTCAAGAGCAATGGTACATTAGTTTAACAGATCAATACTGCAAACCAAACCAAACCTAACCTAACAGATTCACCAATCCTTATATCAAACGCCGACCATGGAGTCTCTCCTACTTAGGAATCTTTTTTTGTTAATGTTATATTTACAGCTCAAACTTATTTACGATTTATATAACACTTAAATTTAATTTTGTACAATGAATTATAGTTTTTATACATTTTTTCCCGTCATTTATATATTAATGAGTTTATGTACTCGTATATAACTGAATATAACTATAAACTATAGTACTATTGTATTTAATTGTAAAGTGGATGCAAAAGACTAAAAATATGATCATTAAAAAAAATAAACCTATTTAACATTTAAGTAATACATTAAATTACTTTTTAAATAATGCAACTTGTAGTTATTTTTTTTTTTTAAATAAAACTACAGTTTATCATACATGATATATGAAATTATAAAATATCCGTCCGGAGAAACCTACAACATTTTGATTTCAATCACGCCACTTTTGTTTCACATCGGCATACAAGTATTATCATAATAATTGGTTGTAGATAAAAACCAAACAATAGTATTCGATTAATACAATCATTAATATGTCGCGCTAGCATATATAAATACTTGAATATTAGATTTTGTGTTTATTAAACTTTATACATTAAAACATTCTATTAAAAACACATTATAATTCGTTACAGTACAATATTCTTATAAAGATGTCTAAAGTTCCTTTTGTTAGTATGTCTGACTACGACAAACAAGGATGTATCCATGAGATGTTTAAAAATCAAGCAAAAGCCTCACCAAATGCAGTAGCTGTAATTAATATTGATGAAACTATGGTTAGTATACCTAATAAATAATATAAATATAAAATTATAAAAAATTGTTATTTTAATTTAAGGTCACATATAAAGAATTAGATGAAATGACGGATGTATTGGCTGCAAAATTAAGAAGTATTGGTATTCGTAAAAACACGATGGTTGGTATTATGATGGAACGGTGTTTGGAATATATTGTTAGTTACATTGCCATTCAAAAAGCTGGTATGATATTATTCGAATATTTAACTAATAAAATTAAACCATGCGGATTATTCTCTAAAATAGTAAAATGTATTTAATTTATGTAGGAGGTGCGTGTCTTATCATAGAAGTATCATATCCTTCTTCACTTCTTAGTTCTATTTTAGAAGATACAAATCCCAAAGCAATTATTACTAAGAAATTCTATGAAAATCGATTTAACGGACAAAAACTAATTATTTTGGATGTTAATTGGTACGAAAGTTCAAAAATATCATTGGATGACTCTTTTATACCTGAAAAATGTGAACTTGATGACATACTGATGGTAGTATTTTCATCAGGCACCACTGGAAAACCAAAAGGTAAATATTTATTAGACTTATGTTGATTTGTAGAATGACTATTTGATACCCATACAGGTATTCAATGTCCTCACCGTGGTGCTGTATATTCTTTTACATGGAGGCATAAAGCTTTTCCATATGTAAATGACGATAGAGAAGCATGTAATGTATTTTTCATTTGGGAAATGATTAGACCATTATTAAAAGGTAATAATGTAATTTTTTAATTTTTTTATACTAATTTAGCTAATTTAACTTTTAAATTAATTATTAAGCTCAACACTTACATACAATTTATACGCAATTTAAGATCAAATTAAAAAAATTAAAGCTGGCTTCTTTAATAAATAGTATAACCAGATTCATAACTTATTCAGAATTAAGATACATATAGGTCGATAAAATAAGGAAGGAAGTTATTAAGAGAGTTAAGAAAATTAAATAAATTAGTGTGTATAACAGATAATGATGAAAAATTAAAGAGAATATGTGATAAATCACAAATACTGGCCTTCGTATCAAAAGTACATTAATCAATAATCATTTAAGTTTAGTTTTATTGTAAATTTTGATTATCCTTTGAATAAATCTTATAAAGATTCCACTCAGCTATATTAGTGATATTTATTAAAATATAACTTTGAAATATATATTTTTAAACACACACACGCATATAATATATATGAATGCGTATTTAAAGTTTTTTGAATTTTGATTTAATTTGCAATCGTAATTTCGATGTTATATTATTATATCATTATAATTTTAAGGTAACTGGCGCATTATAAATCCAATAATAATTAATAAGCTTTAAATACTAACACATTTTTTATTTAATTTTTTATATTATAGTATAAGATTGCGTTTTAAATTACGAAAGTTAGAACATCTGAAGTTTAACTTATCTTATTAAGAAATTTGGTTCTTCTATTATATTAACCTTTTTCAGATATATAAACTGATCTTTCACTAATTTCTTTCATTCAAAATTGATTTTTCGAGAGCAATGATGTATTGGTTTCAAGTTTTAAAGACTAGTATAACAAAACCATTCACATATCGCTGTATCTTGCCCGATAGTGGAGTCTCGTCGTCCGCTTTTATATATCTAATTTAAAATGTATGAACCATAATTAAATATAATTTACCTATCTAAAATTAATAGTCTCTCTTACTTTGCACTTATTAGTTGTACAGTGATATTTGACGTCGCAGAGTATAGTTGTCATCTACAGATTGCCGAAGTAGATGAAAATGAATATTATTTATTATAGTTAATATTACATATTATTATATAGAATTATAATTATATTTTATTGATTTTAATTTTCTAAAAAATATTTAATGGCTATCTGAATATGGTTTATAACATTTTTAGTAAAGAGAAGTTTCCAACAATTTACTTGACAATTTTACTTTTTTACTTAAAAAAATATTACTCCACTTTTACCACAAAAGAATAAACAAAAATGGACAAAGTAATAATAAAAAAAACCTCTTTGAAAATAGACTTAAAATATTAAATAATCAATAAATAAAATGTATGAAATAAAAATTACAATAAAATTTAAATGAAATGAAAATTACAATTAAATATTAATGCGTACAGTCGTGCAACAATATCGGTATAGTATATGAAATATTAAATATAAAAATTAATGTAGTCCATAATCTTGAGTACCTTATCTATATTATGATCTTTAATCTTGATGATGGGTTTGTTTTGTGTTTTAAATTAAAATTGAAAATAAATTTTATAAAGGTTAAAATTAGGATTATCTATAAGTCCTATACATTTGTATTTCGTATTATTTCAAAAAATATTATGCATTAAAAATTATGTTAAGGATACTTAAAAATGTAATAATTATGTTTTAAAATAAATTGTATTAATGCTATATAATTATTTATATATATGTATATTTATAAAAATTTATTTTTTATAGGGCTTCCTATGTATATAATTCCTGATGAAACTATTTATGATCCACCAAGATTATTGGAATTTTTAAAGAAAAACAAAATTACAAGGATGTTATTTACACCTTCTCTTTTACAAACTGTCCTTGATTACAAGGAAATAAACATACCTGAAGGATTCAAAACACTTAGGTAAAATATTTCATACAATAAATTATTAATATTATTTGTGGATTAAATTTAATTATTACATTATTATTAGACAAATTTGGATTTGTGGAGAAGTAATGACATCTTCTTTAAGAGATAGAATAGAAAAAATCGTTCCATGGGTTAAAATGTTAAATTTTTATAGTGTGTCCGAATGTCAAGACGTAACCTGTGCTGGTAAATATTACTTTATTGTTGTTAATTTTTTTCATTTTAGTTATAAAAATTATATCAAAATATGTGAACAAGTAAAACATTTATTTTATAGAAAACATGTAATGTTTAAAATAAATTCAAAACATTCTGATAATAAATAATAATATTGAATTTAACCATGGCGGCTCATGAGGTTCACATAAGGTAGTGCACAAATAATGTGTAAGATACCTATGTAAACGGGTAAAAAATATTAATTTTATTATACGTATAGGTACATACAACGTAATTATCAACATTTAACTTTAAAGTGGGATCTAACGTGGTGCGGTACAACGCGGTACAATATGCGCGCGGTGGGATCGGTGGTGTTCGGCGCGGCGCGTCCTTTCCCGCTGATTGTCGGTACCTATAAGACCCGCGCCAAAGGAAATGTTTCGCGGCTCGTCATACGATCCATGTCAATTCGCGAAACGCGAAATGCGCAATGCACCGTGAGATTGTGTGAACGGGCTTGGGGCACGCGTTTGTTACGTATCACGGTATATTGGTTGAATCACGCGCCACGCGATGTGGGGTCCCACCTTAAGCTTTTCGTTACGGTAAAGTAAAAATAAACAAAAAATAACTTATTATGAGTGAAACATCAACACAAAATCTTGTCCACACGATCGACGCGATACACGGAACGATAAAAATAAGTTCGGTACACACACTGTACTCCAAACTATGCATTACTAACCGACGTGTCTATACTTCTAGCTAATTTTCGTACGGCCGCCCGGAACACAACGAATGTGTTCTCCGCTAATTATTTAATCGCTAAGAGACACGTTTCTCAACACGCTTTGCTGCAAAAACTTATTGTTTTAATAAATATTTTTGATAATTACAGAATATGTGCATAATAACCAATTATTATTTACTATAGAAATCTAATAATTTTTTATATAATTTTTTTGGATGGTTCTCTTGTTCCTGTTTGCCATAGCACGAGCTGCCATTGAATATAACTATGTTTGAACTGAAATGTTGATTCATAAAAAGTTTTACAAAATTATAATTGAGAATGTTAATTGATGTGATTCATCACTCCTATATTATCTTAAACAGTTATGCATTTAGGAAAAAAAAAAACTTAATTCTTCTTTTCCCTCGCTTTTCTCCTAACTATAAGGGGTCGGCTACTCTTGTCCTAAACCTTCACTCGTCTTGATTTTTTACACCCCTACGCATACATCAACAGCCCTCATATCATTCAAATAATCTTTCCTATTAAAATGAATTATCTATGTAGAACGATCATTTTTTCTCAATGCATTCCTTCCTTAATTTTTTCATATTCAATGGCGATTTTATTGACTTTGTGCAGTTATTACATATATAATATTTTATATATACCTTAAGATGAATTTTTGATTCATTTATTTTTATACATAAACCATATTTTTCTTTATATATTTTTATTATTAGTATTATTTGGAATAAACTCATTTAAACTTTAAATAGTTTTACAGTGAAAATTTCGATAAGCCAATCAAAATGAATTAAGTATAAACTAACATTTTATACGTAAAGGCAAATAATTTCAACTAACTTTAGCATATTTGTAGTTCTTTTATATTATTTTGTATCATTAAATTTGTTGTCTCTTTATAAACTTTGTTTTCCAACAAGATATTTTAGGTGTTTTATATACCACTAAATTATAATATCTATATTAATATATAATTAATATCAAAAAAGAACTAAATGGGCCTCGCTCTGCTGTACAGTTAGGGGTGGAGTGCACCTCGTTTATAGGATAAGTCATTATTACAATGGATTTGTTAAATTTGAATGCAATGATAGATATCATTGTATACGAATAACGATTCTGAACGGAGTTAATATGTTTGTCTAGGATATAATACATTGTTATTTATAAATATTGTAAAAAGTATATTTTATTTTGAAACGATAAATATATTTTTCAATTAGGATGGTTGGCAGTTGCATACAGCGACATAGTTAAATTATTTAAAAATAATGCATGTAGTTATTATAATAATACCTTATATTAACATATAGTATATATAAAAATTTTTTAGGTTATGTTTGGTTTTTGAAACACTATTAACAACACAGATACATACAATGTATATGTATATACACCATAGGTGTATTGATAACACGGCTGAAGATATAGATATAATTTTTATAGCCGTGATTTATAAAAAAAAAAATTGAAATATAATGCAATAGTATGCAAATTCGTAAAAATTTAAATTTCAAACAGTCATAAAATTTTTTTTTTAAGTTTGGTAGAATTTGTTTTAAATATTTTTGAAGATTAGCTTATGGACAACATAGTGTTAAAATTTTGAATCTGAAGTATGAACAGAAAACATTTTATGAATTTTTATATACAAAATAACTTGCAAATTATCGTGATATACATTTTCTACAAATTTGAGCATTAAGGGCTTATAAAAAAAATTTGTGTAAACCGATCACCGATATTTTTTAATAACGATAATTTTAACTTATTATAAACCTTGTATTAAATTTTCAAAAGTTTTCGGCCTGTCAATAAAATTTAATAGATGTTTAAAAACAAAAATTTTACAAAAATCGAAAATTTAAATTGTGTATAAATAAGTCAAAATATGTCAAAATACTTTGAAAATTTAACCATGTATAGAAATATAAACGTCAATATAAAGATTTGGTGAAAATTTCAAGTTGTTGCGGTCTTTCGTTTTTGAGTTAGAGCATTTAAAAAAAATGTAATTTGTAAAAACGTGATTTTGCGTAAAATTTCCCGTTTTTTCGTAATTTTTTTATCGTTTTTTTCGATTTTTTTAAAAAGTATTGAAAAAGTTGGATTTTTGACTTGCCAAAGTACCACCTACATTCACTTTCCTTTCAGATAAGTTGCTGTTTAAGCAAATTGAAGAATTTTTACTGCCAAAAAAGGTGTCATCAGACACAAACATAAAAAAAATAAAAAAAAACACACATCATTGTAAAACCAATAGATTCCATCACTCCGTTCAGAATCTAAAAATGTCTTTATATTTTGTGTTGCTATTTATGTTAATTCATCCAACAAATTTAAATTTAAATTCTAATGAATTATTGTTTCATCACAATACCACGTGGTGTACTGTATAAAATCATACTGTGTTTTTTCATTGTACAAATTATTTTATTCCCTAACAAGAATATCGTTTTAATTTACATTGGATAATTGTTTTAATAGATATTTCAAAAGCTTGCGATTTGGAGCAAAATCAATTTGCTCCTGTAGGTGAAACATTACCGGATGTGCATATAGTGATAATGGACAACGAATACAGAGTTAAGAACAAAGGAGTTCCCGGTGAAGTAAAATCATATTTTATTCGTTTAAATAATATCGATTGAAAATTGGTATAAGTTTGTCAAAAATAATATAGATTTACGTCGGAGGCCCTACGCTCGCTATCGGATACTTCAATCGCCCCGAATTAAATGCTCTACGATTTATCCGTCGACCAAATACAGTGCCAAAAGAATTTGGCGATCGGTTGTATAAAACCGGTGATTGGGGATGTTTCAGATCCGATGGAAGTTTAGAGATTAGGGGACGATGTGATACAATGGTTAAAATCAGAGGTTATACTGTTGAACTACAGGTCAGTATATCTATACTATAGGCGCAATTTGGCTTAAATTTATGGGGGTAATAGATTTAAGTTGACTTAAGTGGCCCGTGGATGGCTTTGCCCCCCACACCCCCTTACTACACTGTCTTTCATACATTTATCAATAAATAATTTATAATAAAATAACACTAAAGAAAATAAAACACACATTAAAGATATATGTGTATTTACGGGTATATTGTGTATCATTTATTATATTTATATTTTTATTTTGATTGACCAAAAATTTTGATAAGCTTTCTATCGCGAGACGCGAATAGTCGATACTTCGATAGATGTTTCGGCGTAATCGTTATCGTCTATCGCCTATAAAATTTACTTGTGTTTTAAATACATAATAATATATTGATCATAATATTAACACTAAATTACTATACCTAATATATTATTATAAAAAATGTGGAAAGTCTTAAAAAAAAATGTATCCTAAGTCTATGACAAAATATCAATACATATGACTAAATAATAAAGCTATAAACCATAAAAATTCGATGATGCTACTAAAAACATTTGGGGGTGCTAATATAATATTTGGGAGTACTAAGCACCCCCCAAATTGCGCCTATGATCTATACCAATACAAATTAAATAATTACTAACATTCATGTTTATGAAAATTTACTCATGTTTCTTATAATATGTCATAGCATAGCATATACTTTCAATATTTTTATACAACTTAGATGTACTAAATAATCAACAAAAGTTACAAACATTTAAAAATAAATTTACATGAAAGAAGGTTTCTAACTAAAATACACGTTTTACAACAAAAAAAAAAAAATTAAATACTTTAAAATCGTAATTGTTATTATTATTATTACCTTCCTAATACCTACTCTACTGTATTTATCACTTTTTAGCTGTAGTGTGATCTACCGTACTGTATCATTTGTAATAATCATAGGTATATTAATTTTAGGCTATTGAAGCTACTATTTTAAACGAACCTGAAGTAAATTCAGTTTGTGTTGTATCCATTGGAGAAGAAGGCACTGACAAAATGCTGATAGGTTATGTTGTATTACAATCCAACGCAAAGCTATCTGCATCGTCGTTAAGACTAAGACTGAAATTTAAATTACCATTTTACATGGTGCCGCCTTATTTTTGCTTCCTTGACAGGTTTGTATAGATATTTTGTAACTTTTATGTCAATTATATACACATTTTTTAATATTTATGCGATAAAGTGATTTTAAAATTACGGAATAATTTTAATATTATACACATTAACGTACAACTAAAAAAAATAATATTCATTAGATATAGATTACTACAATTCACAATCTTAAAATATCTTTCAAAATTGTAGAGATGGAATTTTCAGCTCAGTGACAAGAATCAGTTCGTTTGAAATAGTTCACTTAAATGAGTTGACTCACCGAGTCAACCACAACCACCAATTCATCAAATGTTTTGATAACATGTCATAAAAGCGTGATATAGAATCACACGACTCAGGAATTGACAAGTTAGGTTGATATCACAAATCTGTGAACTACAGTGAACCAAACTGAGTCACTGAGCTATGGCACACTGATTCAACTCATTCAGTTCACCTAAAAGAGTCAACTGTTCAAGTCGACTCACTCATGAACTACCCATCCCTAAAAAATTGTCTATAGGTAATACTGGTCTTACAGAAACCATTTTATTTTTTAAATGATAATAAGGCAATTTAAGTACAATCTATCATTGTTGATCGTATAAATAATTTGGGTGAATTAGATAAGCACTAACATGAACTTTGCATTTTTACTATTGATTCTAGGAACTTAAATGCATTGAATATTGGCATATTGTTGTAAGACATATTGATGCAACAATTTTTATTTATTAATAAGTCATACAGGGACAGAGCTAGGGGGTTCAGACAGCTGATCCATAGTTAATATTCGTTAGCAAAATTGGTTTTTGAAGACTTGATATTTTTTATATGTGCCGACTATAGGTTGAAGTTAATACTAGATTGAGGAAAATGGCGCCACTTAGTATTATAATACAGAAAATAATATATATAATAGACCCACGTTAGATGAAATCCTCCTTAAATAAAATAAATGTTAATATTTTAAATTATAATACAGGAAAGTATAGCCCCAATAAGTGGCCTCTTGAAATATACCTAATCTGATCCACAGTTCTCTAATTGTGAATCCGCCATAGGAGTCGTACCTACTATGTTCTAGTACCTGCTATATTTTTTATACTTACTGGGAACAATTTAATATTGATATCAGTATTTTTCCTCAAGTATCAATCTCGCGTAAAATTACATGCGATCAATTATCACGTGTATGCATAACTTAAAATTGATTTTCGTTATTTTGATGTGCAAACTACTCAGTGTATACTCAATGTCAATTGGATTGTAATGTTTTAACATTTTTCATTTTTATCCTTCAGAAGTCAGGGTGTAAATATATCAAATATCTTTCATTACACCCATAGCTTGAAAATAAAAATTATTTGGAGACTATATTTTTACGGAATTTTATAAAAAGGCATAAAACACTTGCAATTTTGTATAACTGTGGTGTGAATTAACACTAGTTGCGGGGCAAGTAAATAGGTATATTAAAAAACTAAATGTTATCTTTTAATTTTCTCATAATTGTATGGAGTTATTTTCTATTTTTTTTTATTTCGCTTGTTATAATGTCAATTGTATGTCACTCTTTTTTCTTTTGATTATACTATGTAAAGGACTTTGGTCCGTTAAATTAAGCAAATTAATGTATATCCATTGTTGCTTTAAATAAATAAATAAATAAATTATATTTTTAACTTAATTATTAAAGTCCTTTTTAAGTTAAGTTATTAATATTAAATTATAATTAAATTATTTATTTTATTTTTGAAAGACAGTTAATTAAAAATAAGTTTTTTATAGTTATCTTTAGTTTTTTTGAGTATTTTTATTTAGTTATTAAAAAAAAAAAAATAAATAAATAATAAAATTAACATGAAAACCATTTTTGATGAAATTAATTTATAAATAATAATTTAAAACTAAAGCACAAATATCATAAATATATACCATGTATATATGTATTAAGTATAAAGAATCAGAAAAATAGTAAATGTAATAAAAATCTTCAATAGTTTTTAGTTTTTGTGAAGTGCTCATTCCAAATTTTCTAGTACGATTACACAGAGATACTATATTACTTAAAATTATAGTTTTTTAATTGTTATAAATCTTAAGCTTCTAATTTTAAACTTATAAATTATTTATTATATTATTTCAATGTAACATTTTATAACTTATAAATATATATATTTATAAATTCTGCTTTAAAATATAAATTAATAATCATTGATCTAAATAACATTACAAACGTATATTATTAATTAAATTAATTCTTATATACACACTAGTTAACAATAATATTCTTTCAATTTGGGTTTTAATTCAAACGTCCTTGGATATCCCACTTCTCTAGCATTTATAATATAAATCATAATATTTATTACACATGATTTTAAAAGACCGTAGCTATAATTTATACATATATTTTTTTAATTTCTTATACGAAAGTGATTAATCTTTTGTTATATACATATATAGTAATATATGTAAATTTTAGTAAATGTTCATCTGTATTTTTGTATAAATTTATTATACAGTTGGATTTTTGATTTTAATTTAAAAATTAATTAATATAGTCAATAATTTACTTATATTTTATGTAATAAAAATACACTTGTGTATAAGCAACATGTACTATTAAAAATAAATATTTATTAAATTTAGATTGCCAGTTGTGGAATCTACAAGTAAATTGGATAAATCAGCTTTACCAAAAATTAACTTGGATAAAACAAATGGAATTATAATTGAAAATTGGAAAACTCAAACAGAAAAAATTGTTGCCACAATATTTTGTAGATTTTTAAAAACCTATAGTTTTGATGTTCAAGATAATTTTTTTGAGAATGGAGGGTAAGTACTGAATAAACATTAAATAATAATATTATTAAATAATTATAATGTCATATTATGATACATATATTAGTTTTAAATTACTTTTTAAACAATGTTGTAAAGAATACTTTTAAAAAGTATTTAAAATACTACTTGAATACTTAAACTGTTAAGTATTTCAAACACTACTTAAATATTTAAGAAAAATAGTTGGAATACTTTTAGTTTTTTTATAGGTTTATAATTAAGGTTAGGTAAAGGTAAGGTTAATTATAGTGTATAATATTTAATTGTATTTTATTTTTCTAACAATTTCCTATTCCAGTTAGATACATAATATATTCAAAGTTTTCGTTGGTCATGTTCATGCTTTTTTTCGTTATAGTTGCTCTACTCTTATTGAATATCCACTTGACTGAATCACTTCTAAGCAATGAAGCATTTAATTTGATAAAAACCTATTTTATTAATGTAAATTTAAATATTAATACTAAAAGTCAGTAAAAATATATTTCATCATAAAAATTCAGCAATTATTCTTACATTCTGAAGTGTAGGTAAATTATTTAAACTACCTAGATCTTTAGTTGTAAACGCTCTCAAATATTGGTCAACAAACCTTTGGGTACTGATTAAAACTATTATACATTTTGGTGGACAATTAAAATAATTGATCAAAGTAAATAGGAACTAAAAGTATACAATATGAATTATTATTCAATAGGTACAAAAAAAAGGTATTTAAAAAAGTTTTTGAATACTTAGACTCAAATACTTCACAAAACAGTTTATATTGTATATTATATTATACTTACATTTTACAGTATTTTATTTTTCTGTATATTTCATTGTTAGGGAAAAAAATTTCATCAGAACTCAGTATATATATTTTGCAGATATAGGTGTAATGAATATGTCCAATTAGCTAATAAATGGTTTTTTTAATTACTTTATTATGTAACTGTTAGACAATATTGGCACTCATCATCTTCTTTTAAAATAATATTGAGGGTTGTTGGTTAGAACTGCACAAATACTATAAATTGTTAAAATGTATGTATTATAAATAATGGATAAAGAAATTATGTATAGAACATAGGCTATAATTATAAAAAGTAATATGTCCTAACATTTATGTCACAATATTATGTAAATTTAAAAAAGGGAATTATAAAATATTAAATTATTTATGTATGTCTCCTCTTTCTCTTCCTTAAAACTAAGGAATAATTACATTGTTGTACCTCCATCAGTGGCTAACCAGAAAAATGTTTTTTTTTTTTTCTTGGGGGGGGTTTACATTTTCAATTATCTTTAACATAAGTACTTACTTTTTAATTTTAATAGCTAGATTAAACATAAGTTAAATTATAAAATGTATTATTATTTAGTTTATTGAAACTATGAAAATTGTTTAATGCTGATATGTGATATAACATTATATTTATGTTAACTTCTTCGGGGCGAGATAACGTCAAAAATCAAGCCGCCGGACCGGGAACCTAACCCGGGCCTCTCGCTTGCCGAGTGATTGCTCTTCCACTAAGCTACCCGACCGCTTAGACCTAAGACGTTATCACCCCCAGTTAACGGGTATTAACACTTATGTCTTTAAATTATTGTATATTTTATAAAATAAGAGATATTTCATTAAGGGGAGAGTCATAACTTATTAACCCTCTGCTATGTCATTGATCACCATAATTGGCTTTCCGTAAAATTGTTTTTTCAAATTTTGCTTTTTCTCATTGCATAAATATTTGAAGCTAACTACCCTAATGACTAATTTAACTTTTTTTTTAGTATGGTTTATAAAATAAACGATATTTGATAATTAAGTAATAAATCTTACTTTGTTAATAGCTGATAGTTGCAAATAAATAATTATTACTTATTGAACAAGATGAGTTTTTTATTTTATGAAATACTAAGATTATACAACTTTAATATACATACTAGTATTGTTAGTTATATTATGTGGCTTACCTTTTAATAATAATTAAGTATTGATAACATGTTAACTAGAATAAATTACTTTTAATTATCTTTTAACTCATGTTCAACTTTATCAATGATGATAATTTATTTTATTTTAGGCATTCATTATTAGCAGCCTGTGTAATTGGTGAAATAAATGATACATTTGGAATTAAATTACGCGTGAAAGATTTATTTCAAAATCCTAGTGCTGAAATGATGGCATCACTTTTAGACCACAACATATCTGCATCAAATAAAATAAACTTGTTGGAGGAGCTAGATAAAATTGTTGATAATTCTATCATGTAATAATTATAATTATTTTGTTAATAGGTAATTAAAAAATAATTTTATTGAACATTTTTAGCCCAGATAATAGCCTTCGGACATTTTGGAAAGCTGTGAACTTAAATAAAAATAAATTTACTTGTGGGAATGTACTACTTTCTGGAGCAACTGGATTTGTTGGTGCATTTATTTTACATAAGTTACTGCAAACACAGGTTATTATTGTTTATGATTCATACATTTTTATATTTTTCTACTTTATTCAATATGAATAACATTTAATTATTTTACTCTTAGGTGAAAATATTCTGTTTGATAAGAGATTCAGCAGATTATAAACCATTAGAAAAGCTTGAACGGACAATGAAACAGTATAATATATATGTTGGTTCTTCAAACAGCTCTTTTTATTCTAATGTTGTTGTCTTAAAAGGTATGTAAATATTGTATAATGTATACCATTGATTTTATAATACAATAGTATAATAGTGTATTATGAAATCAATGATAATACTAATAAATATTTGAATATCCAATAAATCTATTAAAATAACCATCCTTAATATTATAATAACAGTCAGTGGATTAGCACCCTAAAAATTTCCAATAAATCATACTTTAATATTTACCATAATAGGTATTTAACTGTTATAATCTTAAATTAATTTGTACACTATACTGTCTTCAAGCACCATAAGTAAATATTTTATATTGTGTAAATTAGTAAAATTTAGTTTTATATTTTCATTTTTATTTTTTCTGAGGTAAAAATTATTTATCTTAACTTCTATTTGATGTACACAGGTCAGTTGTCTTTTAACTTATTTGAAGTAGTTTTTTTTTATATCTAATAAGCAAAATAAAACTAGAAACCATAAATATAAGCGTTGACTGTTAAATTATGTTGGTAAGGTAGAACATTTATTTTTAGTAGTATAGTTGTTCATTTATCTGTTATCTTATCATAACTACCTCTCCGATTATTTTAATGTTATTTTTAATTTATTTTATATAATTGTATTTCAGGAGATGTGTCTTTAATACAATTTGGAATGCCAGATGATGAATATGAAGCAATTAGTTATGAAATTGATTATGTTATACATGCAGCTGCTCAGGTTAATTTATCATATCCATTTGAAGCATTATACAAAAGTAATGTCATTGGAACCAAAAATATAATACAGTTTTGTATGGATGGTAAAATAAAACCTCTTCATTATATTAGGTAATTGAGTACCAATAAAGTTATATAAGTAATATTAATTGTATATAATTTTAATTTGGTATTTATATCCTCCCATTTATAGTATTATAGATACAATACTCGTATACCAAATTATATTGTATAGGTACTGTTGAATTATCATGAAAGTACTAACCAGAACAAAAATAATTTCAAAGACTTTTTTTTTTATGTTCAATATCAGAATTATAATAATAATAATAATAAGTAAAGATAAACTGCAGCTAGTACTTTTCAGAAATATAGAAAATTGCTTTTAAAATTTTATTTATAATTGGTATTTTATTTATATCTAAACAGGATTTTAAGATAGTCTAATGGGACGATTGATACCAAAGTTATAAACTAATATATATGGTCATACATTTAAACATGTCCCGGTGTATTGAGCTGTAGATATGTGTATTATTATAAATAATTCTGATTTTAGAATTATTTATATGGGTATACATGTTTGTCAGAATACCTTGTTTTTAATTAAGTAACTGTACCTATTTTTATAATATAAAATTATTAGTGTACTTTAAACTTAACTTTAACTATAAATGTATCAACAATATTATTAATATACTTAATAAATAATACAATTGAATTTAATTAGTTTTTTAATTTTTAATTTATATTTTTAGCTCATCAGCAGTTTTTCCTCAAGGTTTTAAAGATATTAAAGAAGATGATGACCCAAAAGTCTGGGCACCATTATTAAAAGGAGGTTATGGGCAAACTAAGTGGCTTGCTGAACAGTTAGTTTTGAATGCTGTTAAAAAAGGTTTACCAGCTTCAATATTTAGATGTGGCAATGTAGGTGGAAGCAGATTTATACATAGTTGGAATACAGCAGATCTTACATTATTTATAATACAAGGTGTACTATTTACAAATACATATCCTAATATAAACTGGAAGGTATTAACTAAATTTCTATAACAAATTATATTAGGTATTAAAACAAAAAATTTATATTTTATAGATTGAACTAACACCTGTTGATTTCATTGCAAGTACTATTGTACAATTAGCACAAAATTTAGATGAATCATCGGGAAAAATGTATCATTTAATTGATGATCCATTAGATTCAAAGTATGACTAAATTTAAATTGTATTAGTTGATAAATATTTTTACAATTTGTATTTGTCTATTTGTAGTAATTTATGGGAAGTCATGGCTGATATTGGTTTTAATTTAAAATGTGTAACTTATGATAAATGGTCACAGATAATAGAAAAAAGTGCAAATAGTAATTCTAAGCTGGCTTCACTCACTTATTTATTAAATTCAACAATGGAAAATAAAGATTATTTAGAAAATCAACCTACCGTAAAAATTACAAATGTTGAGAGATATTTGTCTTCTGTCAATTTAAAGTACCCACATTTGGATAAAAATGAATGTTATAGAATATTGAAAACATTAGCTCATTTGAACTTGATTCCACGAATAAAAGGTAATTAAAAATAAGATATATATTTTGTATTTATTTTTGATTTAAAATTTTTTTATATTACTACTCATGACCGAATTATGACCAAAATATAGAGAGGTTATTTCTTTTGGTGAGGCTCTTTCACCCTAAAAAATTTAATTTTCTATTCAGATTTGGTAATTTGTTATAAATATTAATAAAAATTAGTATATATTATTTGTATTTTGTAATACCTATAGTCATAATTAATAAAACAGTACTAACATTTGTTAGCCAATGATTTTAAACACACTGTGAGCTTTTTTGACTTGTAGTTTAGGGCTATAGCCCCCCCTCTTGATCCAGCTATATTTCTACTACTATACAATTTTTTTTAGTTTATGTTAATTTTTCTAATACATTTTACTTACATTTGCAACTCTTTATAAAATTAGTAATCAATATGTTTACATTTTTAAATAGAACTATTATTTTTATCATATTGAATTATATTAAATAAATGTCATATACTAATGTTTTTCTTTATAATGTTGATAGTTGAAATATAAGTTAATTTTTCAACTGTACAGTATTTACTGTTTGATAGTTTCTTTTAATATATTTTATGATTTTGATAGTTATAAACTAACTGATATTAATGTAATGTTCATTGATTTTAATGGCTTAAATTGTGTAGTACTTTTTTTTTCTTTGTAAGTAGTTTTTTCCTCTACATTTTATTTAAAAATACATTTTTACAGTCCAACATATAATAGTATTTTAAATATTTATTTAGATCCAGTGGAATCCTTATCAGTATCATCTTTAAAATCAAAAGTTGTACTTATAACGGGTGCCTCCTCAGGAATTGGTTATGAAATCACAAAAAGATTAGCATTAGCTGGAGCTATAGTGATTCCAACTGGAAGACGAATAAATCGTTTGCATGAACTAAAAGATGAAATATTGTCACATGGAGTTAATGAGGATAAAATTATTCCTTGTGAAATGGATATCACTGATCCTTTAAATGTAAATTAAATTATATTTATTTTATTTACTTATTGTTTTATAAATTTTATATTTATATCGATTTATTTGTAATTAGGTAAGAAAAATAATTAAAAACATTGGACAAACAGTTGGCCCAATTGATATAATGATTATTAATGCAGGAGTTATGTTTTATTCAATGTTTGAAAAATGTAAAGTAAATGAATGGGATGAAATGGTTAGAGTGAATTGTAATGGTATGTTGAATTGTCTTGGAGCTGTTTTACCAATAATGACATCAAGAAATTCTGGACACATTGTTAATATTACATCAAATGCTGGACGAAGAGTATGTTGTATAGATAAGTCACAAGAACAATAATATTATCTAATTACAATTATATATAGTCATTTCCAGGCTTAGGGGTTTATTCAGGAACAAAATTCTTTATGCAAGGTGTAGCTAGTGCACTAAGGACTGAGATGACTGAATATAATATTAAAGTTACATGCATTCAACCTGGAGATGTTAAAACTGAATTATTAAATAAAACTAGTGATTACGAGGTAAATATTTTTCTAACATTTCTATTATAGTATTCATAAAACTATTAGCTTACAAATATTAATTTTTTCATCTAATAAATTATTTACTTCATTTTTGTTTTTTTTTTTTTTTTTTTTATATATACTTTTTAAATTTAGGCTTTAAGACGATATGACTGCAGCACAAATAATGAAATTCTTGAACCATCAAATATTGCAGAAGCTGTTCTCTATGCTGTTACTCAACCATCATATTGTGCTGTTAATGAGATTTTAATTGAACCAAAAATGCTTCCTATCTAACATTCCTAAATTTTTAAATATGACTAATATCAAAGTTAGCTCTAATGTCAAATACTTGAAATACTGTTATGAATAATCATAAAATTAAAATAGTTAATTTGATTTTACATATTTATGATTATTAAAGTTTTTATTTATATATTTTTATAATGTTTTGTTGTTAGTTTATATTGTTATGTTTATCGTAAAATTGTACAATAATGATGTAAATTAAAAATATATTCTATAAGTAAAATAAATGAAATACCCATACAATTATTATATCATAATTTTTATGGTTTATTCTGTATTAAATTAATTATAATTGATAATTAATAATAAATTGAAAAAATAGTTTAAACTATTTAAATATTTTATATTATTAGGAGCATATCATTATAGTGAGATATAATTTAAATCAATGTTTTATGTAATTTTTTAATTGTTTAAAAAAAAAATAAAATTTAAAATGAATATTTTCTCTGTAATATATTTTGAAGACTTACTATGGTATCGACCTATTACAAAATATTTGATTTTTACTATTTATATCCTGATTTTGCACATATTTTTAAGACCTTATAATAATGCAAAAGACATTTTTAATGTTATCTATATAAAAATCAGTAAATATTAATAGAGATTGGAATTAAATGTAGTACTTGTGCAAATATAATATTTAAGAATATGAAACTAAGAGCAAAATATCATTAGAAATTTATATAAATATCACTATATATATATTAGTAATGGTTGATGAATTTATTTTTCATTTTTTTTTATGTTCAGTATGCCATTGATCATACTTTTGATTATAACTATTATAGTTGATTTAATAATTCATTAATTATTATATTGTATTTTTATATTAAATATTTCAAACCCATTTAATTATATTTATATAATATATATATACATTTATTATATTGAGAAAATATATTCATTAAGATAAGGTAAATAGGTTTTATACAAGGAACTAAAGGTAGTATTATAATTTAATAAAAAACATGTTATATTTCAAGTATAGAAAATATAATATATATTTGATAGGTCATAAATTTAAATTTATTTTAGGAATTAAATAAACGCCATTATTTTTCATAAACATATGGAAAAGTGTAGTGTAAAAAAAAACCATTATAATTTAAAAATATGTGATCTTTATTGATGACAGATTACCGCTAAAATTCATATTTGAATTTTTTTTTTCTAAGAGGTTGTACTTGTTTTTTAAATTATAATTGTTCAACTATTTCATTTTATTCTACTGTTGATTTAGTAAATTAACATTTTATGCAAATTCATATGAATTTTATTAACAATGAATTAATTGCAATAAAAATTGCATTATTAAAGAATAAATATTTGCATATTATTTGAAATTACAACGGATTATTGAACCGTTACTCACCGATGTTAGTGTTATCAATTTGGTGACGAACGAATGAAATTATGCTGCTGGCCAATGGTCGTTCAGTTGGTACTGTTTATTAATTTCCGTTCGTTGCTCTCTCAGTCCGGTCTCTAGCTCACACTTCACATTTTTATTTTATAACGAGAATTTTTTTCGATTCTTTTTCCTTACACTTCGTTTGATATCAAAAGACGAAAAATGACTTCCACAAACTTCAATGTTGGGATTGGTGACATCAGGAGGAACACTAGCAAGTAAGTCTCCACCTAGTTTCTTCTCATTATGGCCCTAAAATTGTATACTCTACGTTTGGCTTTATTGTTTTTATATTAATGAACACCCCAGCATCAGCTGTGTTAATGTACCAATATTACTCTCCATATCGCAGTTTAACTAAATTAATTAATGCATGTTTTACTCTCCATTTTAATTATTCATCCTGCTTTGGGTGTGTTTAGTTAGTGCGGTGTTTTCCCGCTAAAAGTAGAACAAAAGGTTTTACGTTCCGGCCGTTTCGCCGTGTGTTATATGTACGTTCGTTATTGTAAATGATAACACTGACTTAATTTTCACTAGTAACATAACTTAATTCATATAATGATTACAGTATATATGTATCGGTATATTGTTGATTACTGATGACTACATTTATATGTATTTATTCCTAATTTAACTTATAATGTAACTACTTACTTTCGTATGATTTATTACAAAATAAGAATAACTACATGTATATCTTTTCTGAATTTAGAAGTATTAATTTTACTTTGAGTTTATTATACTTTTAGGAACTATTTACATTAACTTGTTAAAATCATTTAGGAAGCATCAAAAGTTTTCATTTTTAACTAGTTATGAGTTTATTCTAAATATTTGTAACTGTAGGCATATAACTTACTAAATTTGTTTACTATATTATGTAGTAGGTATATAATATTAATTAAAAATAAATATTTTCTTTATATTATTGTATCATAAATGCATTCATATGTGTATGCTTTAATTTTAAAATATTGGTTTTATTAGAAACAACAAATTTTGAAAAAACTTCCCTACCTACTTGTTTTATAATATTTATTTAAGTAATTTTATGTTTTATTCTGTCTTAAACAATACAAGTTTGTATTGTATTTATTCAATTTTTGATGTTTATAATATATTAATTTATTTCCTTTTTTTTACTTAGAATTAAGTTGGTTATTCACATTGTTTCCATTGCTTTTAATTAGTGTGAATATATTTAAATTGTATATATTATGTATTAAAAAAGGTTTGTGTGGTAATTATTTTTTAACTAGTTTATTTATGTATATACATTATTATTTACTATTAGTTTCTATTAATGTTTTTAAATTGCACCTGTAAATATTCTCTATAAATTAAGAATAAAATATGTATATTTCTGTCTAAAACAGTTAAAAATACATTGATTATTAAGTATTAATTAATAAAGATTAAATTCACTTTTATGATTCTGTAGTTAATAAATAGAATAGATATTTTTTTTCAAATTTCTCATTGAAATGACTATTAGAGATCATTATCGATATTTTTTTTTCTTTGGAATGTAAAGTGGAGTATCACTTGCATACCTTTCTCTAAGTTGAAAATTATTATGGTGTTGACTTAACTTCCAGCGAATTTAGTCTAATGAGAAGCAGTATAAAGTAATGGGTATGATAGCAGAGGAGAAACACTACAGAATTTAGTCTAATGAGAAGCAGTATAAAGTAATGAGAATGATAGCAGAGGAGAAACACTACAAGAATTGATTCTGCAGAATATTTTTTATGCAAAATAGAGTTCATACTGATGACTGCATGCATCGTAGCCAACTGTGTGACCACTGTACCATGCTACTCCTTAAAAGTAGAAATGTTAATGAATTGTTTTTTATTCTTCAATTTTTACTTACCTATATGAAAGCATTTTAATTTACACTATTTGCTTAAAATTAACATTGATTTTCCTTCCAATTACGTTCTTAATTTTATTTGCACGGTAGATACCTTCAATATTCATACTATGGTCTAATGCACATTGAAGTTCTTATATATGAGTAATGTGTTATTAAACACAACTTCAAGATAAAGTTATAATTTTTAATGGATAGATATTTTGTTTTATATGATAGATTTTGTCAAGGTTAGATAATGTTTAAATTAATTTAAATTAAATCAGAATCCTTATTTAAATTGAACTATAGTTGGTTCAGCCAGAGAGTAGGACCATGACACACATGTAAGACAACAAATTTTTTATAAATTGGAGGGACTCATAGTTGCAGTAGGATACGACTGAGATTTATAATAAGATATATGTGTTATTGAACCTATAGTTAAGAATATCAATTTTCTTTTGCTAATATTTAAATTTGAATATATTTAATTGTTAAATTAAAATTACATGTAATAACCGAAATACTTTTATAACAACATAATTGCTTGCATTCTTGTGTCATCTCAGGAGTAGCCTATGATTATATTTCCAAATTATTATAAACAGTTTATATCATAATTATTTTTAAATGTTGGTAAATTTTATAATAATTATAAATTACAATTGTTTCAATTTATAAATTAAGAAAATAAGTAAAAAATAAGTAAAAATGGTAAATGTTGACTTTAATTATAAACGAGATTTTTAAAAGTTTATATTAAAAAAAAACAGTAAATATTGAAAACATTTAAATTATTTAAAAAAAAAAAAAAAAAACTTCTCTGTAGACTTTATACCTAACCTTATGAGTCATGATTTAAGATGTAACAAGTTTATATTTTAGGTTTCAATTTGTGATCAAATGATTTCTAAAGGTAACGCCCTTCCTGAGTATCTATTGTACACAATCATTAACTTTTAAGTGCTTATTGTTTATGATACTGCATTAGTTAGTAAATAATAATTGAAGGTTTTAAGGAGCGGTATAGAAGAGAAATTCAATAATCAATTTTATAAATTTAGAAAATAATTGTAACACAATTTGGATCTTTAAGAAAGAGTAATAAAATAACACTAAAACATTTATAGTTACCGTTTCCTATTTGACATAAATAAAGTAAAACATCGGTGAGGCAGAAACACCGGTAAAATGGAAAATTTATATGATCTTGTTTCTAAAACCTTCAAATTGAATTCTTCCCGCTAAGACGGAAACCTTTTTAAATTGTAAGTAAACTTGTATCCGTATCAAGATTTGTTTAAAACTCACTAAGACGGAAAATAATATGGTAAAACTTAGATTATGGCGGCAAACTGTAAATTTAATGGTCGTATCATCGATACCCGTAAGATGATAATCAAAATTATGTAATTAAATTGATGTTTGTGATATTTTAAAACTAAGTAATAAACTTGATGGCCTGCTTGTGAAGTCCTGTGCTCATACCTTATAATGTTCAGTATCATATATTTTGTTCTTGCCGTTACAAATGTTCTGTCTCCCGTATACAATTTAAAAAAAAATTGAGTTATTAGAATCGTTCGATTAAAGAACCCTTGGAGAAATTTAAATGTAGATACTAATATTTAATTTAAACTTATTTATTTAATTTTTTATTAACTCCGTCAAAACGGAAAAATTATATGGTCCTAAACGATTCAGTCTTAGTGAGCTTTTACTGTAGTTATAATTGTTAAGATATTATTTGATTATGTTGTTTATATATTATTTATCTAAATAAAATTAAAAAAATTGTAATGAGTTCGAAATCAAATTATTGGGTTTAAAAAGTTAGTTAAAATTAATTTATTCGTGTTAATTATATAACAAAATGGTCATGAATCATTTTATAGTATATTATATTATATTCGCAAAGTATGCAATTTGTTTTTTTATGTAATTACCATTACATTTTAGATTCTGAACGGAGTGATGGAATCTATTGGTTTTACAATGATGTGTGTTTTATTTTTGTGTTTGACGACACCTTTTTTGGCAGTAAAAATGCTTCGATTTGCTTAAGCAGCAACTTTTCTGAAAGGAAAGTGAATGTAGATGGTACTTTAGCTAGTCAAAAATCCAACTTTTCAATACTTTTTAAAAAATTACGAAAAAACAGGAAAATTTACGCAAAATCACGTTTTTACAAATTACATTTTTTTAAAATGCTCTAACTCAAAAACCGAAAAACCGCAACAACTTGAAATTTTCACCAAATCTTTATATTGACGTTTTCTATACATGGTTAAGTTTTCAAAGTATTTTGATATATTTTGACTTATTTATAGACAATTTAAATTTTCGATTTTTGTAAAAATGTTGTTTTTAAACATCTATCAGATTTAATTGGCAGACCGAAAACTCTTGAAAATTTAATACAAGGTTTATAATAAGTTAAACTTATCGTAACTAAAAAAATTTGGAGATCGCTTCACTCAAATTGTCGCTGTATGCAACTGCCAACCCATCCTAATTGAAAAATATATTTATCGTTTCAAAATAAAATATACTTTTTACAATATTTATAAATAACAATGTATTATATCTTAGACAAACATATTAACTCCGTTCAGAATCGTTATTCGTATACAATGATATCTATCATTGCATTCAAATTTAACAAATCCATTGTAATAATGACCTATCCTATAAACGAGGTGCACTCCACCCTCAACTGTACAGCAGAGCGAGGCCCATCCTGTTCTTTTTATTATTTTTAGTTTTTATTTTTTATTTATCATAGTTATTGGCGGAACTAGAAGTAAGAAGATAAGCGTTTCCTGGCTTAAAATTTTGGAGTGTAATGTTTGTAGTATATAACCCATTATTGACTACTAGTTTGATTATTTTAATTATTTTATTGATAATGTGTTTAAATTTTAATAGGTTAATAGGCATGATTTTATACTAATTATTATAAAAAAAAAAAAAAATGTAATTTTAAATTGTATTTGCTATTTGGTCTATGATAAGTCGTGATCTTAATATTTTCCCCAGGCCTAGAAATTCCTACTTCTCTGATCATAGTATAACTATAACATTGTTTATTGTTGCCTAGTCTTACGATTATTTATCGATATATTCATTATCATTCATAATAAGTTCGGTTCTTTGTTTTTACAGTAGAATATAAATAATTACTGTATATTGACAGATATAAAAATAAATAATTATAAATAGAAAAAATGCTAAGCCTGAAGAATAGCAATTTCGTTAAATATTTATATATCTGATGGTAAATTACACACAGTGACGTAAAAATGAGGGGGAAGTTTCGAGATAAATCACCCTGAGCACAAAAAAAAAATAATTTTTAAATGAGAATTCTACTATTTAAAAAGAAAAATAAAGAAATCATAAATATTTTAACGTGTGTATAATGTAGTATTTGTCAATTATAATGAATCATTATATTTACTCATTAAGTTTTTCGTCTGAAGAGGTACATAAATAAACGTTTTATATTAACATAGAAACTATAAATATATATAATAAGTCCCCTAACTTTAAATAGCTAAAATATTAAGTTTTTAGTTCGTTTTAATTTTAAAAAAATGTAATATTTAGTGGATAAAATCAATAAAATAACAAAAACAATTCCCGAAGTTATAACAATAATTAACGATTGACTTTAATTAAGGTTAAAAATGTTGTTCTTGAATTTCTTTTCCTAGTAATATTTGATATAACGTTATTTATTTTATAACATTTTATAATATATTTATTTATACTTATTTTATTTATTTTAAATATTTTTAATTTATATACTTTTTAGAAAATACTCGGATCTTAAGTCCTCAGTTGTTTTAATATATAATTTGAAATCAATAATAGCATTAATATTTTAAAATAGATTCATTCTTCCCTTATTTTTTATCATTATAATAATTTGAGTTTTATATTAGTTATAATTTTCACCGTACAATAATAAGTATAGAATCATCGGGTTATTGTCCTTCATACAAGAAGCATCATAAACTAAAAATGACCATTCACAGATTCAATGTAATAACATTTTGTTCTTTGTATAACGAAAACCGTTATCTGAAGGAGTAGGCAGGTAGTGTCCAAAATACATTGTGCACCATTAAAAAGTGATAATGAAAATGCACTCATCATCATGGGAAACATTATGGACCATGGATAATGGTTTGTTGTCCAGGCAAAAAGGTTTCGTAATGATCATTCTAAAGCTAAGCATTAGTATGTCTAGTGGTTTTCTGTTGAATATAATATATATGTATATTATACGTATATTGATATAGTAATCTTGAAAATAACTTTCAAAATTCAAGTTCTATGTTTACAGTATTTTACTTTATATTTACCACTATTTCAACTGTTGAAGTACTTGATAACAGTATAAATTATTTTGTATTTAGCTTATGTGTACTCTTCACAAATTCAGTTCATAATTTTCTTTATAAAATAATCGTAATTTATGGTCAAATGTGTGAGTTAATCACTTATAAAAACTATAATATGTAATTAATAATTATGTTTTACTGTTGTTGTGTATAGTAAATTTAATAACTACTTGTTTAATTATGAACTTAACGCTAAAAAATTAAATATACATTTTAGAAAACTTAATAGTTCATTTTGAATCTCTATTTTTCCGCCCTGATCAGAGGCCGATGGCTTTATATATTTTACACTGGGTATTGTGGACAAAAGAGTGAATGTGATGACCGTTCCGGTTTGGTTTTGATTGTTCCGCTGTGATTTCGCGTTTTATAATAATGCTATATTAAAACGAATAGAAGACGCCACTAAAGAAACATTTTGACGCATATTTTAAGTAAAAATTAAAACAAAATCGTCCAACTGTGATAACCAACATGTTAATTATAAACTAAGAATTAAGATGTAAAAACTAGTGAAGATGTAGCTAACTATAAAAGTAGATCATTCTAGTATATCGGATCGTGAATCACGGAATCATTAAAACTTAGAAATCCAAAAGATTTAAATTGTTAGCATGCAAACTGATAAGATTACGAATGTCATACATTGAAATAACACTACTTGGTTGCGTGAGATCAGCACGATTTAATTCAAACCTTTTTTAATTCGATTTAAATTTAAATTTCAGTTGTTATTGTAGTATATTGTATATAAATAGAGTTAAGAAATTGTTGGATAATTTGCTTTAATTTTGTTTTTTAAAACTCGTTTATTCAATTAGTTTTGATCTTGAAGTAAACTCTTTATTACCATTACCTCTTTGTAATTTAGTAAAAAAAAAATTGTAGAGTATTGTATACCTAAAAAGAACAATGACCCAAACCAGACTAAATAATATTTTAAGTCTAGGCATAAATAAATCTATACTTCATTATTAAATACGTCGTCTTTAATCGTGTAACTATTCACAATTCATCCGTTAGTTATTGTTTATGTATTTAGAAAATACTCTATTAGTTTTTTTTAATATGAAATGTTATTTAATATATTATAAATATAAGTCGTTTAATCATCACAATTTAGTAGTAGCAGATAATTAGTTTAGAATCGGTCGACAGACCGTATCTTGTTTGTGAAGAATTTGTCATCCATCGATAATTTGTTAATGGGATAGAAATGTAGATAGGTAGATCCGGTACCATACAATGTAAAGTGTTTGACAACAGACCTTGAATTAACTTTTTGACAGAATCATTCTTATCATATATATCAGAATATATAAAAACATATGAGTTAAAAGTACATAAGATAAAAGTAAATAATGAAATAAAGATCTTACTGATAAATAAATAAATAAATAAATGAATAAATAAATAAATATTATTATTAAATTGTATACATTTTTAAAATATTATCTCATAATTTCTTTACTCATTTACAAGAAGAAAAAATTTGTTCGTTTTTCATTTAAATTAATATTAACTGCCTTTATTCTTTGTTAAAAGATGAACTTATTTTTTAATCATTACTAAATTATCTAACTTATTTACTTTTTTTAATTTCATTATTTCAGTTTTTACAAATATTAACATATTTTATACATATTCGAAGTAAAATATTAACTTATTAAAATGCTCTGCGTTTATTATTTTCATTTTATATTCCCATTAATATGTTCTAGATTAGATTGAAGTATTAATTTTTTTTTAAAAAATATGACATTGATTTCATTTATTTTCATTAAATTTTGTTGAAATGCAAATTAATTTTTAATTAATAAAACTAGTTTATTTCATGTTTTTGAAAATAACTAGAACAGTGATCAATAAATCAATTTCTTATAAATTGTAAATTTAAATAAATAGTAAAGCACTTTCTTTACTAAATTTCTTGTTATTCAATTTGATTTTATTTTAATAATCATAAAAGTATTGAATGATTTCATACTATTGAAACAAACCTTATAACTGTATAATATTCATTATAATTGTCAAAAACTGTGCTTAAATTACGTGAAACTGTTTTCTAATTCTCCATAGACATTTCCGTCTCATATTGCCATTCTGACAGTTATACTGATTCTTTTGGTGAATATTAAAACGGTGTAAATCCGGTCTTGAGTAAACGTAGCCTTTCAATAAGGTGAGTAAGGGGAGGGCTTGAATTAGGAAGTGTTGGATCCGTATTTTTGGTCTGTGAGTCCACCATAGAAGTGTAACGTTGCATGCAGTCAGTCGGCGATTTACCCGTAACCACGATACCGTAGTACGTTAGGAAACAAGAGTGCCTTATACCAGCGCAGTCGTGCATTGTCAGTATTCCACGTTTGACGTGTCCCTTGTGCTATTCAAGTCTTCATTAATTGAACCATGGCTACTTATGCTTCATACAGACACATTGAGTTGGACAATATAGGATGTGGAAAAAAAAAGTAATTATAAAATTTTAATTTAAAAAAAAAACTGGATTTGAAATTCAACAAATTCTTATTAAAATTGGTTTGTAAATTATTACCTTTAGTATATAAATATAATATATTCATAAATATTTTTCAATAAAAAATATAATTATTTATTTTTGTAAACTACAGTTCTTTTATAATTTAATTTATTTTTCAATTTATTATTTACATTTTAAATAATATAAATATTTCATAGTATGTTAAGTAAAAAATGTGGTTTATAAAAATTATAATTATTTTAAATGTTTAAACATTCAAAAATAGTACAAATTGGTTTTCCTAAATATTTCGTTGAAGAATTATAACCTAATTTTTTCATCTATGCCCAAGAACCACTGTCGTTGATTAAGTCTTAACTCTTATCTTTGGTGCTCTCTGATATAGTTTTATTTAGTATAACTCATAGAGTATAACATATTACTCTATGGTATAACTCTTCAATTTTAAAATTAGATTTGAGTTATCAATACAAACATTTTTCAGAATTATATTTTATCATTTTTAGCTTTGGTGGAATTTTTCAACCAAACATAATTTAATTATAATACACGACTAGATAGATGCTATTAACTAATCATTCTTATAAATCTTATATTATCTTTATATACTATTAATATCTATTTTAAAAAAATTAAAATATTTTTTTTTTTATGTATAGTTATTAATTTACCTACTATATTTTTTGCTATTACGTTTATAGATGTTAACGAGTTAATACAAACCGTTAGTATATTTTGGAATACTTCAACAGAACGATATACTCGTACACTATTTTCTTAACATTTAATATATTTTTTAATTAAATTGGTTTTCATCATACATTAATGTTTAATGTGGTTTAGGGTTTATTAATTAGAACATAAAATAAAAACTATATGAACAAATAACACTTAAATGTACTTTAAAAAATTGTAATTCATTTTTGTTCGTGTTAATAAATAATTTCAAATTCGTCACTTCATGTGCATAATTTTTATTTATTTTATGGTTGAACTATATATATTTTTTTAAATAACAAACTGATTATTGATAATGTAGATTTAATATTTTTGAGAGTTATCATTTTATGTATTTTGTTCCCACCTATAAAAAGTAGATTATATTATTTAAAAGTTATTTTGGTTATACGATTTAATAACGTGTTAACCATGAAGATTTATTTTCTTTAATTTGCTTCACTTTCATTCAATGTAGAACATTCGGAAAGAATATATGTTTTTTTGTGAATTTGAACCGTTTAATTTTCCATTAAATTCTAAAAGTATTACAGTATTCGTCATAAAAAGGTAATTCATGTTTTTAGTTCGTGTGCATGCGAATAATAACAATAAGCACGAAAAGTACACATCAATTTCATAAGTGAAGACTAGGAAGTGGATTTTGGTGTCTGGTACAGATTAATAATATAAAAATGTATATTACATTTTTATTCACCGTCGTAAATACATTCATATTGTTTTAGTACCTGGCAATTACCGCAATTCAACTATATAAATTAAATGGATTATTATTTATATGATTTCATTTTATCTAAAATTATGATCCCTAGGATAGGAAGGCGTGCTAGTTACGGTATTGTAACCCATTTGAATTTCCTATGTACACGGTCCACCGAATTTCATAGATGTTCACTGTAATCATTACACTACATAGTGGCACGTGACTTCCTATAGGAATATTTTTAGATGAAATAAAAACGGTTCATTGAATTTTTTAAATCTATTTTTTAAACAATGTTCTGTTATACTTTCATAGAGGAAATGTTTGATGATTGTAGGTTGTTACACATGCATGCCACGGTTACTTGTCCTGAAATCAACAATATTATTTTGTTTTATTATTATCATGACCACCCTATTTGCTATAACTTTTAAGATACAAAAATACATTTAACTGGGGGAAAGTACATTATGGTATTTTTACGTATTTTTACCTTCACTAAAATTGATTAATACTGAACGCTTTCGATTAATGATTTTAATCTAAGTCTTAAAATAATAAATACATCCATGAACTAACGAAGTGTAATTTGAAAATTATTGCTTTTAGTTAATTAAATTTTCTCTGATTATTTGTGACCCTAATAATTAATTTGAAACTTAATAAAATTAACATTATTTTCTCAAATTGAATTATATATTATGTTTCTTCTTTACAATAGTTGTCATTAATGAAATATTAATATTTTATATTTCTGTATGCACACATTATGTTTTACATTTAAGTTTCTTTTTGAATTGTAAAGTTCATATTTAATCAAATTATAATGAGATTTGTTAGGTTAATGTTATAATTTTAAACTTCGCCATTTTTATCGTTTCTTATACAATTAGAAAAACAAGTTTACTGCTCTTAATTTACATTTTTTTATCCAATTACTCCCTTCTAATTCAATATGGATATTGAACGTACATAAACCATGCGATGAATACTATCGGTGTAATGATATAATGTATTTTTATTCATTCGGTCCCGTTACTATATTGTCGTAATCATTTTTTAATCTAAAATAGTTTTATCGTAAAATATAATATGTACTCAAGTTCTGTTCGTCAATTTAAATCATGACTTCACTGTAATATGTTAACCGAGCATTGACCCTTGTCCGTTTTAAAATAAATAAATGACAAATTACCCCTGTAATAGCGAACGTTTGACTACATTGGTAGTACTATGGCGTTTAAACACGCATCAAGTATTAAAATTATATATTAAATATATTATTTGAGACTTGCAGGATGTCTTTACTCCTAGGATTATAAATTAAAAGTTTAAGATGTTATACTACACTATGGTTATCTGTATGTTTATATATATATTGTACATCATATTTAATATTGCATTGAAAATATAAATTGTACTAACATTAGGTAATCGTCATTATTTTCTAACTGTTTATTATTATTATTATTAACTTATATTTATATTTATATAATTTAATGAATATGGTTAGGATTATAGTTTATAACATTTTTAACTTGATTTAAACAATAAGAAAAATAAAGCTTGTGTATGTATTTGCTTTGCGATTTAACTCGTAAATTGTATAATTAATATTCATGAAAAACAATATTTACTGTAAATAATTAAAGGTTGAATAAATAAATTGGAAATTGTTACTCGTGAATGGTGATTATATATGAGTCATACATTTTAATATGTGATGAATGATTCCTCTTATGTAATATATTTTATAACCTAGGGTGAATCTTTAAAACCGAGGGTGAAATGATTGTTAGCGTGAAAAGCCAATTTTATTTCCTGTAACATTTCATCGGGTCCAATAAGAATAATATAATTCTTTAATAGTGGTATCAACTGTGTTGATGACAATGAAAATATTGGACATGCAATAAATTTTGATTATTATTATTATATTTTTTTATGGCACAATGTCAATGAACGTAAACATAAGCGATCTAGTGGTATTTATTATTCTATGGTTGTTTAAAACTATACGAATGAACTCCCTCGAGCTATATTTGTAATCGGAAGTACTGGCCATTGTAATTGTGATATACATATGATAACTATTAAAATTCTGTATTCAGTTTTTAAAAGAAAATGAAGACGTGCTGAAGTCAATCGATGTAAAATTGATAATAACGGTGTTACCGAATAAATCTCAAAATAATATTGTATCTAAATTACTAAGAATGATCTCATGAATGAACACTTTTTGAATGTCAATTTTTTCAACAAGTATATTCACAATTCATACATCGATGTATAATGTAATATTTTATATACCTAGGTATTATAGGTTTAAAAGTATTTAAAGATGATACTGAAAAACTATTTTATAAACTTTAAATATATGAAATAACTATTGTATTTTATAATTTGAAATATTTCTTGATTATAAACTAGTTATTTGAAAATTATATTTACTCTATAAATGTGCGTGTTTTAAATATTAGTATTTTATAATTATAGTTCTTAATCTAAATTAAATTATTATACATACCTATTCTATATTAGTAACATTTATATTTTGCAAGCTAATTATTGTAGAAAAAACCATGTACACAATAAATTAGAAATCCAATATTTACTGATCGATATGTTTGTTTTTATCTTATATTTAAGGTTTATTAAATTTACTAACTGCAATTCGTTTTATATTTATGTTGTGGCTGTACTGTTTCTACTTATTTCATAGTTCAACCTACACATAATTCAAGGCAAATTTATTTTATTCGGTATTTGTTAGTTTAAGTTGATATTCGCACAAATGCGCTGTAAAAGTTCTTGATACTTCAAGAGAACAAGTTGTTTTTTGATATAATTATTCATTAGTTAATTTATTTTAATATCTACCAAGTTTTCGTCTTCAAATGAGTTTAAAGTATATTTAATGTAAATTATAATTTCATTTTTTTTCTCTGTTAAATATTTACAAATAATTTAAAGGTATTTATAAATACCAATTAAAATTATTGGGATTTAATTGCATTATGTTATCAGTTATTAATTATTGTAATTTTCAATATATTTTAATAAATAATTTTGTGTAGGATGATTGCTACCAGGTATTCCTAATAAGGCGAGGTCATTCAAATATCATCCAGTTTTCTTTGTCTACCTACTTTTAATAACTACTTCGATCAAGATTTTCTTTTTTAACGTTTGCTTTCGTTTTTATTTTCTTCAAAATTTAAATTTTTATTCATTTTCATTTTCTTTTCCTAAGATAACTAAATAATATGTCTAAATTACCCAATAGAGAAAATAAGACACCTCCTGGAGGTATTTGTCATGATCTTTGGGGCGCTGAATTCTTAGGATCTCCATGTCATAATAGGCAAGTAATATTCTTTCAATGCATATACGACATTTATAAGAAATACATTTAACAGCCTATAATATCAAATAATCTTGATTTAAAAAATAATACTATTGGTGATTGATTAAAATATTAACTTCAACATTTAAAAATAGTTATACAAATGATTGAAAACCTAGTTATATAATTAATAATGCAAACAAATAATTTATATATGTATATTTTATAATAATTAATAATCATAATTAACCATACATTTTGATTATTTTTTTAATACTTAACATTTTATCATAAAAAAATGTTAGTACCTTTTTAGAAAATCGTACCTTAAAGTTTTGTTGTGAATTATAACTATCTATAAAACTATGTTTTTTAAATATTTAGTAATGAGAATTAGTTATAAATATAATAGAATCATTTGTGAATTCCATTTTGTAAATTAAATGCAAAAATATCAATTTTTTGAAGTAACAAGTATAAAAATGAAATTATTATAAATCTTTTTTTATAATTGGCTTTATTTAAATTATAACTTGTTTGTTTTCAAAACATCTCTACATAACATATCAAGTGCTACTACAACACTATTCTCATGGTTAACTATATTAATATAATAGTATTCAATAAGTTTTTTAAATCTTAAATGTATTTATTTTTGAAACTTTTAATAATAATATGATATTAACTATTGTTATTTTCAAGGGTCTTGAAACCACCAGGTGGCGGAAGTAGTGACATATTTGGTACAGCATCATGTGATGAAGTTAATCCACATAAACGTGGTACAAATCAGAAGAATCTCCAAAGTTCCATTATTTTGGGTGGTCAGTCTCCAAAACCTACTAATGATACTACTACAACTGATGGAAATTCTGAAAAAAATGGTAATAACTGATGATAATAATAAATCGAGTGTTGGATTTATTGCTTAATATTTATTTAAAAAAATTAAAAATGTGTATAGTGAATTCAATATTAATGAACTTATATTTAATTTAATTGCTTGCATAACCTAATTATTATTATTAAGAAAAATATTTATATTTATATGTATGATAATCATTAATAATTTTAGTGAGGGATCTCACATTTAACTTAGCAGTTTATAAATTATCTTTATTGTCAACGTATTTATAGAATACAAAAAATAGAAAATTAAATACCTACTTGTTTTATTAATTTATTATTAAATATCTATATTTTCAAGAAATAAATAAAATCTAAATCTAGTTTAAAGATTTAATGTTACATAAACTATTAATAATTCATATTAAATTTAAAAAAATATATATTTAATAATAATAAATACAATTACATGATTATGTACCATATTCTAGATTCTGAATTAATAGAATCATGTGGTAATTTTAAATTAATAATTTTTTTCATTATATCAAACCATTATTTTATAAATAAAAAATATTATCTTATTAGTATTTTCTTTAAATAATTTTTAATTTTCTTGGTCATAAAAATTATTAAATTAAAAATGATAATTTATTTATTTTTAGTACACATAATTAGTGGTTTGGCTTATTTTTTTCGTTGCATTTTTTTTTTTTTTTTTTTTTTATATATATATATATATATATATTTATATAACACTTGCTTTTGTATGACTTAATACGTGATATGCTCGAAGCTTTTAACAATAAATCTGCTGCTTCTGATGAAATTAATAATACCAATAATCATTCAAGATCATCTTATAAAAAACAAGGTAAGTTATTTAATTAAAATGAAAAAGATTTACTTAATTGAAATTATAATAAATGGTTATATCAAAACACAAATATTAGTTACAATTATTGATATATTACTAAAATTACTACTGGATTTAAGTGTTTAACTTATAAATTATAATTCAATACAATTGTTGAACCCTTGAAAGTATATAAATTTTAAAGTTATTGTAATAAGATTTTAAATTAAATTTTAGAATTAATGATAGAACATGTATCAAAATACTATCAATTATCTCTGTATAATTATTTTATGAATGTAGATATAAATAAAATATAAAGAAAAAAGTTGGTGTATAGAATATTATAAGTTTTAAACTAAATGTAAATGTGTTCTATTGGTCTTTATTGCTTGTTCTTATAGTCCTTATTCTTTTTTTCTCTCAGAATTTTGGTAGATAAAATTATATGAAATTAGTTGTTTGCTAACTATTTAATTATTTATAGACGGCAATCCAATTACTGGTGAAGGTTATGAAGCTCCTAAGGCAGCAGCTAATCCAACTCAACATGTCTCTGCACAGTCAGAACCAGCTCCAGAACAAAAAAAAGCAAGTCGTGTGCCACCAGGTGGTTACAGTTCCGGTTTATGGTAATAGTTAGACAGCAAGTGATCAACCACTATTTTGTCAAAATTTATATCGCTTTATATTTAAATAATATATTGATGACTATTGTACTTTTCATCGATAAATTCTTATTTGTGATAAATAAGAAAATGACTTAATATGTATGATATCTATAAATGTATTACTATTGTCATACTTAAAAACCCCTGCATTTTATTCGTTCTCATTATATAAAATGTTCATTGTTTTATAATGTTTGTGAATTGAATTATTCCACAAAAAATTTCATTTTTATACACAATAAAATACTTTATTTATTACTAATTTCATTATGAAATAATTTGTTATTGTGAATTAACATTAGTATCCTAGAGAAAATAATTATTGTTTCTCATAAAATTTGTATATTAAAAAATATAAATAAATATTAACAGCTGTATTCCTGTAAAACAAAAGCTTTTACATTTTAAAATAATACATTTATTAAAAAAAATTCCATCATAAATAATATTACAATAATTATAGGCAACATAATCTGCCTTTGAAACTTTATAATTTTAAACCAACATTAAGATATGAAAAAGTTATTATTTTTATTACTGTTAGTTTATTATGTATTCATTATACTAAGAACAATTTTTTATTTACAATTTTTATATGGTGCATTATTTCAAATATAAATATTATTAGTTTATTATTACATATTTCATTTAAACACAATCTCTAATTGTATGACTAGTTTAATAAATACCTTATAAAATAAAATATAGTTTACATAACATTAATTAGAGAGAAAAAATTTCAATTCAAAATTTCTATTGATGGTTTTCCTTTCCGTATTTTTACTGCTGGTTTTTTCCATAAATCAAGACAAGAATGGTGGTGTTTAGATTTTCGAAATACATCACAAGATGAATTTGTAGCTTTACAATATGATAATTTTTTAGAATACTGTTTTAATATAAAAGAATTATCACCAGTCGGTGCTGCTAAAAACTCACACCTTTGTTGTTTTTTAACACAACAATATATTGCACCAGGATCAGTCTCGAAATCTGGTCTTAAATCTTTTAAGCTTATTTGAGCTCGTTTAGCTAGGATTCCTGTCACGTATAAATCGTCTATCCAAAAATAATCTTTAAGTTTGATTGCTCTCAACAAACGTTGAACTGATGTCATTTTTGCTACATACAACCAACCGGACAAAAATGCTGGATATGTTTCTTCAGTAAATTCTTCTTTGCTCACATACCATTTATTATGTTTATCTCTTATTGGTGTCGCCTTAATTATACAGCCGGCCAAATCATAATTATTTTGAATGACATCTTTTAATTTGAATATGTTAACTGCTATATCATCGTCCATCTTAACCATATAAGTTGAATTTCGACAACATTCTGTAAACCAAGTTAATCCCATTACATGTTTGTAGGTTAAATTCCTATAGGCTTCTCGGAAGTTTCCCTGAACTATATCGCCGAATTGAGACGATTCTTGAAGCAATCGTGACTGAACATCACTGCTGTTAGATAATCCAACCATAAATACGTAACGGAAGCCCAAAAAATCTAGGACTGTTTTTGAATAAGACTGACGTAAAGCTAAGCGGAAGTCGAAATTCCCAATGTAACTGTGCACTATTATTGGCGTCAGATGTAACAATTTACAGACGTCACTGTTGATAACGTATTTGAAGTTTTTTAAATTCATTAAACGTCGTATGTTTCCGTAAAACGGTTTGGGTCTAACGGCATTATATGTTTCGTGGTTTGTAGAAAGCAAATTAAACAGTACAACGAATAATGAATTGACTAAGATAAATATTAGAATTTTGTTTGTCCATAATGCCATCTGGTCGATGATGTCATGGACATCTGTTAAATTTATATGACATTTATCTAAATAGGTACGTACATATTTATTAACTGTTTATACTTACATTACATATATACTCTTGATTAATACCGTCTCAACGATTTTCTTATCACTATTGAATATTAAATGATATCTTGTCCTTGCAATCTCGTACGTCATACACGAATGGAGTATGATTTTTTGCAACATTAAGCATTTAAAACTACTTTCACTTCGCTAAAGTATATGGTGAACCCCACCACTTCACTAACATTGGAGCAACTAGACCAAAATTCATAATTCATAGTGGGAACTCGGCAAGGACCCCCCCTCCCCGCTCTTTAGGATAATTGGTTTAAAATTTCGATGTTTTCTAATACATAAATATTTGATCAATATTTTTTTTCATTTTTTATTTCATACATTTAAAACAAAATAATATTGTACCCTAATTTATTGCAATTTAATAAAAAACAGAATTTATGATAAATGAATTGTTTTTTCGCCGGCCCCCCGCCCCCCACGAGAAAAATTTCTGCGGGCGGCCTTGGAACTCTGTTGTCAACATTTACACCTACTACACTAAATAAAATTCATTATAATCGTGAGAATTCAAAACGCCTACGATTTGATCATCGCAGGCGTTAAAAGCCCTATCAGAGAATTGGCCGAATAAGAGCAAAATCATCTCGAATAAAATAATGATTTCTTTGTGTGGGCCGCCAGAATAGATAAATATTTTATCGTACATTTGTATCCGTTTATATAATGTACCATCGTAGATTAAGTAGATTAAGAAGATTAAGTATTAGAAAAAAAAGTAATTTGTTTGGAGTCTAGATACCACATTCGGAATATAATTCGCACTCTGCGCCTGTCTAAAGCTCTAATAACATTAAGCTGTGCCATTGATGTCAATTTTACATCGTATTGCATAAAAATAAAATCTGAGAAATATAAGTACAACCACTATTTTTTTCCCCGAGTGAACTCGATGGTATATTAATTTGGTAACATAAAACAGTGTTATCACAAGCTGACATTTTCAACTTGCATACAATATTGCATTAATTATTATAGTAATAATTATAATCTTATACAGTTGTGCAGTTCCTATATATTCTACAGTACCAGTGTGCTACCGTCCATCACGACACCACCTACCTGAATTAGGTATTGTATTCCCAATACTTACACATCACTATACTAACCTATAGTAAACCTTTAAACATATTTTATATGAAATCGTTAATTTAATTTTGATTATATAATTTATGAATACTATTAGTACCTATATACAGGATAGTCACTAGCGGGGAAGCAACGAGAACATTTTCAGTAATTCTAATTTCTAAATTATTGTAATTGTACTTAATTTATTATGGTTATTGCCGGAATGTGGAAAATTACATAATTATGTCCAAATTTACGTAGAAATTTGTTATTGTAAATATAGACGCAACAACACTTAAGATCATATTTTCTATGGCAGTTTATAAATTATCTAAGAATAAATTAAATTTTAATTAAATATGATAATTGACATCGGTAAGAAATTATAAAAATGTAATTCATTGTATCGGATGCATTTAATTATCTTGATTGGTTATGGTGTAGAAAACTATATTTACTAACATTTTACAAACATTTTACATACTAAGGATTCTTTGGGTCTGGGGCAAACTAATTTGGGGCCCCTTAATCATTACAAAAATATAAAAGTATGATAAAAAAATACACAACATTTTACAAACTTGTGTATTTTTTTATCATACTTTTATATTTTTGTGATGATTAAGGGGCCCCAAATTAGTTTGCTCCAGACCCAAAGAATCCTTAGTATGTATCTGCCCCTATAAACTATATTATGAATTATTAATAAATTTATTATCAATACTGCCAAGGATGAATCCACGTCTTCTTCCTCCTAGTTCCACCACTGCACAGTGGTTAAGTTAATTATAAATTTTAGTTTTGGAAAAGTGTCTATGTTAGTCGGTTTGGAGATGTTTTGAATCTTTAATTTGTTACTATTTTATTCACATATTTCTAGGACATCTTGATCCATCTTGATCTACGATTTTTAACTGTCTCCCTACCTATCGTACCATCAAATCTCTATTTCCGTTTTTATTGATCTGTACTCAAAATAATTGCTGCTCGTCTTTACGGCCAAAACTCTAAATATCTGAAATTCGCTTTTTTTTCTTGCCATAACTTACATTATGGATCACGAGACACAATACAATTTTATATATAAGCCATCGTAAACATTTAAAATATTCATATATTGTCTGCTACGTATGGTATTGTTCTATGAATAGCATGTGCCTATCGCAGTTCCAGAAATAATAATAATAATAATAATAGTTAATTTATGTTTTTTTTTTTATATTTATATTGTATTTATATATTATTGTGCATATAGTTATAACATATAACTATTCGTAAAGCAGAAAAATTGAATAGGTCCAGAAACATGTCAATCTACGTAATGTCATGTATATTCCTTGGAAAAAAAATATACCGCCAAACGTCAAATATCCTCTCTGATCAATACCATTTTATGAAATTTATGTATGCAATAGGTGGTGGCGAATGGTTGTTATTTAATAGACCCATAAAATACGAATAGGTGTACTACTAAAGAGCATGTTGATGAAAACAACATCCATGCGATGTGTTTTAAAATTGATCGTTATGAAATATATACGCTATGGGATTTTAGCTGTTTATTTAATTTTATTATGAATTATCTTCCACAAAGTAGCATAATATAAGCATA